>OZ004708.1:104422793-104974272 GCA_963924515.1 Vespertilio murinus
GAATGAAATGAACACAGATGCAGGGAAGTGCTGGGAACCGCCAGGCTTAGCAAGGTACTTGTAACATGAGTGTCAGGAGAGGAAAGGAAATATTCCAAGAAGCCATGTCTGAAAACTTCCAAAGTGATGAAAAAATGTTCATCTGTACTCAACACACTCACCCAAATCCAAGCAGGATGTACACAGAATGCTCCACAAACACGCTTACAGCCTACATGCTGGCAGCCAGGACAAGAAGCAACTGAAACAGCAAGAGAAGAGAACAAGAAGAGCTGTCCATCACCTGCCATGTCACCCATACGCCTGACAGGTGGCCTAGTGCGTTATCTACTGTCACCATCCCTGACGTTTTTTGAACTAGGAATCATTACAAATCAACATAAAAGGAGACTGTTAAGAAATGCGTCAGTGAAACTGAAGTGGAGGTGATCAGTACGTGATAAACGCATGCATGTGTTTCACATGAATTATACATATAACTTGTAATATGTAAGGTGTGGTCAGCACAAACACCTCTGAAACCAAGCTAAGATTCTCTACTTGGAACCCTTGACAAGGACTCGGTGGAAGCAGCATCCCCATTCATGAATTAGTCTTTCATGTTTCAAACTTCCTTCCAGATAATGAAGCATAACGAGATGGAGAACATGCTAGAGAAAAGCCTCCAAGGTCAGGAGCATCAAAAGAAACAAGATGGAGTGGACCAGCATTGGTGAAAGGCTGCAGAAGCCGAGTGGATGCACCTGGAACATGTCAAGTTAGGAGAGAAAAAGAGAAAGTCATGGCAGGCAACTTCCAGAGCCAACTGAGAGGACAGGGAGGTGGGTGCTGACGGCCAGCGGGCACACAGCTATGTAATGGCAGCAAACGTGTCCATCACACCAGCCAGCCACGCTGCCAGGCCTGCGAAGCCGACAGAGACAGGCAGGCAGGCAGGTGCTCCCGTCCATCAGGTAACCAGCCTTAGAAATCAGTTTTGGAAAAATATGTGGATGAGCCCGTCAGGTAGACAGCCTTCTCCAGAAAATCACACATTGTCTCCTGCCAGGGAAATCAATTCTTAATAGGAAGCTCTAAACATTACCATACATTACCATGGGCTGTTTAAGAAATGTGCAAGTGAGGATGCAGTGGAGCCGGCCAGTACATGGTATAGGCACGCATAGGTTTTACATTAGTTATGTACATAACATGACATAGCAGGTGTTGTCCTATAGCCATTGGCCTCCAACAGTGATGTGATGCGTAGGGCTCCAAACCATTGTCTGACCTTCCCCAGAATCACAGCCCACCTCTCCCCATCTCCCTCCTCCCAAGTAGGGGGCATGCAGGAGGCAGCCGATCGATCATTCTATCATCATTGATGTTTCTATCTCTCTCTCCCTCTCCCTTCCTCTCTGAAATCAATACAAATATATTTTTTAAATGTTTGCTATTTCTTTCTCCATATTTCTTCTTCAATGTAGTGGCTAAGTACTTTTTAAAGCTCCTAGCAAGTGGATAAAATCAAAACCCTTGCCCTGTAGATCCTCCCATCTAAGGGGCTGCACTGTGACCAGAATAGACCAACCCCTTGAGCAAACGGGCAGGTCCTCCCACAGTGGCAGGTGCCATGAGCACCACACAGGTGCTCTCCTGGAGGAGGGTTAGAGATCTTTTCACACATGACAGTCAACCATTCCTGGAACAGATGGCTCTTAACCTGAGGGGGTCACCCCTGTGGGGTCACAGCTCGGCTACTGCACTAATGTGAGGTACTTGCAGATTAATGACTTCGCCCTCTCTGTCCAAAGGGGGTCAGGCTCAACCGCACAGACTTTTAACATCCTATGAACTAATCGCAGAGATCAAGAGATTTAGATTCATTTATAGCAGCTAGCTGGTTTTCAAAAATCTTGTTTCTTTTGAACCCCAATTTTCTGTCTCAAATATTTGTTCTATGTCCGTGACAGAGAGGCAGGGTGATGGGGGCTGCACTGTCCCCTGATTGGCCTGGTGATGGTAGCATAGCAGCAGGGTGAAGAGGTAGATGCAGTCCCCTGATTGGCCAGGCTGGTCGCCTCCCAGAGAGGGAAGCCAGACTGTGACTTAGAACATTTCCCAAGGACTCCTGGACTGTGAGAGGGCACAGGCCTGGCTGAGAAACACCCACCTCTCCCCCAAGTGCTCAAATTTTCATGCACTGGGCCTCTGGTAATTACATATTTTCCTTCTTTCTCTCTCTGTATTTGCAAACAACCACTCAAATGTGATTTAATAAAGCAAATATTTTATCATCCCTCCTGGTTTTTGTGGATTATGATTCAGGCTATGGTCACCTGGATGGCTGCTGTAGGCGTGTATGTCTACGCAGTGACTGAGGCTGAGGAGCTGGAGGGTGGTCAATTCTTCCATCTTCTACAGGGTTGCTAGCCTGGACTTTCTAGCAGCATGGTGACATCCTGGTACTTGGAAGAGTTGTGTGATCTCTGGAACTTTCAAACATTAGCACCCTAGTATTTCAACTCAATAAGGGGAGACTGTGTCATCCTTCGTGACCTAACCTTGGTGGTTGTCTAGCGTAATTTCTGACACATTCTGGCAGTTTCAAGTGATGTAAAAGCCCATTCAGACTCAAGGGGAGGAGAATTGTACAAACCACATGACAGGAGTGGGGAGAGGCTAGAAAGTCATGTCATATGGGAGGTGATATGGGGCCATCTTGGGAAGATGCAGTCTTCCAAAGTATTTATCATATGAAAAGTAAAACCAACCCTTCTTCAAAGATATATCAAGCAGAAGCCTAAAGAAATAAGAAGTCTGCAAAGCAATGTTGGAGAAAATAATATTCTGTAAAATAATTCACAGGAAATCAAGGGTTACATGCAGCAAAGTCTCTCAGGGTGATCTGAGAAAGATCGAGTGACCCACCATGCAGACACGAGGGCTGGCATGTGCTGTCTGTCTATAGTGTGTGAGGTTGCACATAACATTGTTTGTAAGTAGGAAGCTAATCTGGAGAGAAAACGAGTCGAAGCTCTGTGCACTAAGCTGTTTGAACTTTATCCTGAGAGCTTTGGGAAGGCACACCAGCTTTGGAGCTGGGTCGCATCAGAATCACGTTTGCTCTTTAGAAAGGTCATCCCAGAGTCAGTGTGGGGACAAGATCACACAGGAGCCACCTGGGGTCTGACAGGAGTTTTGAGCTTCTCCCGCTGAGTCCACAAGAGAAGTGGTGAGCGCATGCTGGCTGTAGGAGTAGAAGGGGTTTGTGGGAGTGAGTGGCAGGGCCTATAGTATTGATTGACAGGAGAGGGCATGCCAATCAAGTGAGATGATACTAACTGAAAGTCTAACCTAGCAGCACAGGGAAAGGTGGGTTGGTCACTGAAATGGAGAGGACATGGCCAGGGGCTGACTTGGGGCATAATGGAGTAAAAATAGTATCCCTGGGGCACCAGGCTTTCTGCGAGAAGGCACATGGCTTATGTCTCCTGAGCCCCCACCCCTGCCTGCCACATGACAGTACCTTTATTAAAACCTATTGCAGGAATGAGCATTGAATGAGATAATTTGGAAGGACTAGGAAAGACAGTTGTGTTACAGTTGCTACAGACATAAGGGCCATTAGGGAAGGCCAGGAAAACAGGTGTTGTTAACCAGAAGTTGCTAGAGATGGTAGAGATGGCACAGACGTCAGGCCAAGGATGAAACCCCGAAAACAATGGGGTAAATCTAGGTAACAAAGAAGTGGAAAGAAGGTCCCAGGAAATGGGAGAAAGTCCAGCTGACAGTGAGGCCCCAGAGTCTGAGAAGAAAGAAGCTCAGAAGCAAGGAAATTGCAGTGGCAACAGTTTCAAAATAGTGATTTCATCTCATGTCAAAAGGACAGAGCAAGACAAAGGGGCTTCTTTACTTGCTGTTCAGGTTCTGGATTTGATGGTTCTTCTTTTGTTAGTATTATGCAATCCAATACCATGCTTAAAATACATACTTGGCCTTAAAAATAGCCCCATACAGTCCAGTGGTGGAGATGCAGTCCTGGAACCTAGTATCTGATTTGATGTGTGTGTGTGTGTGTGAGAGAGAGTGTGTGTTTGTGTGTGAGTGTGTGTTAGTAGAAACAACTTTGGAGTTAAAGAAACCTCAATTCCGTCTCTACTCCAGCTGTGTAATCTTGGAGAGCTCTGAGCGACTTTCCTATTTAATCACATTGGCAAAGGAATACCTTCCAGAGAAATTTCAAGCATTGAACAAAACACACACACACTCACACACACTCACACACACACTCACACACACACACTCACACTCTCACACACACTCATACACACACACACTCCCACACACACACACCCTCACACACTCACACACACATTCACACACACACACACTCACAAACTCACTCACACACACTCACTCACACACACTCCCACACACTCACACACACACACTCACACTCTCACTCACACACTCATACACACACACATTCCCACACACACCCTCACACACACACACACACTCACAAACTCACTCACACACTCACTCACACACACTCACACACACTCACACACACACACACACACTCACACACACACTAACACTCTCACACACTCACACACTCATACACACACACACACACACACATACACAGCTCTCAGAACATGTTTTAAACTTAGTCAATGTTGAATGAGGGGCAGCTGATTTTTCACCAGTGTTTAGAACCTTCTTGCTTAAATATATTCTGTGGGAACTAAATCTAAGTACAAACCTGTACCTTCGCACATCTAAGGAGCTGATTTAATATTCTTAAAAAGAGCATGGGAAGGAGGAACAAGAGAGGCACCAGTTTGTATGATGGATTCTGTGACGCACAGCACTGCTGGCATCCTTAGCTGGAGCCTGCCGACCATGGGAATAAAGATCTCATTGCCAGAAGGAGGGCAGGCTCTGTGATGGGCAGTTTTGAACATATTGGGAGTATCGGATTCAGGGGCGATGGGCAGGTGGAAGTTTCTCTGCCCTGGTCTTTCTCTTTCTTCCATCAGTCCTTTCTCCCCTATACCTAAGTCTTAGCTCAGTCTCCAGCATCACCTGCCCATCTTATTACGTCCTCCCTTTCCACAGGGCAGGAGACCAGGACATTCCTCCATGTAAATCAGGCTGTGCATCTTTTTTCTTCAGAATGAGTCTCCTGTCCAAAAACAAACAAACAAACAACAAAAAAACACCCACACAATTATTTGGTTCATTTCTCCTTTTTAAAGATCTTTATGTCAAAAGAACCTAACTCAGAAGGGTTAGATAAAATCAGCACCATGGACAGAGATACTGTCTTACCCCACCACAACATTAAAAAAAAAAAAAAAAAGTCTTACAAAGATGGCAGAAAAGTTAATTTAGAATATTTCAGTCCCTACTATTAAAAAAATAATAATAAAAGAATGAGTAAACTATGTTATACAGTTCGCTGAACTAGAATTACGTACAACAAACTAGGATTGTCTTCTGCTTATCCTCACCAGAATATTAAACTATGAGATCAGAATCCTTATTTCTATTTAGAAAACCAACCCTGGCTATCTGTTCTGTGGTCGATCAAAGTTCATTTGAAGTCAACTTTTTCAGTCACCTTCCTTCAACATGCTGTTTCTTCTTATCTATTCTGGGAAAGCCTGCAGGCCATTGCATCATGGCCTGAAGAGGCTCTCTCCTCAGACTGCTCCCTTTCTGACCTAAATATTGTGCCTTCAGGCCTATATTCTTCTCTGAGTTACTTTTATATTTAAAAAGAATATATATAGAATATATATATATATATATATATATATATATATATATATGGCTAAGTGATGATTACAACCAAATGACCAGAACGATAAAACAAAACAAAACAAAAAAACAAACCTGTCGATCAGTCACTATGACACACACTGACCATCAGGGGGCAGATTGCCAATTCAAGAGCTGTCCCCTAGTGGTCAGTGTGCTCCCACAGCCAACCTCCCACAGTCCCTCCCCTCCAGCCAGCCAACCTCCTGTGGCCCCTTGCCCCACCCCCATAGCCAACTTCCCATGATCCCTCCCTCCTGCAGGCCAGCCCCCTGATAAGCCCTAATTGAGGGGCCAGTCGGCCAACGTCCCAGGTCTCTCCCTCTGGATAAACAGCCTCCCTATATGCTTCAATTAGTAGCCAGGCCAAGGGACCCCACCCGTGCATGAATTCATGCCCCAGACCTTTAATACGGTATATATGTAACTCTTGTTGGGAGATAGGATACAAATGGACTTGGCATTGGGCAGGAATATGGGACAAAACCCATCAAGTGGTGCTTTAGCAGATTCTCTAGGTTCTGTGGAATAAGTATGTTCCTCACACAGAATTCCATGTGGAAAACAACAGAGAAGTTATTTTTAATGCAAGTGAGCCCAGAATTACTTTAAAATGGATAAAGCATGGAAATAACCTAAAATCTTAAAATGACATAATATATTTTAGGTGTTTTATTATTGAAAAGTGAGGATTTTTTTTGTTGTGTTTTTGTTTTTGTTTTTTTTCCTGCTGGCTTAAAAGATGTTTCAAAAGTGATTTCTAACCTAAGTTACCATACAATGCAAAATGTCTCATTTAACTTTCTTAAAATACCCCCAAAATCCACTTAGTGCCAATGAATCCCCCCAAGAATTAGATGTGACCTGCAGTAAAACCACAGATTCCTGGCATGAGGGTCTGAGGTCCTAGCATGACATTTGCACATGAACTCGGAGGGGTCTCCATTCCACACCTCCACTT
This sequence comes from Vespertilio murinus, assembly GCA_963924515.1. NCBI lineage: Eukaryota > Metazoa > Chordata > Mammalia > Chiroptera > Vespertilionidae > Vespertilio > Vespertilio murinus. Next base: position 104,429,566 of record OZ004708.1, read on the forward strand.
TCCTGCTTTGGTGATGCTACTTATGGCCTCTGTTCACATAGCTGTCCTGAAGATTTCAATTTTGTCCTTGGTCTCATTTCACAGTTTGCAAGTTACTTAATTGAGATAAAATCCAACTTCATCTATAATGAAGCTTCTAAAAATAGATGTTTTGAGGAGACTTAAATAAATAAAATGACAACATGAGTCCAAATAAGATCCAAATATCCATGTGGAGAGCATAATAAAATACCATTTTTATTTAAAAACTAGAAGTTGGTTGCATGAAGATTCATATAAGAATAGGCCTTCCTTCTCCTGGCTTCATTCCCAGCTGCCCGGGAGCCTGTAGTCTTTGCACCTGGCCAGAGCGCTGCTTCTGTAGTTCCCTTCACCCCCTGACCTCCCCCTCATAGCAGGCATCCCACCCTACCCAGCCACTTTGCACCTGCATATGCAAATTAACCTGACATCTTTGTTGGGTTAATTTTCATACTCACTCCTGATTGGCTGGTGGGCATCACAAAGGTATGGTCAATTTGAATTTTTCTCTTTTATTAGTGTAGATTTCCATTCTCTCTAAGTGTAGGGTCTACCAATGGAATCATAATTACAATCCTGAAAACAAAAGATTAAATATATGCCTGGAAAAGTAATGTAGCAATTGACAGACCAGTTATAAAATTTAATGTTTTTTGTTGTTGTTGTTATTTTTGTTGTTTTGTTTGTTTGTTTTTGTTGTTTTTCCCTCATTCTGACTTAGATAAGTTGCTTAATGTTTACCATCTTGTTTTCTTACCTGTCAAATATAAATAAAGCCAATTTTCAAAAATATTCAACTAAGCTTTTGTTCATTAACATTCAATCTAAATGGCTATTAATTACCTACGTAAGCTGACAGCTCTTATCTGAATGCTAGTCATCTATACTAATAATACAGGGATATGCAAATTGTCCGACACACTGTAACATCAAAACCTCTCAGCAGGCTGCATATGCAGCATGCCCCAGGAAGGCTGCTGAGGCTTTCCTCTGCCCCTTTCTATACCGAAGACAACAGGGTTCAAGGAGGAAGGATCCAGTTTTGTTGTTCTCAACACTCAGCTAGGAGGCCTCCCTGGGGCAGCTCCCTCTCTGAGCCCTGTGCAGGCTGGTGCTCTGGCCTAGGAGCCCTGAGGGGAGGCAGAGCGAAGTGCTTTCCGTCTGGGACCCCGCTTTCCCTGGGAGTCCAGTGCAGAGGGCACTCTCCCTGGGAACCCAGAAATCTGCCTCCAGGGTGACTGTGCAGCAGCTGGGCCAGGTGAGCCACGGAAAGGTCAACCTACCCATGCAGATATCTATGCTGGCAGAGACTATGCAGCTGCCATAGTTGAAGTTGTCCTCGATGGAACAGCAGGGGTAGCGGGGATCAGAGCAGGCCATGTTGGCAATGGAACCCTAGATCCTGGCCGAATGACTAGAGCACACGGACCTCAGCAGTCCTCGATCACTTCCTGAGCAGCAGTCAGCCCCCACCAGGGATCAAACCCGAAACCTAAGCAGGTGCCCTGACAAAATGGAACTCACACCTTTGCTGTGGAGAGGAGCTCCGGCCCACGGCAGGGCCAGGGCACCCAGAGGGGCTGTGTTGAGGGGCCCTGACAGGCAGCCTGCAGTGCATAGGTTAGAAGCTCCTCCTGATACAGCAAGGTTGTGGTTGTATCCCTGGTCAGGGCACTGACAAGAATCAACCAAAGAGTGCATAGTAAGTGAAACAACACACTGGTGTTTTTCCTGCTCCCTTCCTCTCTCTAAAATAATCAATCAATAAAAATTAAAATAAAAAAATAAACCCTCTGGCTTGCAGAGTCGCTAAAAACAGAAAGTAAAGTCCCATCCCTTCCTGTTCATTCAGCAAACACTTCATATGCTCCTTAAATAATCACTAATCACACCAAGGATGGGTATTTGTTTGTTTGTTTGTTTTCGTTAAACCTCACCTGAGGACATTTTCCATTGATTATTTTTTTAAGAGAGAGAGTGGAAGAAGGGAGAAAGACAGAAACTAATGTGAGAGACATCAATTGGTTGCTTCTTGCTAAATCCCCAGATTGAACCCACAACCCAGGTACGTACCCTTGATTGGAATTCAATCTGGTACTCTTCAGTTTGCCTGCAGAAGCACTACCCATTGAACCAAACCAGTATTTTTTTTTCTTTTTAAGTCCTCCTCTAAAGATAAGTTTTTTTCATTGGTTCTAGAGAGAGAGGAAGGGAGAGGGAAAGAGAAAGAGAAACATTGATCAGTTGCTTAAGCAATCTGACAGGGATGGAACCCACAACTTGTTATGGCCCTCACCTGGAATCGAACCTATGACCCTTTGGTGCATGGGAGGACACTCTAACTACTGATCCACAACGACCAGGGCCTGTAGGTACACCTAAGAATTTTTTTTTTCACATCTGCCCTGGCCAGGTGGCTCAAGTGGTTGGAGTCTCAACCTGTAACCAAAGGTTTTCCTGCTGGATTCTAGGTTAGAGCACATACTTAGGTTTAGGTTATATCCAGGGGTCAGCAGGTGCAGAGGCAGCCTGCTGGTATTTCTCTGTCACATGAATGTTTCTGTCTCTAAAAACCAATTTTAAAAACATCCTCAGGTGAGAATTTAGATAGATAGATAGACAGATAGATATAGATAGATATAGATAGATATATAGATAGATATTCAGATCTAAAATTGCATTTGGTTCTTTTTTAAATTTTATTTTTTCATTTACAGTTCACATTCAATATCCTATCTCATATAATAAAATCCTAATATGCAAATCGATCAAATGATGCTGGTTGCTATGAACTGACCACCAGGGGGCAGACGCTCTATGCAGGAGCTTCCCCTGGTGGTCAGTGCACTCTCACAGTGGGGTGCTGCTCAGCCAGAAGCCAGGCTCATGGCTGGTGAGAGCAGTGGTGGTGACAGGAGCCTCCGTGGCAGAGCTAAGGAGCAGCGAGCTTAATGATAGGGAGCAGCGAGCAGACAGGCAGCAAGGAGTGAGGGTTTCTGGACTTCGAGAGGTATGTCTGCCTGTTCAATTAGGCTTGCTCCCCACAGTGCCTGGGCCCCACCACCATGGCTTTGTCTGGAAGGAGGTCCGGAAAGTCTCCTGGAAGGTCTCCTGGTCTAATTAGCATATTACCCTTTTATTAGTATAGATTATCAATATAGATTACTGTTTTCTCTCCTTTGTATCCTATATCCTTTGGCTTAATTTCAATGAGTTTCTATTTACTGTGGGGGTTTTGTTTGTTTGTTTGTTTGTAATGGTTCATCTATTTTCTTTCACCAGACCTAAATTATAAGCCTTAAATTTTTATTTACAGAGGATATATTCAGAACAGCATGAAGCTACATGTAATCAACATTCTCATTTTTAAATAATAAATAAATAAACTATTGTAAAGGGAGGGCATAGGCACAGATAAGATATTGCAGGCATATCTAATATATCCAGATTCCAACTACAACTTTTGGGGGAGAAGGGGTATCCCCAACACCAGTAAGCATTTATCAAACACCAGCAGGGGTCCAAGCCCTCCCCTCAGTTCTGACACATCCACCTGCAGCGTCAGATCCACAGGTTGGGGCTCAGTCCTGCAAAGCTGCTCTCCACACTCCCCTCTGAGGCTGTCCCAGCCCCAGGCGGTCACCTGTGCTTCCGACCTTGACCCCCTGACTGTAATGAAATGTTATCACCACCTCTCTTGCATTCAATTAATTTTCTAGAACAGCTCCCAGAACTCAGAGAAACATATTAGTTACTGAATTGCAGGTTTTGTTTTTTTAATCTTTATTGTTGAGAGTATTACATATGTCGCTTTTCCCTCCCACTTAGGGACCCTCTCCAACCCTCTCCCACCTCCCATCCCAGGCCTTCACCGCCCTGTTGTCCGAGTCCATGGGCTGTGCACATGTGCACACAGGTCCTTGTTAATTACCTCCCACACACCCTCCCCGCCTTCCCTCCAAGGTTCCACACTCTGCTCCCGCTTCCATGTCTCTGGATCCACTCCATCCATCCATTTATTTTGTTCATTCAACTCCACGTGGGAGTGAGATCATCTGATACTTGTCTTCCTCTGACTGGCTTATTTTGCTTCCCATGATGCTCTTCAGGCCCCTGCCTGCTGTTGCATTGCAGGTTTATCACACAAGGAGACAGCCCAGGAACAGGCCAATGGGAGGGGTGTGTGGGGCGGGCTGGGCAGCTGAGAGCTCCATCTTACCGCGTGGAGGCTGGGCATCCTGCCTGGTCCTCCTTCCCCACCTCCAACACACAGCACTGGTGCAACCAGCATTGTCCACAACGCCGCTGCTCACGCGTGATTCCCCATGCACCCCACATCTCCTCACCTTTCAGTCCCCATGCACCCCACATCTCCTCACCTACGTCTTCTTTCTTTCATTTATGGACAGTGAGTCTCAAAATTCACAGATTGAGTTATCTTCCCATGGGATACTCTCAAGAAAATCAAAATCAATGAGGTGAAGTCAACAAAAGCCAGTACAGATGCAATTTAGAGGATGAAAATGTTACTGCTGAGCATGTCACTATAGCAACAATCAAAGTCAGGTATAAAGGTAAGAAAAGAGTGATCTGTGTTCAATATAGTTATGTACATTGAATTATTAAAATGTTAACATCCGTTAATCACTGGATTTCCACAGCATAAAATGATTGAAAATTTAAATTATGTTTTGTTTTGTTTTTATAAAATACATCATGATTTTAGACAATACACATGAGGTAACATCATAAAAAAAGTGTGATGAAATTTACCTGTGCTTGTGTGTGTGCATGTGTGTGTGTGTGTGTGTGTGTGTGTGTGTTTACATGAGCTAAGTCTGTACCTAGCAGAGTAGGAATTCTAATGTGGATAAATCATACACAAATCCCCCATGCAAGTAGTAATATGTAATTACTTTTTACCCTACAGCGAAATATTTATTATCTCTTAAAATTAGAATTTGGTTTTTTTAAAAAGTGTTTCTCTGAAGTTAGCCCATGAGAGTTCTTCACAATCCCGCTGTTTACTTAAGAATTAGGGAGAAACATTTCTTTCATCTTTGGCAAATGTTCTTTGAAGTCTGAGTTTTCTAATGTTGCTATAATTTTCTCTTTCCTTCTTTAACTTGTACATTTTATACCGCTTACGGGTGAAGCAGTCATGGCGAAGCGACTCCCAGCCCTCCCTGTAGGACCAGGGTCTCCGGCAGCCCCTTTCACTGGCTGTGTTTCAGTTCATCTGGGCACCTCACACGTAAGTGGAGTAAATCACATTCTCTGCGACTCACCGCGTTAGTGTTCCCACTGGCAGGGGCAGGCTCCTGTCTTCACACGTCCCCACGAGGAGCCCTGGCCCTCCGTGGTCCCCTCCCTTATGCTCAGCCAGACAGTCACTGGGTCACCGTCGTGTTGTGGCTGTTTTTCTGTTCTCTGTAAACTCTTGCCCGACTAGTGTGGCTCCGGGGTTGAGCATGAACCTAGGAACCAGGAGGTCACTGTTCAACTCCCCATCAGGGCACATGCTCGGGCTGCGGGCTCGATCGATCCCCAGTATGGGGTGTGCAGGAGGCAGCCATCAATGATTCTCTCATCATGGATGTTTCTCTCTCTCTCTCTCCCTCTCCCTTCCTCCTTGAAATAAATAAAAATATATATGTAAAATAAGGGAGAGAGACTCCTGATGCTCTTCGTCTGCAGTACTAGCAGGGTTGGGGCTGGAGGGACGCTGAGCTCTGAGACCACCCCGCAGACGCCTGCACACAAGGGTCACAGCTGCCCCTTGCAGGGGTCCACGTCCTCCACAGTGAGAGCCCGGCCCCTCCCTTCACCTCTGAGGTTTGATGCCAGTTTACTCTGTCCAACAACTTGTCATCATGTGACAGCAGCGGCAATGACACAAGCATCAGGGAGGGGACAGATCGGGCTGAGTCACTCGGGGTCTGGGCTCAGTCCCAGGGCCTCTCTCCGAGCGGCTTCGTTGCCATCGCGGGCCTGTTCCTCCTCTTCTAACTCCCATTGCTTTCTGTGCTCTGTGGGGAGTTGGATTTAATAAGTTGAAATCCATTGCCCTGGCTGGTGTTGCTCAGTGGGTAGAGAGTCGGCCTGCAGACCGAAGGGTCCTGGGTTCAATTCCTGGTCCTGGTCAGGGCACGTGCCCATGTTGCAGGCTGGATACCCAGTAGGGGGTGCCACAGAAGCAGGTCCGTTCTCTCTCATGATTGATGTTTCTCTCTTTCTTCCTCTCTGAAATGGATAAAAAATATATATTTTAAAATAAGTCAAAATCCCTTACAAGTGTGTGTGTTTTTTACATTAGGTCCACGTGCTTCACCAGAGACACGGTGGCAGGCGGACTCCAGGGGACTCCGGGTGCTGCTTCCTGTCCGTGTGGCTCCTTCCCCACACGGTGAGTTTGGTGGAGCTGTGGCTCGCATCCCACAAGGGAGCACAGCCACGCCGGTGTGTCCTTCCCCAGCGGCTCCTTCTCAGGCCCCTCCGGCCAGTGGCACCTCCCCAGTGCCCCCACTACTGCTTCCTGTGTCTGTCACCGAGGCAGCAACTGAGGGCCTCTCCGAGCCCCGTGGCATCTCAAGGATCGGGGACCTCGGGGGCTCAGGCCCCAGAGCAGGGAGCTGGGAGCCTCCGTGCCACAGCCCCACAGGGCGTCCACCCCAGGTTTTGTTCACGGCCATGTTGCACTTTGATTCCATGTTGAAATCAAGATTATTTCTCTGCTCCAAGTATGTTTTACCAAGGACCAGCTTTGTTCATTTGTTTTTGGGAGCTTTTAAAATGTATTATTATTGATCTCAGAGACAAAGGGAGAGATAGAAACGTCATGATGAGAGAGAGTCATGGACCGGCTGCCTCCTGCACGCCCTACACTGGGGATCAAGCCCACAACCGAAGCATGTGCCCTGGACTGGAACTGAACCCAAGACCCTTCAGTCTGCAGGTTGATGCTCTATCCACTGAGCCACACCTGCCAGGGCTGATTGCTTGTTTTTAATAACTATCTTCACCAGCGGAAATACACTGTACACAGTGTGCAATACCTATGATACATTAAAATGGCAGTCAGATAGCTTGGTATTCATCCAGCCCATTTCCCGTCTCCCCAGTGAGGGGCTGGACAGCCTGGCTGGACACCGTCCTGTGAGTGAAGCGCGGCTGGTGCTTCTGGGTTGTGACACTTTGGATGGATTCCAGAGATAAAGGCGGAAATCAGTCGCTCGTCGCTATGGGCCTGTCTGCTCCTCAGGCTGCGGTGTGACCTGCAGTCCTGAAGGGCGGTGCCGATGGAGTTGCAATTGGAGGGCCTGGGCTGCTCCGGGAGAGGCCCGGCCAGGCTGCTGACACGGCAAACGGACCTGCGAGCTTTAAAAAGGCCGTTCGCTATTCTGTCCTGCTCCTCCCTCGCTCATTCCACCCACCTTAGGGACCGGCGTGCGAATCATCAGACACGACTGTTACTACGTGCAGCATTCTTTGTATGTGTTTGCACGATATTGTACACGTAATGTAATCATCCCAGGAATGATGTGAAATTGATTTTCATGAAAATAAACATCTGGTGACACGAATCGTGTTTGCAAAATAGAATGATTTATAGCACCTCAGACATGGCAGATGGCGAGCTTGAACTCGCAGCGATGAAGGGAGCCAACACCACCCTGCAGGCGTGAGGACACTCTGCCATGAGGCGGTGCAGGGATGGCGTGTGTGTTATAAATCAGATTTACATTATTTATGAAATGCTAGCCTTACTACCTCACTGGCCTATATGAACCTTCCATTTATTAGCTGCTAATCCTGATTATATAATCAAATATGTATATTTTCCAAGTAGTTGTATTTACTTACTGTAATTCTCTCTCACACACACACTATAATTTTCAGTCTTTATATATATATATAATTGATTTCAGAGAGGAAGGGAGAGGGAGGAAAAGAGAAACATCAATGATGAGGGAGAATCATGGATCGGCTGCCCCCTGCATGCCCCACACAGCGAATGGGGCCCACAACCCAGATATGGGCCCTGACCTGGATTTGAACTGTGACCTCCTGGTTCAGAGGTGGATGCTCAGCCACTGAGCCACGCTGGGCGGGCTGATTTTCAGTCTTTACTCTGACACGCATTGTTGCTCATCTTGCTCTATAACTGAGGTTGGCTGTTGCTTTGAATCAACGCTCCATCCATGTAGAAGTTCCACTGAGGTAATGTGCTGCCTGTGCCCTCTGCCCAGGGCTGAGGGAGAACTCTGGGACCTCCCGGAGCAGGTAGTAGGGAGCATGCGAGGTCCGGGCCATTGTGTTACCATCCCCATCATCCACGGTCCACACAATGATGCACATCCATCTGTTGGCTCCAGTCCTTGAGCATGTGACCACCCTGCCTCTGAGGACGTGGCCCAGCGGCTCCCCATGTGCCCCGAAGGAGTCACTGTGCCTCCCCATCGCGCTGGCCGGGGCCAGAGAGGCTCTTCGCACCCCCTGGCGACAGGCTCATGTCACTATGTGTTTGAAGTCAGCCGACACCTCAGGGAGGGTGTCATGGGCTCCTCCATCCTTCCGCCTGGGACAAGGCCCTTCTTGGGAGAGACTGCCCCGTGACTTGTCCTCTGCCTCCCCCTGGAGAGCATGGTCTCAAAGCAAAAGTGACCTCGATCTCATACAGCTCATGACTCCTGCTGACGGAGAGCGAGCTGGCAGCCTCTCCAGAAAGAGGCATGGCACCATCTGCAGCCATGGGCATTGGCGCCCGGACTCTCTCATCCCACCTGCTCTGCCTGTGTGTTTCACCTGCAGGCTCCCGCCGGTGCTGTGTGCGACCACTTACCTCCGCCCCCTGCTCACGCCCTTTGCTGGCCTGTGTGCTCAGGTCTTTCCCCCTGGGCAGTTTCCTTTCGTGTTCACGAACCATCCACTTCCCAGGAGTGGACATAGGCCTTCACAGGAGTATTACTCTCATCCAGGCACCAGCATGACGGAGGAAATCACTTTCATTACTTTACATCAGTCCTTCTCTCTTATTTGTTTTTTAAACTAGAGGCCCAGTGCATGAAATTGGGGGGGGGGGCTTCCCTTGCAGCCCAGCCTGCACCCTCTCCAACCCGGGACCCCTCAGGGGATGTCTGACTGCCAATTTAGGCCTGTTCCCTAGGAGACTCGGCCCAGCGGCAGGTGGTCCCAATCCTGGACCACCTGCCTGCCTACCTGCCTGATCACCCCTAACTGCCCCCCTGCCAGTCTGATCACCCCTAACTGCCTATGCCTGCCAGCTTGATCAACACCAACTGCCCCCACCACCAGCCTAGTAACCCCCAACTGACACCCTTCTGGCCATGTTGGCCCATGCAGCCTGTTGCTTGGTCGTTTGGAAATTCCTCACAGATCCCCCTGCCAGCCTTGTCACTCCATGCAACCTGCTGCTTGGTCATTTGGTCATCCTTCACTGACCCCCTCCCCCCTACCACCCTGGTCACCCCACGCAGCCTGTTTGGTTGTCTGTTCAGTTGCAATGGTCACTTAGGCTTTTATATAGCTAAACTAGAAGCCTGGTGAATGAAATTCATGCATGGAGGACCCCTCAGTGCTGCCTGAAACCCTCTCCAATCCAGGACCCCTCAGGAGATGTCTGACTGCCGATTAAGGCCCAATTCTGGGGATAGGGTCTAAAATGGGCAATCGGACATCCTTCTCAAAATCCAGAACCACTGGCTCCTAACTGCTCACCTGCCTCTTTGCCTGATCACCCCTAACTGCCCTTCCCCCGCACCAGTCTGGTCATCCCTTACTGCATGTCCCCTGCTGTCCTAATTGCCCCTAACTGCCCCTCCCACTGACCTGATTGTCCCTTACTGCCCCTAATGCCAGCCTGGTCACCTCCAACTTCTCCCCCTGGTGGTCACTTCTCACTGCCCCCCCACCAGCCTGGTCACCCCCAACTGCCCCCAATGTGGATCTGGTCACCCCATGCAGCCTGCTGCCCAGTTGTTTTGTCGTCCCTCACTAAATCCCCTGCTGGCCTGGTCACCCCACGCAGCCTGTTTGGTCAACTGTTTGGTTGCAATGGCTGTCTAGGCTTTTATTTATATAGATAGATATTTTTTATTGATTTTAGAGAGTAAGGGAGAAGGAGAGAGAGATAGAAACACTGATGATGAGAGAGAATCATGGATTGGCTGTGGCCTGCACGCCCCACCCTCGGGATCAAGCCCGCAACCCGGGCACTTGCCCTGACCAGGAGTTGAGCCCTGATCTCCTGGCTCATAGGTTGATGCTCAAACACTGAGCCATGCTGGCTGGGCCTTCTCCCTGATTTTTATTTAATCCACTTTCATTCACCTTCCCCAGGGCAGCAGCCTCACACACAGAGAAATCATAGCTGCTGTGGACACAGCTGGGGAGAGATCTCCATCCACCTCAGCAGAATGCTCCTGCAAGGTCGGAGTCCCAGGTGACACAGGGGGAGGCCCCAGCAGGTATCATGACGGGAGAGGAAGACCCACTGTCCACAGAGGCAAAGCAGGTGGAGGGACCCAGCAGAGAGGGAGCCCCCGGCAGTGGTGGGATTTCCATCACCCCAGGGCCACAGGGAGGGAGCCTGGGACAGTGGTGGGTCTCCATCTTCCCAGGGCCACAGGGAGGGAGCCTGGGACAGTGTGGGATCTCCATCACCCCAGGGCCAGCAGGGAATCAGTGCTGCTAGTTTTCATGTCTGATTTCTGAGGCCAGAATCACACATGACGAGCAGCCACATGTTGCAGGCCAGCAGGGGAGATGGGAGACGAACACCCTGACCATCTGTCCTGGACCCCTTGTGCTGCCCCCTGGACGGCTCTCTAGGAAGGTGGAGAGGAAGGCTTGTCAGGGGCTAGTCTCAGCAGCAGGTGTTCACTGTTGGCAGCAGGAGACAGTGGGGGGGGGAGGGTGCCTGGAAGGATCCAAGGGGAGGAGTGTGAATGCCCCGAGTCCTCTCAGCATCCACCTGATGCCTCTCTACACAGAGACCAGAGCTGGGGGTCAGAGGACAGGAAAGTTCAGGGGCAGCCCAGCTGTCTCCCTCCCCGGTCCCCACCCCTGCCCCCGCCCCTGCAAGTGAACAGCAGGTGGTGGGATTTTTAGGTGGTGGGTTATCTTGGCACCATCTTCATTCCCATGGGCACAATTCTCCTGACCTTGACCTTGCCAGGTAGACCCCAGGGGCCAGGAGCTAGAGGGAGGGACTGGCTGGTGTCCTGACCTAGGTGGCCGATGTTGGTGAGAGGGGACCCTCTGGTAGCTGCTCCACAGGAGGATGAGAAAGCTGTGTCCTTCCACCCCAGCGAGAGGAGTCATTTCACTGTCGTTGTCATTTTTGTTCACACGCTTCTATAGATGCGGACCACGTTAGCTCAGCGTGGAAATAAGGCGTTTGATATTTATTTTTAAGCTGAACTTGAAGTGCCAGGATAAGCTTTATGGAGCATTTTTTTTTCAAGAAAAGTTACCCAAAGGAGGCTCTCTCACCCTTGGAGACAGCATGGAGGGACCCGGAGAGCATCAGGCTGAGGGAAACCAGCCAACAGGGAAAGACAGGTGCTGCATGGCTCACTCACATGTAGACCTAATGAACAAGTAAACGGGTGGACGGAGCTGATGCAGAGACATGGAAGCAGGGAACAGAGTGCAGAATCTCAGAGGGAAATGGGGGAGGAGGGTGGAGAGACATCAGACAAAGGCCTTGTGTGCGTCTGTGCACCCGTGGTGAAGACACAGACAACAGGGTGGTGAGGGCCCAGGGTGGGCGATGGGCTGGAGGAGTCACTGGGGGGGGAGGGGACATATGTAACACTTTCAATGATAAAGATTAATAAAAAGAAAAAAATAAAGAGAGGGCTCCCACATCCGGACCGCAACAGCAGTAGGGGATGCCATAAAAACCATGCCCGAAATCCTGGAGAAATTAACACAGAAAACATTTGGCTCAGTGGATAGTGGACTGAAGGTTCCTGGGTTCAATGCCGGTCAAGAGTAGGTCTCGGTTGCAGGCTCCTCCTCAGCTCGGGCCCTGGTTGGGCTCCTACAGGAGGCAACCAATTTATGTGTTTCTCTCATGGATATTTTTCTCTGTCTCTCCCTCTCCCTTCCACTCTTTCTAAAACTCAATGGGAAAAATCCTTGGGTGAGGATTAACAATAGCAACAAAAAGTTCCTACTGCTTTCACTCATTCCTTTTATTTGCACAGCCAATCACTTCCAGCAAGGTGCTGAGACCACGTTCTCAGAGGAGATTTATGACCTGATAAAGCCTGAAACCATCAAATGCTCCTGCAGGAGGTGTCCCTGCCTGGAGAGAAAGGCATGCCCCACCTTGGGCAGGGGCGGCTGCAACCTTCCTTATCTTAAGAGAAAGCAGATGTGTTAAATGGAGAGATTTGCAGCATCAGACGAACTGGGAACCTAAGATATTTGTGTTCTAAGAGGAAGAAACAGCGGTTTTGTTTGCTGAAGGCCTCCGCCATAGGTTGGAGATGGTCTTAGGAAGGCCTCTGGGATGTGGCTCCTCTTATTGCAGAAAATTATAGTCGCTCTGAAAGCAAGCTGTGCTTCTAGGCATCTTATGGTAAAGCGACAGGGGCTGGAGAGTTTCTCTAGTTCAGCAAAACAATAGTCAACAACAAAAAAGAGAACAAAAAGTCAAAATGAATGATACAACTGAATGGAACAGCTATGAAAATGAACTGGAAAGAATATGTGTATCTTAAAAGGGAGCATTTAAAAATTCAGCTTCACTCTAGCCGGTTTGGCTTAGGGGATAGAGCATAGGCCTGCAGACTGAAGGGTCCCAGGTTCAATTCCAGGCAAGGGCATGCACCTGGATCGCAGACTCAGTCCCTGGCCTGGGGAGGGGTGTGTGCTGGGGCAACTAGTCGATGTGAGAGAACATAAATGTTTCTCTCTGTGTGTCTTTCCATTCCCTCTGTTCGCTCTAAAAATCAATGGGAAAATATCATTGAATATGGATTAACCAAAAAAAATTTAGCTTCAGGGTAGGAAAGAAGCCTCGGCGTTTGTTTGATGCTAGTAATGATTCAAGAAATACTTAACACTGAATTATATAAAAAGATGTAACAAAAGAATGATAGTTAAATAAAACAAAAATAAGCAAATAAAACAGTATATAAATAGCATATCAAACAGAATCACATGTGAAATATTAAATACTTATTTAAACAGAAGACTAATGGAACAATTTTTACAAAATAAAGTCAATGATTATTGTAACGGAAAGAGCTGTACTCGGCAAGCCTGTGGGAGGTCTGGGTGCCATGGTAACAGGCATTAGCTGTGATGATTTAGGTACCAAAGCTGGACAAAGCTTCCTCAGGCAAAGTCTCCTCTCATATGAATCAGATTAAACATTTTAAAATACAAAAAAATAATATTTCTATGGCTTGATGATTTATTGTTTTAGTTTGATCTTTTACTAATTTTTATATATCAGTTTTATCTAAGAAATATAAAATTAGAGCTTGGAAGTCCCTTAAATGTTGTTTAAAACACACGTGCACATGCACACACACATGCACATGCACACACACGCACACACATTGCAGGGCTAGTAGAGTATGGCCCTGAAGGTGAAGGCAGTGGAAGTTGGAGAGACTAGGGACTACACTAGAAGTGGAAGTCACGCTTCTGACCACTCTCCCACTCTCTCCTTCTCTTTAGGGAATGTATCCTATAACTTGATATGAATTCTGCATTATTAAAGTTATGCTACAAGAAGTGTGAATCCCATAGTAAAATACAGCATTGCTGATGGTGCCAGACTTCTGTGCCCAACCTAGGGGTTTGGCCCAGCACTTTGGTGCAGAAATGTATGTCAATATATATTACTTCAGAGAGGAAGGGAGAGGAAGAGGGAGAGGGAGAGGGGGAGGGGGTGAGGGAGAGAGAGAGAGAAATCAATGATGGAAGAGAATCATAGATCGGCTGCCTCCAGCATGCCCCACAACCTGGGCATGGAGCCCACAACCTGGGCATGTGCCCTTGACTGGAATTGAACCTGGGACCCTTCAGTGCACAGGCCAAGGCTCTTTCCCCTGAGCACACTGGCCAGGGCTGTGCAGAAATGAATGCCAGCAGGAGCTCTGGGTTTGCTGAGGACCCACACTGACTGGGCTTCCCTCCAGAGAAGCTGCAAGAGCAACTCAGGACAGCTCAACACCCACACTAACTTTATGTTTTCCAACTGATTGGTCAAGAGATGTGAAATAATAATTGCCTCAAAGATCATTAGTGTTAATACAAAGGACGAATTGACGTATCACTGATGTCAGGCGAATGGTGATGACTAATCTGATTTTCCCCAAAATCTGACTCTTCTGTAAGGATTTGTGAAAAGGGGAGTCCTCAATGACATTTGATTGGATAGAGGCAATCGGTCAGTGTGACATAAAGAACTGATTATGTCCCCAGGAAAATCACCTTTAAATGAGACCATGGGGAGCTGTCTGCATCACTTACTCATTCACTTTTCTCCCGTGAGCCTCATGCAGGTTTACCCATGTGTTTCGAGGAAGGCGACAACATTAGTGAATAGGAGGCCGAGCTCTGAGGCTCTTATTTCCCCACATTATCCAACAAGGTGTCAGGATACCATCACCTTTCATCTTCCAAGCAGGTATTGGGGGAAGTTTAAGTGTTTCCTTAGATGCTACAGCTATCACAATGTGGTTTGCAACCACAAAGTGATTGTATTTACATCAAACTTGTTTAAAACATTAACATATAGAGTACCAAACCCTATATATACCATGTTTTCCTGTACATACACATACATGATAAAGTTTATTTTTTTATTTTTTTAAATATATTTTTATTGCTGATAGTATTACAGATATCCTTTTTGGGGACAGCAAGAATGGATGGATCTGGAAAATACTATGCTGAGTGAAATAAGCCAATCCGAGGAAGACAAATATCCCCAGATCTCACCTCTCAGTGGAATCTCATGCCCAGAATGAACTGGCCAACAGAATAGGCGGGAAGCAGGGAGGCATGGAGCAGGCTGAGATCCCTCAGTGTGGGCTGGGGACGAGAAGAGATAAACCAAAGAACGCATGTGCTAGGATGGGTGTGATGAAGCTCAGAGCACCCAGGAGGCACAGCCAGCGAGGAACAGCAGATAATAAGGGAGAGGAACCAAGAGGGCCGGACCTATGAGGTGTGAAATGAGGCCACCAGGGACGACGCCCCTCCTGACTCCCAGGCGGTAACCAATCAGCACGCGGATCCTCTGAGCTAGTGGCCCAGGTGGCCGGATGGAAACAGCCTTATACTTACCTGAAGACCAATGAGGTTCTGTAGCCACACAACAGTGATTGAGTTTATAAACTGAAAGAAAAAAAAAAGAAGAAGAAGAAGAAAAAAAAACCTTTGCATAGCCGCTAGCTTTCCCAGCATCACTGAATAAAATGGTGTGCACCTGTTTTCAAAGCTTCAGTAAGGCTGAAACCAGTTTATCTCAGTGGATAGAGCATCGGCCTACGGACTCAAGGGTCCCAGGTTTGATTCTGGTCAAGGGCACATCCTCAGTAGGGGGTATGCAAGAGGCAGCTGATCGATGATTCTCTCTCATTGATGTTTCTAACTCTCTATCCCTCTCTCTTCCTCTCTGTAAAAAATCAATAAAATATATTTTTAGAAAAAGCTTCAGTAAGGTTAGACATTAATTTCACCAGCATCTCACATTGCACTCTTTAATTCAGTGGAAGAGGCCATCCAGGCATCTGAACCCAGAAGCCAGGACTGGATCTGAGAGAACCTTCCTAGGCTAGCTCTCTGACATAAAACTAACCATCATGAGGGGAGAAGATGAAGCAAAATATTTTCCAAAGGAGATATGAATATTTTATACAATCAGATGCATTATTGAACAGCATTCCACAGGGGACATTTAGGGCGTTTGGAAATGAAGTGGGAGTGTTACTGTGTCACCTATTGCTCTGATGTGAGGGGAGATAGGAAAAGCTATTTTTTTAAAGTCAGTGAACAATACAAATGCTTCTCAGGCCCAGCTGGTGTTGCTCAGTGGTTGAGTTTCAACTATAAACCAGGAGGTCATGGTTCAATTCCTGGTCAGGCACATGCCTGGGTTGTGGGCTCAATCCCCAGTGTGGGGCGTGCAGGAGGCAGCTGATCCATAATTCTCTCTCATCATGGATGTTTCTATCTCTATTTTCCTCTCTGAAATCAATAAAATATATTTTTTAAAGTAATTCTATCAGAACAGGGCTATGGTGAGAGCATGAAAAAGAATGACTTGCCTTAGCTGGTTTTTCTCAGTGGCTAGAGCGTAGGCCTGCAAACTGAAGGGTCCCAAGTTCAATTCAGGTCAAGGGCACATGTCTGAGTTGCAGGCTCTCACATCCTTGATGTTTCTCTCTCTCTCTCTTCCTCTTTCTTCCTCTCTGAAATCAATTCTATCTAATAAAAGAGTAATATGCAGATTGACCATCACTTCAACACACAATATGGCTTTCCCCATGTGGTCAAAGATCCTGTCCCTATGTGGACTCAATATGGCCAGCAGGGGATGGCAGTTGGGAGGGACCAGGCCTGCAAGGGAGGGCAGTTGGAGGTGATCAAGCATGCAGAGGAGGGTAGTTAGGGGTGACCAGGCAGACAGAGGAGGGAAGTTGGAAGCAAACAGGCTGGCAGGGGAGCAGTTAGACACCAATCAGGCTGGCATGGGAGTGGTTAGGGGATGATCAGGCTGGCAGGCAGAAGTGGTTAGGGGCAATCAGGAAGGCAGGCAGGCGAGAAGTTGGGAGCCAGCAGTCCTGGATTGTGAGAGGGATGTCCAACTGCCTGTTTAGGCCTGATTCCACTGAGATCAGGCATAAATGGGCAATCAGACATCCCTCGAGGGGTCCCAGATTGGAGAGGGTACAGGCTGGGCTGAGGGATGCCCATCCCCTGCCCCCGAGCACAAATTTTGTGCACAGAATCTCTAGTAAAAATATATTTTTAAAAAAGACAGTGAGTGTCTGATTGCCTGTGCATCTAACCCACATATTTCAGTGTAAACTTAAAGAAAAACGTGTAGTGCATTGATAGACATGATCTCCAGGTGGCAGGGCTGGTGGCACTGCAGAGTATGGTGACAAATGTTAACTAGAAGTATGCAAGTGATGTCATAATGTATGTAAATATCCAATCAGTTACAGTTTACACAGAAACTATTGGAATATTGTATGCCAATTATATGTCAATAGAAACAAAGACCAAAAACAAATAAAACCCAGAATGAGCAGCTCTAGCAATAAACAATCAATCTGTGAGAAAATCCAATAGTGAGTTCTAATCCAGCAAGAACAGTGCCAAAGGCAGAGGAATAAATCTGATTTCCAGCAGCAATAGGAACAGTGACCTGCCTGAAAATAAATCAGAAATAAATACTTCGTACCTCTGCGTAGAATGCTACCAAAGTCCCAGGAGACAGGAAGTGGAAGGACGCAGGTCCTGGCGGCAGGAGCCTGAGGGCGCTATTGCCGAGGTTCTCCTCCCTGGGCCCAGCACCCACCACCACCTCAGCGCCCTGAGGGTCTCCTTGGGGAGCAGGTTCTGCAAGGTGCAGAATAAAGCAAATGCATCTGGGAAAGGAAGCTTCCTGAGAGGCATCTGAGGATTTCCCGGGATTAAATGGCAATTTATGAGTTAGCTATTCTATGCATTTATTCGGGGCACAGTGATGGCTGCTTTTCAGGTAAGCGTGGAAGGAAGAGTTCATGAGAACAACAGCACTGAGACAATTTTGCGAAAATTAGAGCTCTTTCTCAGAGCTCTCACAGAAGCCAGTACCATTAAAATGATCTAATGTGTTACTGCAAAGTTTAAGATAACGCGCTTCTGGTTTTAAATAAATCACTTACAATAAAACATGGGCAGTGTGGAGATCGAAAGTACAATGACAATGTGTGTGACGAATATGTTTCACTCCAACACTTCTCACAGAGGCATGGAGATAGGCAGTGAGCCAATGGGAGATCTCACGGGACTGACGTGGAGCCGGAGACTCCCAAGGACCACAACAGCACCCTACGTTCCAAGCGAAGAAAAGGCAACAGAGAGGGAAAGCATGGCTCAGGGATGGGGCGCAGAGAGTCCCGTTATTTCAGCATCCTGTGGTCTGGAAGGAAGCCCCGTGCTGAGAGAATTGGCCTCAATGTGATTGCAAGGGCGGGTGGGGGTCTCCTGGCCCTGTCTCTGGAAAGAGGTTGGGGGCCCAGCCCAGCCTGGCAGCCCCCAGGGCACCTATGAGGCGGTGTGCCCGGAGGCCAGACCGGGGTTCAAAGGAGTGTGGGCGGAGCTTCCCCAACACGTGCCTGTTCATGATGGAAGGTTACAGTTAGGCTGCACTTGAGAAACTGGGCTGCAGGATGCGCGGGCCGGCGCATCTCTGCGCCATGGATCTGGTGGGACCGGGACCCACCTGCGGGCTCCTGGGCTGCGGCCCCGCCCTGGACGCGGCGTTTCCGCTCCAGGAACTTGTGCGCCAGCAAAACTGTCCTATGACCTTGTCCAGGACCCCCAAGGACACACGGTCTGTAGCCATAGGGATATTTCAGTGGCTCATCTCCTGGTGCATTTTAAGTTTGTTAAAACTTGCTGTTCCTGTTTGGAGACTTAGTTCAAAGATAGACACATACATTCCAGTCTTCTCTTCACACTGTAAGGTAGTATGGCAGCTTAAAAACCAAAGGGAAGTGATAGTGTGTGTAAACTGAAATTCACAAAGTCAGATGGATATATTTTAGGCAGGTCTGGAGGCATTTTATTTTATATTGTATATCTATTTTATAACATTTTCTTTGGTCAATGCACGAAGGCTACCAGTAAGTCAAATTTTCTAACAGGATTTCCCAACATCAAAAGGCGTTAATTTGCTTCCTTAATGCAGACTAGAAAAGCATCTGTTGTGCCCTTGTACCTGAACCCCAAAGACCATCAGGGAGCCGCATCCGATGTAACTGCAGGAAGCCTGAATTTATTTCGGACCAGTCCGAGCTCAGTCCCACCTACGCCAGCAACAGCGAGGCGGGAAAGAGCGCGAAAGTCACATTTCCATGGGTTTTATACCAGGGGGCATATCACCCTGATTGGTTGTGTGGAGCACACCTAGAGGTGCCCGCTGGGGCCTGGCACATGTGCGCTGGTCCCGGCTGTTCACATCGTTTCTCTTACGGTGTTCTATGTTTGGCTCGGTTTTTATAAAGAGAGAAATAAAATGATATATTACCCTGGCCAGGTAGCTGTGCTGGTTGAAGCATTGTACCAAACACCAAGACGGTTGTGGGTCTGGCCCAGGCTCAGGGGCATATGGGAGGCAGCCCATCAATGTTTCTCTCTCACGTCCATGTTTCTCTCTCTCCCTGACTCTCTGTAAAAAAATCAATTTAAATGTTTAAAAATATTATATATTATAACTCCTACAGTGGTGTAAGGAAATAATGTGAAACTTTCTTAAAATAGTATGATACGTTTTTATTAAATTTTAGATATTTTATCTATTTAGGAATAATATATATTTCAGGCTTAATTTTTAAAAAGTTATCTTTTTAAAAATATTTTTTTATTGATTTCAGAGAGGAAGCAGGGAGAGGGAGAGAGAAATAGAAACATCATGAGAGAGAATCATGGATCGGTTGCCTCCTGCATGCCCCCCTCTGGGGATGGTGCCCACAACCTAGGCATGAGCCCTGCCTGGGAATGGAACCATGACCTCCTGGTTCATAGGTTGATGTTATACCACTGAGCCACACTAGCCAGGCTGAACGTTATCTTTTCATTTTATTTTTTCCAAATTAATACTTATCAGTTCTCCTCTGAAGCTGACCTCTGATGAAGCTGGGCTGAAATGGCAGGAAAATATCACGGAGATTACTGAGTGCCGAATCCAGGCACGGCAAGCTTTTGCCCAATTGTCTAGCCTAAGTGAATCTTTTAAAACCCAGTCGAGTCCAAATAGAGCAATTTGCCCTCTCATGTGAATCTGAGCTGCATTTTCAGCTCTGCTTGGCCCAGGGATTTCACAGCAGAGACGTGCTTTATGGAGGTTCAGGCTGGAGAGGCTCGACTGCTCTTGGGAGATTGAAGCGAAGCCTTCCTGCCTGGTCTCCTGGGTGGGAAGAGCAGGTGCCCCACGCAGACACAGCCGAGCTCCGCGCCGACGATGAGCATGTCGATTGCAGGAAGCTGTGTGGCCTTGGTGTGTATTTTCTTTCTTTCCTAAGACAGTGAGAGCACATATTATAGAGCCTTTTCACAAGCTAGATTAGTTAAATCTTTTTTACTTTAACTTTAGAGACTATATTGTTTATATATTCAGAATCCTTGGGGATTTTTTTTCCATGTGTAATCTAAGAAAATAGCTTATTTTGAATGACAGAAGTATGAGTTAATACTGTATAATTCCTTCTAAAATATAATGTGCCATATGTCAGAAATTACGAACTTGATAATAACATCAGAGTAAACATAAATGTAAAGCAAGGTGTGATTGTGACATTGACCGAATGCATATATGATGGGAGTAAATGGGAAAGAAAAATGACTTCCCTCTGCCACTCAGCTTCAATGTCTGAATGGATTCCACCTTGATACTTTACAAGCAAATCTGGAAGAGACGATTTTCACTTTAAGACTCATTTTAGATTGAACAACCATTTAACAAGTTAAAAACTTGCTAATCACATAGGTCACTTAAGAAATTTACCCCAATGTACACAAATGGATAATTTATTGCAAGTCTTATCAATTTCAAATTTAAGTGATAAATTGGTGAATGATATTATCCTTGGTAATCAATATTACTGAGATGCCTTGTAATATTCATCAGCAAAGAAAAAATAATCATTGATTATATGTCAGAAACTTAAGTAGCATTTATAAATAAGGCATTGATCTCCCTCTATAAAATTAATTCACTCAACATATAATTATTGGATATCATTTTTAAACATTCCAATAGTTATTGGGGTAACTTGACAAGTTATCAATTGACATTTAGGAAAAATAACATGGCCAGTCCTGCTTTTCATGAAACTTATATTTATTGAAAAAAGGCAAATAAAGAATAAAACAATTATTTAATTATAATTATAAAAATATTGTTAAAGTGCCCAACCAGCATGGCTCAGTGGTTGAGCATCAGCCTGTGAACTAGGAGGTCACAGCTCAATTCCTGGCCAGGGCTCAGGCCCAGGTTTCGGACTCAGTCCCCAGTGAGGGGTGTGCAGGAAGCAGCCAATCCACAATTCTCTCTCCTCATTGATGTTTCTATCTCTCCCTCTCTGAAATAAGTAAAAATATATTTAAAAATATTATTAAAGT
This sequence comes from Vespertilio murinus, assembly GCA_963924515.1. Classification (NCBI taxonomy): domain Eukaryota; kingdom Metazoa; phylum Chordata; class Mammalia; order Chiroptera; family Vespertilionidae; genus Vespertilio; species Vespertilio murinus. The sequence goes on from OZ004708.1 coordinate 104,450,974, forward strand.
GAAGTGAAGTATATATAACAAAGGGTTTATGATGTTAGCGTCCTCTGTGAGGGTAACAGGGACATCTTTTCTTACGAAGGAGCATTAAGGTCCAGGAGGAAATGAATGTGATGGAGAGGATGGGACAGGCGAGAGGAGTGCCCCCATGCAGCACAGAGTTCTGTGCAGTCAGTTTCAGCAATTTTAGGCTGAGACAGTCATTTAAGAATTTTATGCAGAAAACCTATTTTTCCTGAAATATGTCACAAACCTCTCTATGTTGGAGTGCAGGAGGGTCTTCCTGGGGTAAGCGTGGCCCCTGGGGGCTCGCTGGGGGATAGGCGGCCGCTCTCGCCCGGGAGGGAGCAGCCGGGGCTGACGTGAGGCATGGTCAGCTGCTCCGTCTGCTGTGACCACGATCAGGAGCGCTTTGTCCTGAGAGAGTGGTGGATGTGAAAGAGAAAAACCAAAGGGAACCCTTTCTGCCTCCGCCACCGGCTAGGAGCAGGCGTTGGACATTACAAAGGAGAAGGAGGCAGGCAGAGATGTTTGGGGTGAAATTCGAGAGTCGGCCTTGAACCTGAGAAGCCGGAGATGTCTCTGGCTGCTCGGGAGGAGGCAAGGTTACAGAGTTTAGAATGATTTCTAAGTTGAAAGTGTAATGATCTAAATATGGGATTCTGATCAAAACCGAGATACTCCTGAAAGCCATGAGCCTGGCAGCATCCCAGAGGCAGGGAACCGTGCCACTGAGGGCCCGGGCTGAGCATCTGGGGACTTGAAGGAGCCAGAGGGAGCCGGAGGAGGCCCCCAGAGGGGCTGGTTGGGAAGACACGCAGAAACCAGGTCCCTTCCTAAAACAGCCCCAGGAGCCGCTGATCCCCTGCGGGAGCTGCGGTGAGTTCGAGGGTCTGAGGACCCTGGATTTGAAGTCTGAGCCAGATCCTTATCGAATTCTCTGGACCCCACATGTGGTTCCCGCTGAGGAAGTCTCAGAGCCAGGAGCTACACTCAGAAGGAAATTAGCCATGCTATCGGGTCCCTGACCAGGCTCCCCACGAGCAGCTCGGGCTATATGACCGGATGGCAGGGATCAGACACAGGGTGTACAGGCGTGAAGCGGATGAGGAGAAAGGAAGGTGCTGACCAGACCAGGGCCTGGGGCGGAGGGTCGGGAGAAAGACAGCAGCCACTCCCTGGAAGGGCCTGGCGCGGCAGGGTGCTCAGAGGCGCTGAGACGCCTGTTAGAAGGAGAGCGTGGAGGGACGATTCCAGCAGAGGCTGAGGACCTGAGAGACTGTGCTAGTGGTGAACTTGGAAGTGCTGGGAGGCCATCTGGGCATGTTTAATACAAATAATGGTGGTGCTTGCATTTTAAAAAAATATAATTTTATTTCAGAGAATAAGGGAGAAGGGAGAGAGAGAGAGAGAGAATGATGATGAGATGGATCGGCTGCTTCCTGCAACCCCCCAGAGCCCAAAACCCGGGCATGTGCCTTGACTCGGAATTAAACTGTGACCTCCTAGTTCATAGGTTGATGCTCAACCCTGAGCCATGACACGTGGGTAATACTTGCATTGTTTTTTTGGCGTCCTGCATATACTGCACAGGGATACCCCATACACACATGCACGAGGCCATGCATGCATGCACACGTGTACACACACACACATACACGACACACACATGGGACACATGTACAGGGCTGTCCCCGGCGCTATTACAGCAATAATGCTCAGTGCCTGGAGACAGCCACAGCTCCCGTGTGGGGCAGGAAGACAGGCGGCGTTCACACTGGCTGTGCAGAGCTTTATGAGGCAGAAATAGTTCTGGTAAAGGATGGGCTGGAATCTGGGCTTTCTTGTGTTTTTACAACAAAAAGCGGGAACGCATTAAGCACTGGACATTAAAGGTGAGTTGCTTGTGGGGCAGCCGAGGGGAGAGCTGGATTTACAGTCGGAAGTTCATGGACAAGCCTCGGTGCAGACAGACACTCGGGCACGATGAGCCTACGTGAATCTTTTAAAACCCAGTAGAGTCCCTTGAGGCCTCCTGGGAGCTCTGGGAGGAGTGAGTGCGGGAGGCAGACAAGCCCCGGGCAGGCAGGCGGGTCCATGCGGACATTGTCAGGTTAACATGAGAAACGCTGTTTCCATTTGAAACTAGTTTGGAAAGAATTTATAAAGAAAAATTTCATAAAATTGCAATATCAAAAGAGATAGAAAGTGCAGTTTCCCTGCTGTCAAAACAATTCCTATTTATCTTTTCTGGAACATTCCGGCCTGCTGATTAGTGAGCTGGTTTCTCCCGGGCTGAGCTGGCCTGTGCAGCTAGTGCTGCAGGTCTCGCTAACGAGTCTCCTTCCATGAAGCCAGCCTGTGGCTTATCCATGGGACAGGTGTGCAGTCACTGTCCTTAGGGTCAGAGTCTTTGCAATGTCCTCCTCACTGTTGCATAAGGCTACGCATCCACTATAGACTCCCTCTCTTTGGATGCACTGAGTATGTCCACCTATCCAGTAACTTACAAAAACTATCTGTTAATTACCTGTGTTACAGCTGCAGTACCCAGGCCCTGCCTGGGGAGCTCAGTGTTTAGAGCATCGGCCCAATTGTCTGCTATGCATACATTCAACACGCGCACATCGGATACAAAAGGCTGCGGGTTCCATCCCCAGTCCCTGGTCAGTACGTATACAAGAATTAACCAATGAATGCGTAAGTAAGAGAAACAATAAATCCATAAATCTCTCTCTCTCTTTCTCTCTCTCTCTCTCTCTCTCTCTCTCTCTCTCTCACTCTCTGTCTCTCTCCCTCTCTCCTCAGTTAGTACATTTTTATTGCAGTGCCCTGTTTTCATGGCAACATCCAGACACATGTTAACTAGTTCCCTGTATTCCACATACACAACAGGTCATCTTAGTTGTTTGTGTAAATCCCGGGGCACATGGTGTGATCGTCCAGATGAGGCATCTTTGTCTGCATTTCCCGCATACAGACATTTCAAATGCTCGGCGACAAAAATTACCTGAAAATGTTAGGGGCAAGATTTGAATTAAATAACATATTTGAAAAATTCTTTTTAAACATGCTCATGTTGTTATTTTTGATATTTCTGGAATGTACATTTTGAGATTTTAATGATACAGCATATATCTTTCTATGCATGCCACAATTAGAAATGTTCATTTCCATTCAAACGAGAATAATGTACCCTCGGATAATGAGCAGGACGTGTCAGAAACCATTGCTTATAAAAAGAGTGTAAGCAATTAATAGCAATTTTAGGGCAATAATTGCATTTGTGCCCCTTACAGGAAAATGTTAAATTTAGCCTTTAATGTTTTGATTAATTCTGTTGCCGAGGAAATAATTTGAAAAGAATGCATTTTCTCTTAAAACCCCTATAATTATTTAAATTGCTGTAATGGTCTTTATTTTTATATTTTTGTGTTCCATACCCAAGATTGGGGAACTGGACCGAAGAAACACAGCTCAATTGCTTCTGCTTGGCACAGGTGTGTGAGGGCTAGCTGTATTAGGCTTTTCATAAAAGCATCTTCTTAAAGAAAGCTTTCAGCATCCTCCATGTCTTAATATGGGTTCTATCCTTTCAGGTTCTAGAACGTTCTCACTGTGAACACCGACCTTGCTGTGAAGCTCTGGGAACTCCAGCCAGCACTTGGTGGGATCTGCTCCAGGAGGCCCAGCTGGCCGTCCCTGCCTGGTCCCTCCCCCATATCCAGGTCCAGCCCTTCTTCTGGGACCCCCTTCCCCTTCATGGCTGGGCAGTTTGGGGAGCAGGCATGGACACAGAAGCCACTAGCAAGAGAAGAACAGCATCACGTGGAAGGAGGCAAAGACCAGGGAAGAGGAAGGGAACAGTAGAAAAGTCTCAGATAAATCGAACCCAGGCCCCACTCACCCTCTAAGTGACTTTATTAACTCCGCACACTGCCTCACGGCCCATTGGATCGGGAATGAACCACCACTCAGCTTTCCTGCTGGGAAATGAGACCCGAACAAGAAAGACAATGTTGGCCTCAGCTGGTTGGCTCAGTGGTTAGAGATTTGGCCCATGGACTGAGGGTCTCAAGTTCGATTTCCATCAAGGTCAGGTACCTCCCTTGCAGGTTCAATTCTGCCTGGGGTGGGGTTCTCTCTGCCTCTCCCCCTCCCCCTGTCCTCCACTCTCTAAAAACCAATGGGTGGGGCCGAAACCGGTTTGGCTCAGTGGATAGAGCATCGGCCTGCGGGCTGAAAGGTCCCAGGTTCGATTCTGGTCAAGGGCATCTACCTTGGTTGCGGCCACATCCCCAGTGGGGGGTGTGCAAGAGGCAGCTGATCAATGATTCTCTCTCATCGATGTTTCTAACTCTCTGTCCCTCTCTCTTCCTCTCTGTAAGAAATCAATAAAATATATATTTTTAAAAAAACACTAATGGGTGGGAATGTCCTTACGGGGGACTAACAAGGAAAAGACAATGTTGGAATTTTTCTTTTCAGAAGAATGTGCAGTGACTCCGGTACCAGAGCGGCCCGCTGGGTGGAAGAGAATTAAATTAAACAAGGAGGCCTGACTTGCTGCTGCAGACAGTTTGTGTCTTTCTTGCAAAGGCCTTGGAGGGAAAGGGGAGGGAATGAGGCCAGATATCCCACCCCCCCAGCCCCCCCACAGGCCACATTCCCGCCCGCTCTGCCCCCACTGGCTCTGCCCTCACCCCTCCGCCCCCAGGTGTGAAGTGAGCACAGCCCCTAGACAGGGGCCAGGTGCAGACCAGCTGCTCCAGGCACTGCGGGCTCCTGCACCTGCTCTTACCTGGGAATGTCCACCTGCTGCCCTTTTCCATGGTAACCAGGCTTGCCCTGTCAGTCACAAGCCCAGCCCATAGCTCCTCCTCTTCTCTGGGCTGCACAGTTTCGGGTCACGGCCACGACCATTGCATTGAGCTGATGGTTTCCAGCCTGTTCACATTCCTGCTGCCTCGCCAGGACACTGTGTCAGTGTCGGCTGCTGAGAAGCCAGTGCTTACAGCGGGTGCAATGGTCCCCGGCACCAGCCTCTCCAAGCCCTGAATTCCTCAGGTGGAGGCCTGCCTCTCCTCATCCCCATTTTGGAGGAAGTTCTTTGTGGGTTTTGGTTGGTCCCACATGGTCCCTTCCCCCACAGACCCGCTCACCCTCTGCCCCGAGGTGCTCCTCTGAGGGGCAGGCCAAGGCACCCAGAGGCCTCTCTCTACAGGAGCAGCAGGTGGAGAGGCACCGAAAAGAACAGAAAGAGCAAACCCGTCGTGCAGGAGCATGTGTCCATTCCTATCAGGCTGCAGGAATGCAGGGATTTACCTTCATTTTATTATTTGTTTTCATCCTCACTCAAGGATATTTCTCCATTGATCTTTGAGAGAGAGAAAGACAGAGAGAAACATCCATGTGAGAGAAACACATTGATTGGTTGCCTCCTGCGTGGACCCTGAATAGGATCTGAGCCAGGGAGGAGCGTGCAACCCAAGTACTTGCCATAGACCAGAACTAAACCCAGAATCAAATTCCTATCAGGCTGTAGGCTGAAGCTCTATCTACTTAACACACTCGCCAGGACGAAGCACAGGAACTTATACTGAACTAGAGGTCCAGTGCATGAAATTTGTGCATTCAGAGGGAGGGGGTCTCTCAACCCAGATTCCGAGAAAGCGCAGGACAGGCCCAGGGACCCCACTGGTGCATGATCAGGGCTGGGGAGGGACACAAGAGGTTGTCCAGCCAGGGAGAGACCATGGGAGGGCTCCAGGGAATTCCCAGCCCATCTCATTCATTCAGTCCCAGTTAGCCAGACCCCAGCAGCAAGCTAACCTACCTGTCAGACTGTCTTCCCCCTGGTGATCAGTGAGCATCATAGCAAGCAGTTGAGCAGCCTTAGCATAACATTACATATTACACTTTGATTGGTTGAACAGACAACTGCTTGACTGGACACTTAGCATATTAGGCTTTTATTATATAGAACTACAGGCCCAGTGCACAAAATTCATGCATGGGAGAGGAGGTGTGTTCCTCAGCCCAGCCTGCACCCTCTCCAATCTGGGGCACCTTGAGAGGAGTAGGCTTAAGCCACAGTCAAACATCCCCTGAGAGCTCCTGGGCTGCCAGAGGAAGGTCTGACTGCCTGCGTAAGCCCGTTCCCCCAGGGATCAGGCATAGGCTGGCAGGTGTACATCCCCTGAGGGGTTCCAAATTGCAAGAGGGCACAGACTGGGCTGAGGGACCCCTGAGTGCATGAATTTTAGTGCACTGGGCCTCTAGTTAAAACATAATAGTTTAAAAATATAGGCAGGCTGGTCCTGTCACTGCATGTGCCTGCTTTTCAGGCTGGGGCTGTCATTTTAGAAAGCAGCAGTGGAAAGAGCTGGCATCACATTCCTTACTCACAGGACTGTGGGAATAAACATCTCTCAGAGAAATCAGGTGTCACAGCAAAACACCCCATGGCTCCTCAGGTAACACTGCTCTCGGGGCTCAGGTGGCTGCACCAGTATCCCCTCAGTCAGCATCCTCGCCCATATGGACTGTGCCTCCATCCTGGCTGCACAGGCCCACCACTGAGGGCTGTTACAGGTTCTGACGCCAGTTCAGCATTATTGGGGGAGTTTCCACGGGGACTACTTGCTGAGCTTCCCGGGGGCTCTCACTTGCAGCTGGTGTGGAGACCATCTATACTAAAGGATACCCTGGTGGGTCTCCACCACAAGCTCTCCTCTATCTCAAGGTATCCTCCCTCAGCCATCAGCAGATTTTCTGCCTGCCCTTCACCAGGGACCCCAAGAGGGAGACAGTGGGAATGTGCCCAAGATTTGCCTTCCCATCCTCTTCACACCCACCTCCTTCCTGCCGCTCTGCCACTGGCTCCAATGTCCAGGGCCTTCGCCCATCTCTGAGATGTAAAAAATCCACTTTCTCCAAGAGTCCAAGGAGTCTTTATGGGCACATCCTGTGTGTTATTTCTTTATGGACACATCCTATGTAGAAGGCACTCTACTATTTCTCCCATCCCCATGTTTGTGCCCTGATGTTTATCCATCAAATACATCACACATGCCCAGAAAGATGGCAATGCACTAAAGGCTCAGGCCAGGCTCTTCCTCTCCTGCAGGGAGCATGGGGGACTAAGATATAAATAAATATATCTTTATAAATAAAAAAGAAAAGATTAGCTCTGGCTGGTTATGCTCAGTGGATAGAGCATCGGCCTATGGACTGAAGGGTCCTGGTCAAGGACTCATGCCCAGGTTGCGGGCTAGATCCCTAATGTGGGGTCTGTAGGAGGCAGCCGATCAATGATTCTCTCTCATTGATGTTTCTATGTCACTTTCCCTTCCTCTAGGAAATCAATAAAAACATATTTTAAAAAAAGAATGGAAGGGAGGAAGAAGAGAGAGAGACTTCGCTGGGGAACAACAGAGGATGTGCCAGTAGATGTGTGTGAGCGGGGCCCCCTTTGTTCTGGTGGAGTCTCAGACAACCTCACTGCTATGCACCGTGCTTTTCCTGGCTAGGAAACATACATGGTGACAACTCCTTTGTGATGTGGTGAGTGCTAAAGGAAACATCCAATGGGATGTGCCCACCGTAGATCTGAGTACGAGAGCGTGCATTTGTCCACCCATCTATTTATAGGATGTGTTACCTGCCCTCACGCTCTCAGCCACACAGAGTACTGAGTGAATTGAGACACTAAATCTCTGCCCTGGTGGTGCTCAGATTCTCCCGGCGGACAAAGACAATAATAACAGACACAAACCCACAGTTTTATGGGGGAAGGTAGGCAGGGGTTGGTGGCAAGGGGGTGGTGGCAAGGGTTAGATGAGGTGGGTTGAAGAGAAGGGCTTTTAGAAAGCAGCACATTTCAGCAGATGGAACGATGCAAAGGGGAATGTGATGCCTGCGCCTTTGAGAAGACTCCTTGTTCAAGGAAAAAGGAAGAAGTGGCCTCAAGTCCCCGCCCCAGGAATGAAGTCCACGTTTTCAGGAACCACAGGGAGCTCGCCATGGCTCAGCTGCTTGTGGTAGGCATGGAGCAGCAGGAAGTGAAAGTGAGGCCATCAGGGCAGCGTGTGGGAAACTGTGATCTAATGGCGGCAGGTGGAGTAATGGTCCCCAGAGTTGTCCACATCCTAATGTCCCCCACCCCACGCTGAAAGAAGAATCTGTGAAGATGAGGGTGATAATGGCAACATTCAGGATAACTGTGCAAAATGACGATGTGTATGATGAAAGAGAAAAACAGAATCGCAATGGGCCCCTATTGATTGTGACAAGTAAGCGTGATAAATACCACTGTTTAGTTTTCCCCTGAAATTGTTAGAATCCTGAGGCAGCTACAGAGAGACCAAAATAGGATGTGCCACTAAACATTAACTTCTATTGTCTTCCTTATAAATCTATTATGTCACCATATCACAACATAAAACCCAGTAAGGCCTGCACATTCAAACCTTGTCAGCATCTAATTGTGGAGGGGCTTCAACTGGAGAAGAACATTGTGTTAACTGCAGGGTCTCCATCAGATTCTCCACAAAGACTTGTTGAGAAGATGGGCAGGCAGGTATTTCTCCTCTAATCTACTCTTCAGCATTGCCCAACTAACACAGACCTTATGCGACTCAATTCACCAAAATGTCCAATACGTTCAGCCTGGTTGCCATGCTGCATGGGTAATGCCAGGAACGCCTATGAGGACAGCATATTTCAGATTCAAGGCCCAATGTTTAGCCTTTATTAAAAAGGAAATCACTGCGGAGGACTGAGAGGGTGGGGCAGTTCTGTACCATGCTGCCTTCCACTGGTTAAGACCTCCAAGAGCAAAGGCCTACCGAGGTGAGGATGCCCCTACTGTCACCTGTAGAGGGGCAGCACTGAGCTGGCCAATATTTGTGGTGCTGCTTGTCCTGGCTCAGGGGAGGCGTTCCACTAAGTCTGAAAGACTAAGACATTGTGGGGACTCTCCGCCACCACCCACAACCGGTTCAGCCTTGCCTTAGCACGCACCAGTGGGACTCTCTGCCACCGCCCGCAAACAGCTCGGCCCTGCCTTTGCGCCACACCCGCGGATCCCGCGGCCTCCACCGCTGCCACCGCCCGCTGCCTGCTCTGCCAGGCCTTCACGCTCACTGTACTGGCTCTGCGCCTTCCGTTGGCAGACCCAGAGAATCCTCTCTCTGCTGCCGCATGGCCAGGCCAAAGCATCAGACACTACCGCCATGCAGATTTTAAAACTACAGGGGAAATTGAGCCACAGGAGCTACCATCACTGCCGCACCCGCCGCCGCCCCCAAGAATGGGAATCCACCGAAATCAGAGCTCACTACACCCCAGGCTCACAGAGAGTGTGGCTTCAGAAATTAGCCTCTGCATCTACAGCAGCTCCACATCCGCACCAAAGAGGACACCATTGAGGGCGGACTCTCCCCATGCAGCTATCACAGCCCGCCCACAATCTTCCCAGCACACCCACCATGCTGGGAGGGAGATGGAGCGCGCTGGTGAGGAAATGGCAAGGCACCTTCCATTAGCCGCCCAGGCGAGCCCTTCCTCTGATGCCGCATGGCCGAGCCGAAGCTCTCGCCACCACCACCATGTGAACTTTAAAACTACAGTGGTAATTGAACCACAGGAGCGACCGTCACTGCTGCACCTGGCACTGCTACCCGCCACTGCCGCCACGAATAAAGGAAATCCACGGAGAACAGAGCTCACCACGCCTTGGGCTCAGGGAGTGAGCGACCTCAGAACTTAGCCTCCATGTCTGCAGCTGCTCCGCTCCCACACCGAACGAGACACCTTTGAAGGTGGTCCCCCCGCTTGCAACCATCTCAGCCCAACGGCAGCTGTCCCAGCTTGCCTGCCACGCTAGCAAGGAGCTAGCAAGGCGCCTCCAATATGTGACCCCAACACCCTAGAGGGGCCGTGTGCCCCGGGTGAGCCGTACCCCCCCAAAGGGGAAGGGTGTCCCGGGTGAGCTGTGTGTCCCATGGGGCCGAGTGCCCCCGGTGAGCCGAGTGTCCCAGGGGGCCGAGTGCCCCGGGTTAGCCGTGTGCCCCAGGGGGCCATGTGCCCCGGGTGAGCAGAGTGTCCCAGGGGGCCGTGTGCCCCGGGTGAGCCGAGTGTCCCAGGGTGCAGGGTGCCCCGGGCGAGACGTGTGTCCCAGGGGAAGCAGTGGGACCCAGGGGAAGGGGCGGTGAAAACCAGAGGAGGCGCAGTCTCTATTCATATGGTCCTGAGATAGTCACCATAAAACAAGCAGACTGCCAAATGAGGAGCGGATTCTATTCATGGGGTCCTGAGATGGTCACCATAAAACAAGCAGATTGTCAAATGACAGCGGGGAGGGGAAGGAGACCTGTGGGGGAGATAGGAGAACAACCGAGGGACTGGTATGCATGAACATAAGTACAACCAACAAACACAGAACTCTGAGGAGGGAGGGCATAAATGGGAGGTGGGGGTGGGGGGCAATTGTAAGCTATGTACACAGATAATACCTTAATAAAATAAAATAAAATAAAATAAAATAAAATAAAATAAAATAAAATAAAAAAATTAAATTAAAATAAAAATAAATAAAGACAAAAAAAAAGGAAATCACTTGTGTGGGGATTGATAAATTTATGGTAGGCAGGCCATACAGAAGTAATAAATTACAACTTAGATTTGATATTGTGCTCATTAATATGCTGCTAATATCTCAATCTCAGATAAAGAAGCCTGTTGCTGAACAAGCACTTCATTACTATTGCTTGGCAACCATAGAGATCAGACATTTAGGGGAGGTCAGGAAATGCAGACAGTCAGCATCCCGTTAGGGAACCTCTGGGTGAATCAAACTCATTTATTCCACAATCCCGGTTTCCTCAATCATAATTTGAGGACAAGTCCCAGCTAAAACCACCTTATGTTTTGAAATATTTTTTTGAAAATGTGGTACTTTGAATAGTAAAAAAAAATTAATAATTTCTTGAACAAACACATCATATTTAATATGAACGTGGAAAGAACATATTGAACACGCTAAATAAGTAACTAATTTTGAATCAGATTTTAATATTAATGCCTAATTTTAGTATTGCTAGTTACTTTTATTTACAACTATCCAGAAATTATTTATTACTAGCAATATTTACTTATTTTCCAATTTTTCATTCAAGATTAACATCTAATCAATCTCAAATTGCACCTTAGGGTAATGGATTTAAACTAACAAACTACCATTTCCTTATGCGCCAACAAAGTGAATGCCCCAGCTTCTAAATGTGTTGCCATTTCTATTATTGATTAGTTTTATCCTGCTAAGCATGCATGAAAGCTCAATTAAGAAATGTTTTAAATGCTTAAAGTAATAATATTGCCTTTAAAAGAGAATAGCCGTGTTTCCCCGAAAATAAGACATCCTCTGAAAATAAGACCTACTTCATGGAAACATAATACATCCCCTGAAAATAAGACCTAGCTCATCTTTGGGAGCAAAAATTAATATAAGACACTGTCTTATTTTCGGGGAAACAGGGTAGTATATTAATTTGAAAACCTTACCAAGGTGAATATAGGTTCTACAAATTTTTAGAAATTGAGAATATAAAGTAGTGCATGTGATTGAGTTGTTCTTCATGTACACATGTAAGGCCAAAACAATTTATCATGATCACTCCAGAAATGTGGTCATAATAACAAGCAGCCTACTGACAGCTTATGTTGTTGATAATAGAGGACTTAGTGGGGCTCACTTAGGAATTACACTTTTTCTAATGATATGCTCATCCCAAATGTGGTATTGTTATGAAGAGACCTCCGGAAAAGACCACCAAGACACCAGATCAAAATTTATGCCTTTATTAACGAATTTGAATCCGGGCTCTCCCCCTACTGTTGCAGCAGTGAGAAAAGAAAAAAGAGAGAGCCCTGAGCACACAGGAAAGCCTGCTTTTATCCTTTTTTTGAGTTTTATCTATTTGGCAGATTCTAATTGGTTAATCTTTAAAAACACTAGTCTATGAGCTAAAGTTTACATAACAGGAAAGCTGAAGGCTATTCCTCTACCATTATAGTTTGCTTTGAGACCTTGGCTTATTGTGATTTAGGCTAGCTGGCAGTTGTTTTGCAATGTTAGGAGGAGGTATAGCTGACTAGCCAGAGTTCTTTGTCTGTCCTAGGGTCATGGTGACCCATCACACTATGAGCTATGAAAAATTCCACTAGTACAGTAACATCGTTAAAAGTTTGTACAACACCTGGGGTGGGGGGGCTTATTTTCAGTTTAAGTGGTTTCTGGTTGACCTGGTCTGTTCTGTTTGTGCTGCCTTGCGATTACTTGGAATAGGACATATCCGGGGGCCAGGGACTGCAAACAGAGCCAGCCCATGACTAACATAAAGCACATTATGCTACATTCTCTGTCATGGGCCTCCCCTGGGCTGGAGCCCTGCCCCGACAGGGTCCTGCCAGCCATAACACTATCAAATCTAAGATGTTTTCAGACAGTGTGGAAACATCAAGAAGCAGTATAGAAATGGAGTCCTATCTTGCACGTATGAGTCAGCTTGGAATGCCATACAGAATACCCTAGACAGTTTGGCTTGAACAACAGGAATTCATACTCTCATAGTTCTGGAGGCTGGAAAGCCCAAAGTCAAGATTCCAGCAGGGCCAGATCCTAGTGAGATGGTCACCCCTCTCTGTCCTCTCACAGCTTTTCCATGGCGAGTGAATGGGAGAGAGAAAGCAAACATGCTTGTGTCTCTTAGAAGGACAATCATCCTATCAGATCAGAAACCCACTTACGACCTCACTTAACCTTAGTTCACTCCTCCCAGGCCCTGTCTCCACATACAGCCACAGTGGGGGTGGGACTTCAGCACACGAACTTAGGGAGACAACACTTGGTTAGTTGTCCTTATAAAATAGGTAATATTCCTAAAGGCGATAAACTAAGTTTTGTTTATGGAATGCTATATCCCACACCTTCTTAGCAACTTATACATATTGCCATCCTATCTTCCAAGTCTGTAGAGCAGATTTCATCATCACCATCACCATCATCATCACCGTCATCACTGTAATCATCACCATCATCACTATTACCACCATCACCATCACCATCATCACCACCATCACCACCATCACCACCATCACCACCATCACCATCACCACCATCACCATCATCACCATCACCACCATTACCATCATCACCATCATCACCATCATCACGATCACCATCATCATTATCACCATCATCACCATTATCACCATCACCATCATCACCATCATCATCATAACCATCCTCCTCACCATCATCACCGTCACTATCATCACCATCATCATCACCATCATTGCCATCACCATCACCATCATCACTGTCATCAATCTCTATGTAAAATAAGAAAAAAAGGTGACCAGAAGACACTATTGCAGGTCCGTGTTTACACATCCTGCAATGATGGAATGTGGAACTAAAATATTCTGTCTGACTGAAGCAATCTATGATCTGAATCATGGCCCATAAAAAAAGAGAAAATATTTAGTTAGAATGTTAATCAAGAGATTATCATTCCTCAGGGCATAGAGAATCCCAAATGTTAGTCATAATTAAGACATTTCAGTGATTTCAAAATTATTCCAATATTAAAATTCTAATGTGAATGCTGATTAGATACGTTAATATAAAAAACTTTTATGTGAAAATATTTAAAAGAAACAAAAATATAGCCTGTCTGGTGTCATTGACCTATGAACCAGGAGATCACAATTGGATTATCAGAGCACATGCCCATGTTGAGTGGTCGATCCCCTTGTGGGGTGTGCAGGAGTCATCTGATTAATGACTCTCTCCTCATTGATGTTTCTATCTCTCTCTCCCTCTCCCTTTCTCTCTGTAATCAATAAAAATATTTTTTAAAAAGTATATAGGACTCACTAAAAGTCTTGATTTTATTACTATTTATTCTTATTCTTTAAATTTTTGCTACTTTTGCTTCATCTGTGCTATATCTTTCTTATTTATTTATTATGTGTATCTCTTTTTCATAATGTTTTGTGGCTTTCCTATAGCTTATAATATAAATTTTTTTAAATAATCTGCATTTTCTATCAAATAATATTATAATACTTTCTGTGCAGTATATAAAACTTACAACAGTATATTTCCAATTCCCCCATTCCATTTTATTTGTGCCATTGAATCCATATATTTCATTCTTACTTGTGTTATAAACACACAGTACATTTTTCTCTTATTGCTTTAAACAGTAAATTATCCTTCAGAGGAATAAAGATGATGAAAAAAGTTAACCTTCATTCATTCCATATTTGACATCCTTCATTTGAGTACTTCTGCCTTTCTGACCTCATTGTATTATTTCTAACTGAAGACATTCTTTTAACATTTCTAGTAGAGCAGGTCTTCAAAAGCACCCTTTTTGATGGATGTTTCCATTGGGTATAGAATTCTCAGTTGACAGATTTAAATTATTTTTCTTTCTGTGTTTTAAAAAGATGACTCTTGTCTTCCTGCTTCCATGGTTTCTGATATAAAGGTTGCTCTGGTGTTGATCCTGATTCCTTTATTTTTTTCTGTCTGCTTTCAGTATTTTATCTTTGCCTTGCACTGTTGTAAATTGGAATGATGTAAATTGGTTTGGTTTAAGTTTTTGTTTTGTTTTGGGGTTTTTTGTGTGTGTTTTCTCGCTTGGTGTTCTCTGAGATTCATGGTTCTGTCAATTGTTTTCTGTCGTGAAAAAAAAAAACTGTCAGCCAGTATTTCTTCAAATATGTTCTTCTTATTTTTTGTCTTTCCTTTATCTGAGATTTCAGTGGTGTGCACGTTAGATCTCTCGCTATGCTCACACAGTTGTTGGATATTCTGTGTCTATTTTTCCTCCATTTTATTTCTCTTTGCATCTCAATGTGAGTGATCCTAGTAACCTGTTTTTGAGCTTACTATTTGTTTCCTTGGCTGGTTTACACCTACTAATAAGCTAATTTATGCTTTTCATTTTGTCCTTTACAGATTTATTGTACTTATTTTAAATTACAGTTCTAATATCTGTGTCATATCTGAACCTGGGTCTAATTATTCCTTTTCCTGACTTTTTTTTTTAACCCTTTTATATGTCTTAAAAATTTTGTTTGAAAGCTAGGCATATTGTGTAGAATAGGAAGACACTGAGATAGAACTATTACTGTTGTGGGTAGAGGTGCGGGCCATTCCTGTTGGTTAGCATTGAGTGTATTTTAGAGTTTATGTTGTCACAACTGAGCTGGGTGAATAGTGATTTCTGATGGGCTTCACACCTTCTCATTTAATGCTAGATTGACCCTTTGCGGTTCTTACCAGAGAAACTCTGTCACTTATGACTTTTCCGACTATATTCTGGTTTTATTTTTACTTACATAGTTAGCATGATGGCAGGAATGAGGTGGGGTGGTCATTCTCTAGTGACCTGATTAAGCCTCAGTCCTCAGTAGGAACTGTGAACCTTGATCTTAGAGTTTGACCTTCACAAGTGTTCCTACCCATTCTCTAGAAGTAATGTTTGGTCCAGAAGGTACAGTTGACCCTTTTCAAGAATAATGTTTTCTTCTCTCCTTCCCTCTCCTCTCCTTCCTTCCTTACCTTCTTCCTATCTTATTCCCTTTCTCCTTCCTTCCTTTTTTCTCTCCCCTCTCCTCTCTCTCCAACTCCAGTGGGATTCTACAGTGATTACAATACCTACAAGTCACCATTTTGTCGCCAACCTCCCCACACATGATGCTTTTGCTCCATAGGATAGACAGGGACAGATTTAGGAAAAGACAGGTTTTGGGCGGTGGCTCCCCTTCTTTCAGCTCTCCACCAGCACCCCTCTTTCCTCTGCCCTCTTCTAAACACAAAGACCGCCGAAACCGGTTTGGCTCAGTGGTAGAGCGTCGGTCTGTGGACTGAAAGGTCCCAGGTTCGATTCCGGTCAAAGGGCATGTACATTGGTTGCGGGCACATCCCCGGTTGGGGGTGTGCAGGAGGCAGCTGGTCAATGTTTCTCTCTCATCGACGTTTCTAGCTCTCTATCTCTTTCCCTTCCTCTCTGTAAAATATCAATAAAATATATTTAAAAAAAAATAAAATAAATAAAAACAAAGACCCATGTTTCATGCGCAGAAAGAAAGAGCAGTGGCTGTACTTCTCCCCAGCTCCACAGAGGAAGCTTTTTGCAGGGTTCACACTCATATTTCCTGTGAGTCTCTTGGGGTTCGAGGAGAAAAGCTTTCAAGACAGTGTAAACGTCCGTTTCTGTGGCTCCCAGGAGCTTTCCATGCTCAGCTGGCCCTACCATCTGCAAGCTAAACTGCACTTCCCTCTGAGACCCGGATTTTGTTTAGTTCAACGGGTACATGAAAAATTAATTCAAGAAATATTTAGGATGCCTTCTTCATGTTAAAAGACAACAATTGTCATATATATATATATATATATATATATATATATATATACTCAAGTTTTACATAAAATATAGGCTGAAGGATGTAGGCCTGTACAGTAACAAAGACACATCTTTTTTTAAAAACTATTTTTTATTGATATTTTACAGAGAGGAAGAGAGAGAGATATAGAGTTAGAAACGTTGATGAGAGAGAAACATCGACCAGCTGCCTCTTGCACACTCCCCACCGGGGATATGCCCACAGCCAAGGTACATGCCCTTGACCGGAATCGAACCTGGGACCTTTCAGTCCACAGACCGACGCTCTACCACTGAGCCAAACCGATTTCGGCCAAAGACACATCTTTTGGCCATATGCATGCTGTTTGACAGATGGAAATTAAAGGCCTTGGGGCATACTGATGTGAGTTAAAGAGATGACGTAGGCCTGGTCAGTGTGGGTCGGTTGATTGGGCATCGTCCCATGCACTGAGGAGTTTCCACTTCCACTCCCAGTCAGGGCACAGGTCCCTCCTTGATCCCTGGTAGGAGTTGTATAGGAGGCAGCAGGTCAGTGTTTTGCTCTTACATTGATATTTCTCTCCCTTCTTCCTCCCTCTCCACTCTCTCTAAAAGTCAATAAAATATATTTTTTAAAGCTGAAGAGCAGAGGATAGTGCCTATAGTACAGTAGATATTTTAAAACATTAGACAGTTATCATTGCCAACGTGAATCTCATTCAGCTTCCTGCAAAGGTTTTAAATGAAAACATCTATATTTCCCTAAATATCAAATTCTAAGCTTAGTAATAGTTACATTTTATAATGAAGTCAGACCAATGATCATTTTGAAAAGGCTTATATCAGCAATCTACAACTGGCTATGCTAATAAACATGATTTTTATGTCCTCACATACTGGAGTCCATGCTGGAGTTTTCTCTCTCTCTCTCTCTCTCTCTCTCTCTCTCTCTCTCTCTCTCTCACACACACACACACACACACACACACACACACACACACACACACATATTATCTTAAATTAATGCCTACATCAAATGGTAAGATAAAAACTCAACAAAATTAGAGAAAAATGCACATTTTTACTGGTTCTGTAGATATTGAATTAGGAGCTACAGAAGAGACATATATAGCTTATCCTTATTCTAATTGTTTCCTACCAGATACAATTTATTTGTAATGCTGGTATTAATAGTGCTTTCACAGCCCTTCGCAGATATGCCTAGGGCAGCAACAAGTTGTGATCTTCCTGGGCTCCTGCTTGGAGCTGGGGTGGAGCAGGCAATACTCACTTTCTTGTTTCTCTCACACAGAAAAGAGTCTACAAGAAGAGTGGTTCGGATTGTAATCTGGGAGAGACATGTGTGTGCAGAAAGGGATAGAGAGAGCTAGGGCTAGGGAGATGAAGATGGAGGGGCAGAGGGACAGGTATATGGAGAGGGAGAGGCAGAGGTAGAAGTAAATAGAGGTAGAGGTGGTAGAGGTAGAGGTGATAGAGGTGGAGAGGGAGATGGGGGTGGAGGTTGAGGTGGAAGTGGAGGTGGATATGGTGGAGGAGGAGGAGGGCAAGGTGAGGTGGTAGGGGTGAAGAGGAGGTGAAGGTGGAGGTTGAGGTAGAGGTGATGGAGGAGGAGGAGGAGGGCAAGGGAAGGCGGTAAGGGTGAAGGGGGAGGTGGAGGTGGAAGAGAAGGTGGAAGAGGAGGAGGAGGAGGAGGAGGAGGAGGGCGAGGCGGTAGGGTTGAAGGTACAGCTCCCCCAGGGGCATGGCCAGTGCTGGAGTCAGTGTGCACAGGTTCCGTGTAGCACAAGTGGAGAGAGGCCCGTGCATTCCTGTGGAGCACTAGGTGTGGCTGGTGTGTGTGGGGACCCATCCCTCTGGGTGAGACTTTCCGTGCAGAGGCCTGAGCTACAGAAACTGGCCTTTGCGAACTCTGAGGACAGGAGATGAGCATCCTCCCGGCCATGGGCCCGCGGTGCAGACTGAGCCCGGCTCAGCCGGGGTGCGCAGTGAGCAGGGTCTGCGTCTGGGACGAGCTGGAGACATGTTTGCAAAATGTCACTGGGAGCTGCATGGACATTGCTGTCTGGTGAGGGAAGGAGAGAGATGGGGAATTCCACGGTGACAGGCCAGCAGACAGGATGAATGGGGGGTCAGTAGCAGGAGACCTGACCAGTGGTCTGAGTGAGAAGATGCAAGGACAGGAGTCACAGTCATCGGAAGAGCCCAAGTCCTCGGGAAGAGCGAGTGCTTCTGCTGGGCCCAGAGTTCAGGGAGCAGAGGCCAGCAGATGGCTGTCGGTCAGGCAGCCTGGGACAGCGGGTTTTGCCCAGTTAACCCGAGGCAGATGAATCCTGTTGGGTGCGAGGCACAGCGGGGCCCTGGCTGCCGCTTGGCCCAGAGGAGCCGCCGAAATGAGCCAGAGGAGCCGGGGCCATGCCCAGCCAGGACGGCGTGGGCCAGGGCGACAGCGGCCAGGGCCCTGCTGCGGGCTGGGAAGGAGCAGGAATGCACTGGGCGGCCAGAACCTTCTGGAAGCATAGGACATACAGGGCACATGTCACTCCTATGATGAAGTCTCAGGAGGACAGAGCTGAGGCATCTGCACATCCGATGGACGGTTCCTCCAGAGGCTCCTGCCCAGGGGCCATCCCCGGTGGCTGGTTGCCCTCTCTCCCTGAGCCCCCCTCAGGACAAAGGCTGCCTGGCTCTGCACTTCCCCTTCAGGCCACCACCCACACAGGCTGTTAAAGCCCCCCTTCTGTGGGGACAAGGGCACAGAGTGGTTATCCTCACCCCCGCCCCCAGCACCCAGCACCCAGCACCCGGCCTCTCGTGGCCTCGCTCTGGTCTCAGGGCTTCTTCTCCCACCGAGACCAAGCCCTCCTCCCCGCCCCCCTTCCCAGGCGCTTAAACGTGAAATTATTGTCAAAACTGGTGTGGTTCAGTGGATAGAGCATTGGCCTGAGGACTGAAAAGTCCCAGGTTCAATTCTGGTCAAGGGCATGTACCTTGGTTGTGGGCACATCCTCAGTAGCGGGTGTGCAAGAGGCAGCTGATCAATGTTTCTCTCTCATCAATGTTTCCAACTCTCTATTACTCTCTCTTCCTCTCTGTAAAAAAATCAATAAAATATATTTAAAACAAAACAAAACTGTGAAGTTGTTGTCAGGTGGAGATGGGTGCGGAAGAGAGAGGTTGGCAGAGGTGAAGGTAGGGCTCCTCCAGGCTCCTCCGAACCAGAATGTCTGTTACACTGAGATCCGCGTTTTCTTCAAGTCCTGGTGTGTGGCCTGCCTGGCTAGGGGAGGATTTGTCTCGGGAAGGGGTGGGCGGAAAGGAAGAAGCACAGGACACAAATGGTTTAGAGGCCGTTGTTCAGCTCGGTTTCCACAACAATTGCAAGTCTGATTGTATAAGACTGTCTCCAATACAGAAGTTATCCCAGAGTAGACACAGCTGATACCCACATCTAATTGGCCTGAAGGTCAATTCACAACAATAAAGACAAGGCTGTGCATGCAGTCCACAAAGAGGAGCACTAAGAGTGTCTACCTCAGGTAACTGAGGAGGCTGACCCACTGGACCATATAGGACACCAAACACACAAAGCCATCCTACAAACTCTGAAAAACAGTGAAAATGCCGAGACAAGAAAATAGATCTCAAACGAAAGAGATGGAGGATATAGAGTTCAGAACTATGGTTCTAAGGTTATGCAAGAATATCCTAGAGAAGGTCAATAAACTTCATGATACCAAACTAAAAAGTATACATAAACTGACTAAATTGGAAAATATTATGTAGAGATCCAACAGCAGAATGGAGGAACACAAGAATCAGGTCAAAGAGCCAAAAGACACTCCTCTGGAGAAGTAAGAAGAAAAGAGAATCCAGGAAGTTGAAGATAGTGCAAGGAGCCTATGGGACAACTTCAAGCACACCAACATCAGAATTATAGGGGTGCCAGAAAAAGAGGGAGTGCAAAATGCTAAAAACATATTTGAAGAAATAATATCAGAAAACTTCCCTCACCTGTTGAAAGAAATAGACTTACAAGTATAAGAAGTGTACAGAACCCCAAACAAGAGGAATCCAAAGAAAATTACTCCAAGACACATCATCACCAATATGCCAAGGGCAAAAGACAAAAAGAAGATCTTAGAAGCAGCAAGAGAAAAGCAGTTGGTTACCTATAAGGGAGCGCCCATATGACTATCAGCTGATTTCTCAACAGAAACCATGCAGGCCAGAAGGGAGTGGCAAGAAATATTCAAAGTGATGAATAGCAAGAACCTACAACCAAGATTACTGTATCCAGCAAAGTTATCATTCAGAATTGAAGGGCAGATAAAGAGCTTCACAGATAAGAAAAAGTTAAAAGAGTTCATCACCACCAAACCAGTATTATATGAAATGCTGAAAGGTATTACTTAAGAAGAGGAAGAAGATCAAGTGAATTAAAAATCTGAGGAATAGAATAAGCTGGTGAATATAATAGAATCAGGGGCAAAGAAAGGGAGTGGATTGATAATTATCAGGGTGAAAGGGGTGTAGGGGTACAGAAAGAGACTGGATTAAAATCGTATAACCTATGGATGAGGACGAGGGGCAGGTAAGGGCAGAGGATGGGGTGGGAATCGGGTGGAAGGGAGCTATGGAGGGAAAAGGAGAAACAATTGTAATAATCTGAGCAATAAAGATTTATTTTTTTAAAAAAAAGAAAGAGCATGTTGTGGCTACCTCTTTGTCTCTCCTTTCGCACTGGACGCTAAGTCTTTGATATGTTACTTTCATATTGTCTAACAGTCCCCAAATCACTGTTCAATCTCTTTTCCATGCTGCCTTCTCTGTTCTTCAGTCTGTGCATTGTATTGATCTTAGTATCTTTAACTTTGCTTACTCTTTCTTCTCTTATCTCCAATTGGCTGCTAACTGTTCGTTGACTGACTTACAGAAGATAAAGAATTCCTGGTGCCACAATGGCCACTTCCATCTTAGCATCTGACTTCTCTGCTGAGATTTATTCCCTAGATTGCAAATGTTGTGTTTTACACCCACTGGAAGTATGTAGAGAATCACTTTATAATTCTCTCCTTAAATTCCAAGTGCGGGGTCACTTCCATGTTGGAATCCGTTCATGTTCTTTTCTCTTGAGAATGAACTCCTTTTGGGGGGATTTTCATATTTCAGTTAATTTGGGTTTAGACTGGAATGTAAGTGATGAGAGTTTTAGAATCCATTGTTTTTTTTTCTTTTTCCTAATAAGTGTTGTTTCTTTTGTTTTAGCAGCTTTGACTTGCTTAGACTTGACGCCTGTTTCTTATTTTCCCTAGCTTTGTTGAGGTATTGTTGACAAATACATATACAAGGCATACAACTGGTGTTTTGATATACATGGACATTGTACAGGGATTGCCAGGGGTTGCCACAATCCAGATAATAAACACCAACACTTCAGTTATTTTAAAAAACATATATGTTTTATTGCTTTCAGAGAGGAAAGGAGAGGGAGAGAGAGATAGAAACATCAATGAGGAAAGAATGACTCTGATTGGCTGCTTCCTGCATGCCCCCCACTGGAGATCAAGCCACAACCCTGGCCTCAGTTACTTTTCTTTTATTTTCTTTTTTAAAATTTTTTAAGGTATTATATGTGTACATAGCTTGCCACTGTCCCCCCCCCCACCTCCCATGCATGCCCTCCCTCCCCAGAGTTTTGTGTTCGTTGGTTGTACTTATATGCATGCATACCAGTCCTTCCCCTCCCCGCTGTCATTTGACAGTCTGCTTGTTTTATGGTGACTATCTCAGGACCACACGAATAGAATCCGCTCCTCCTCTGGTTCACCACCCCCCCCCCTCAGGTCCCACCGCTTCCCTGGGGCACACAGCTCTCCCAGAGCACATGTCTCCCCCGGGGCACACGGCCCCCTGGGACACATGGCTCACCCTGGGCACATGGCCCCCCTGGGGCGCTGGGGTCTTGAACTGGAGGCTCCACACTAGCTCCTCACTAGCACGGCGGGCGGGCTGGGGCAGCTGTGGGAGGGGAGACTGCACTCCAAGGAGTCTCAGCGGAATGGCTGCAGACATGGAGGCCAAGCTGCCCCCTCCCTGGGCCCGGGGCAGAGCGAGCTCCCCTCCTGGTGGTCTTCCCTCACTTGCTGCGGCGGCGGCGGCGGTGGGTGTGGCAGCAGAGGCGGTAGCTTTTGTGGCTCAATTTCCACTGTATTTTTTTAAATCCACATGACGGCCACAGCTTCCCTCTTTGGGGTCCTGGCAGAGGCTCCGGCTTAGCCCTGGGGCGGCGGGCCTGACAGGTGAAGGGCTCGCCGGGGCAGCGAACAGAAGGCGCTGCACCATCTCCTCACCAGCACGGCAGGCGGGCTGGGACAGCTGCAGGCAGGCTGAGATGGCTGCAGGTGGGGAGACTGCATTCAAAGGTGTCTCATTCAGGGCGGGAGCGGAGCGGCTGTGGAGGCAGAGGCCAACCTCCGAAGCCGCCCACTCCCTGGGCCCGGGGCAGAGTGAGCTTTGTTCTCGGTGGGCTTCCCTCTTTCACGGCAGCGGCGGCAGGTGTGGCGGCAACGGTGACTTTTTGGCTCAATTTCCACTGTATTTTTAAAATCCACATGGTGGCAGTGGCAGAAGCTCTGGCCCGGCCATGTGGCGACAGAGGAAGGACTCGCCGGGGCCGAACAGAAGGTGCTGCACCAGCACGGCGTGCGCAGAGGTGGGGCTGAGATAGCTGCAGGCAGGAAGACGCTGCGCCATCTCCTCACCAGCATGGTGGGTGGGCTGGGACGGCTGCGGGCCCGGAGACTGCGCTCAAAGGCATCTCATTCCAGGCAGGAGCTGAAGGCGCGGCAGAGTCCCGGCATCGGCTCCCTGGCTCCCACGGCAGGCCAGCCAGGAAGGCCCACTCCCTGAGCCTAGGTTGGAGTGAGCTATGCTCTTGGCGGGCTTCCCTCACTCGCGGTGGCGGAGGCTCTGGCAGGTCCGGTTCCATCGTAGTTTTAAACTCCACATGGCAGCAGCAGCTCCTTGCTTTGTGTCTAGTTGTAGCCATCCCATTCTGCCAGCTTTCCTGTGGGTCTGGTGTGATCCCTTTCGATTTTAGCTGTTGTTTTTTTCCAAATTGTTGATGAGGTGGCAGCTTAGGAGACTACCTAGGCCACCATCTTGTTTCGGTCTCTCTCGGTTACTTTTCTTATGTGAACAATGCAGCCATTTTTATATGGGTGTTGGCCATTTGTATGTTGTCTTTAGAAAAATGTCTACCAGGTCCTTTGCCCATTTTCGTGCTATTGAGGTAAGTTTTACATATTTTTTAGATACCTCCCATTTGTCTTTTTGTTTTGTGGCCTGTGCTTTTGGTCTTATGACCAAGCAAATCCTTGCCAAGACTAATGTCAAGACACTTTTTCTCTAGATGTTTTTTTTCTAGCAGTTTTATAGATACTGCACTTGTGTTTAATCAATCTGCTTTGAGTTCAGTTTTATATGTGGAGTGAGAGAAGGGCCTAATTTCATTCTTCTGCTTGTGGCAACACGTATTTTTTCAACACATGTTGAACAATGGACAGTGGACAGATTTTTTTGCCATCTTCATTAAATTTATTTCTAAGAATTTTATTAATTTTGATGCTATCATAAATGTGATTGCTTATTTTATTTTTTTAGATCATTTATTGTTAGTGTATAAAATCACAACTGATTTTTGCATGTTGATTTGGGGTCTGGCAATTTTAATTCAGTCATTAGTTTGATGTTTTCTTGGTAGAGTCTTTAGAGTTTTCTATATATAAAGATTATGCCATATGCACACAGAGATAGTTTTGCTTCTTCTTTTCTGATTTTGATGCTTTTTATTTCTTAGTCTTGCCTATGTGTTGTTTTTTTTCTGCACCTACTGAGATGAACATACAATTTTTAACCTTAATGTGGTGTGTTACATTGGTTAATTTGCATATGTGGAATAATCCTTGAATCCAGGAATACTTCCCACTAGATCATAGGGTATGATCCATTTCATGGGAATGCCTGATCCTCTTAATAAGCTGTTGAATTTGCTTTGCTGTAATTTTGCTGAGAATCCCTGCATCTGTGTTCACCAGGGACATTGGCCTGCCATTTCCTTTGCTTGGATTATTCTCTTCTGGCTTAGGTATCAGACCAATGCTGGTTTCATAAAAATACGTTTAGAAGTGATTCTTCCTCTTCCAGATTTTGGGAGCGTAAGGAAAACTGGTGATCATTCTTGCTTAAATGTTTGGTGAGATGCGCCAGTGAAGCCATATGGTGCGTGCTTTGGTTTGGGTAGGTTTCCCTCTCTAACTGGGGCAGGCAGTGCCCAGCTAGGCCTGGGTCTTACAGTTGTCCATGGAGGAAAATTGGCTCAACAGCATGAAAGCTCCTTGTGCACTGGTGTGTGGAGATTTTACTGTCTGAACAAGATCAAATCCAACTCACTGGCTTTCCTGTTCTGTGAAAGTGTGGGGGAATTTATTCAAGAAAAATATTACCAATCACCATACACTCTCTTGAGAAGGAGAGTATATGCTATGCAATCTTGCATCCCCCTCATTTAGGAGAGTGTTTGATAAATTAAATTTTTATAGAATCTTTAATTATTGAACAGGCTTTCTAATCAATCATTTTATTAATCATTCAGTTTAGTAAGATTGCAGCACTAATTCACTGGACAATTTGTGAGAAATAGATGTTTTCTCTCACAGAGAATAATGCATAAGGATGACTCCGATGACAGAGATGTGTAGCCTACGAAACATAATTTCAAAGTTCTTCCAGGGGAAGACACAACACATTCAGGATGAAATGCTATGTTTTATATATCAATCTCTTGGTGATTTACTGTCTACAATTAGCATATATTCCATCTACCCCTTCATGCTGCTCTAATATCTACCTTCATGGTCACTCCACGGGATGCACCAGGAAAGGTGTCTTGTTGCCAATCCTTTCAGAATGTAGAACCCACGACAGGGACATGCCTATCCGTCTTTGCCTGGGAGAGTCCGTGACATGAAAGAGAAACAAGCAACTAGGTACTATCTCCCCTGCATTCACTCAGAAAACATCACCCCATTACGTGGGATAGCAGGCTACATCCCAAAAGCTGGGTGTAGAGGAAATAATGAAATACGGAGTCTTCCCTGGTGGAGTTTATATTACTGCTCATTTCTAAAGAAGAAGGGTAACAAGTACCATAAATAGATATCTATAAAGAATATAAAATTATTCTAAATCATCAGAAAATAGAATTGAACTCAAAGCAGTTGGTTTGGCAGTAATTTGAATACACTCAGAAAACTAAATAGAGACACGTATTTGGCTTCCAAATAAAATGAAAATTTTGTTCATACAACAAGATATTTTCCTATGCTCTTTATACTCCATTCATTCATTGCATAAAATGTTGAAAGGCAGTGCTTTTCTGCAAACTAAAGTAAATGAAAGAAAAATAGATTCCACTGGTTCTGAAATGTGGCTGTTTTCTTTGTCATGTTACTATAATTCAGTATAGGCAAGATGACCCCCTAATTATTGCCATAAAGGAAAATACTGGGGATGAGGTCACAAAACAAGTCCTTTAATTAGGGAACTACTTTGTGGAGTTTGTACTTCTTTTGATTCATAGAAAATAATGTTTTATGTATTTCATTATCAAATGCGCTATATAATACAGAGCTAAATCATTATCATTGTTTTCATAACAGAAGCAGCAATTGAGACAATTTGTTGAATTTGTATATCCTATCTAATAAAAGAGTGATATGCAAATTGACCATACATCTGCTACACCCACAAGCCACGCCCACAAGCTATGCCCACCAGCAAATCATAGTGAGTATGCAAATAAACCCAACCAAGATGGCTATAACCACAGAGAGCAGGAGGGAGGCTTAGGTTTCTCAGGTAATAAAGGAAGCCACGCTTTCCACCTGCCCTTGCAGGCCTAGGCCTCCACTCAATCCTACAAAGTTTCAATTATAGAAGGTAAACAAATTCCAACAGAAATGGCTTCAGCCAGGGAGCAAGCAGGAGGCTTGGCTCCACTCCAGGCTACAAAGTTTCAATTGTAGAAGATACATAAATCCCAATTGACCATCACTCCAACACACAAGATGGCTGCCCCATGTGGTCAAAGACCCTGCTCCCATGTGGACACAAGATGGCCAGCAGGAGAGGGCAGTTGGGAGGCACCAGGCCTACAAAGGAGGGCAGTTGGGGGCAATCAAGCCTGCAGGGGAGGGAAGTTAGGGGTGACCAGGCTGGCAGAAGAGGGAAGTTGAGGATGACAGGGCCCACAGGGAAGGGCACTTGGGTGAGACCCAGGCCTGCAGGGAAGAGCAGTTGGGGGTGACCAGGCCTGCAGAGGAAGGCAGTTAGGGGTGACCAGGCATGAAGCAGAGGGCAGTTAGGGGCAAACAGGCTGTCAGGGGAGCAGATAGATATCATTCAGGCTGGCAGCAGAGTGGTTAGGGGGTGATCAGGCTGGCAGGCAGAAGAGGTTAGGGACAATTAGGAAGCAGGCAGATGAGCAGTTGGGAGCCAGCAGTTTTGTATTGTGAGAGGGTATAGGTTGGGCTGAGGGACCAGGCCTCTAGTCTATATATAAAAGCCTAAATGGCTATTATGACTGGCCGACTGGTTGCTCTGATGCAAACTGACCACCAGAGGGCAGACACTCAACACAGGAGCTGCCCCCTGGTGATTAGTGCACTACCACAGCAGGAACACAGCTCAGTGAGAAGTGGGGCTCATGGCTGGCAAGTGCAACTGCAGTGGTGGGAGTCTCTCCCACCTCCATGGCAGTGCTACCAGGTGGCAGCAGATGCAGCAAGGCCTGGATGAGCAGGAGCAACATGGCTCCTCCCCAACTGCCTGTTTTTTGAGCACTGCTACATCCCTCAAGGGTCCCAGATTGCAACAGGGTACAGGCTGGGAAGAGGGACCCCACCAGTGTAGGAATCCATACACCGAGCCTCTAGTATGTATATGTATCTTACCTAATAATAGACAAACATGTAAATTGACCATACCTCTGCTATGCGCACAGCCAATCAGAGTGAGTATGCAAATTAGAAGGCCAAAGATGACCGCCAACCAGCTGCTCCAGGCACAGAGTGGCCAGATGGGGCAGGATGCCTGCTATGAGAGGGAAGACAGGGGGCGAAGGGATCTACAGGAGTGGAGTGCTGAAGAGAAGACAATTCTGCAGACTCCAGTCTGCAGTGAAGGTAAAGTTGGCAGATTCTGACTGGAGTCTGCATTGAAGCAGGGAAGAGGAACTAGCTGGAGTCTGCACCAAAGACAAAGAAGGCAGACTCTGGCCTGAGCGAAGGCCTGGATCCCGAGTGCCAGGGGAAAACCAGTGCTGGAAGCCAAGGGAAGGAAGGCCTATTGCACGAATCTCTTCATGCAATGTGTCTCTAGTGTGTGTGTGTGTGTGTGTGTGTGTGTGCGTGTGCGTGTGCGTGTGCGTGTGTGTGTGTGTGTGTGTGTTGATATCAGAGAGGAAGTGAGAGGGAGAGATGGAAACACCAATCATGAGAATCATTGATCAGCTGCCTCCTGCACGCCCCCTACTAGGACTGATCCCACAACCCAGGCGTGTGTCCTTGATTGGAATTGAGACCCAGGACCCTTTAGTCCACAAGCTGATGATCTATCCACTGAGCTAAACCAGCTAGGGCTGTTGATTTTTTTTTTAAGAAATGAAAAGAAAATCTGTAGTCTTCTCACTTGGTGCTAATTTAGCAAAAAGCTGCCAGGTGAGTTGGATTAAGAGCCCTGCCCCATTGTCTACCTACAAGCTATAGCAGGTGGTAGGAGTGGTGCCCATGTGCTGTGTTCATGGAGTGTCTAAATTAATGACATTCGTGGTAAACACATGGAAGTCTAAATTGACTTCATCTGAGAACATGTGACCTAGTGTATGGTTGTGTATTTGAGGAAAGGTACTGCCATATTGGTTGAAGGAATATAGACTAATGTATGCACAGTAATGCAGATTTTATAATCATATTGATTCCCACATTCCTGTTTCTCATTAATGTCAAATAGTGGTGGCCGTGTCCTCCTACAGCACACCTTGACCATCTGCCTTCATCTGATAAGATCCCCATAAAACAGCAGGGACCTGCTGCTCTGTGAGCTTCATTCCTTTGCCGTAGACTCTGGGTGTGGCACCTGAACTCTGTCTACCCCTGCCTCAGTTCAATGTACAGGAACCCTGTCTTCACTCTTTGCAGCTCTCATTCACTTAATAGTGTTTCCCAAACTTCTCTCATGATGAGAATCACCTGGTGGAGTTGTTAAAATACAGATTTCTGAATCCCAACTAAGAAGTGCTAAACTAGAATTTTTGGGAACCTATAGGTAAAATTGCTTAAACTAAATTGTCCAACTAAGCTTAGAGCACTAATTAAGTATACAATTTTACCTATAGGTTCCCAAAAATTCTAGTTTCGCACTTCTTAGTTGGGATTCAGGAATCTGTATTTAACAACTCCACCAGGTGATTCTAATCATGAGAGAAGTTTGGGAAACACTGACTTATAAGATAAAGGCACGTGTCTTAGAGTGTGTGATAATATAACAACGCTTTAGTCATGTTCACTGTATCACTTGCATAGGACACTAGAGTTGAACAATGACATTTTTTAATATTTTGGCTGTTTGATAATCCTCAAATACTTTAAAACCTCAATTAAAATGCAGAATATACAATGTTGGTAATCGTTCCGTATCAATGATAGCTTCAGGATGGAATACATTGAAAGTGTTTGCTTTGGGAAAATGTATTTATTTTATCTTTGATATTTATAAATATTTGAGTGGAATATCACATTTTTTAGAAGCATGTAAAGAGAGTCAATACATTTGAAACATAAATTATTAGGTCAAACCCAGCTTTATGTTTATTAAAATCTACTGTTTAGCTGATGAACCCAATAATCACTTTCCTTTTATATAAATAATTATATAATAATTATATTTGGTTTTAAATATAACAAGTAATATAAAAAGAGTGCTATTCCTCCAGATGAAACCTAATGTGAACATATTAAAATTATTAATTAATTTTGTATTTTAAATATTAAAACTGTTTGATCATTATTTAAACACTAGAGGCCCAATGCACAAAATTCATGCAAGAGTAGGCCTTCCTTCCCCAGCTGTCAGCACCGGCTTTCCTCTGGCACTGAGACCCAGGCTTCCTTCGCAGCCCCAGTTTCATCTGGAAGGTCACCCAGAGGATGTTCTATCTAATTAGCATATTATTTTTCTATTATCATAGGTTGTAAAAGTACATGATTTCAAGTGCTTGGCAAAGAAAAAAGTGTTATAATCATATTTGTTAAACTCATCAGACTAATTAGTAAAACACACTAGTAGTTTGATCACCGGACACTTTCAGGATATCTGGATTCTAGCACCTGCTCAATATAAGGGTCATATTAAAGTTTAAAATGTTTTGAGTTTATTATTAAAATAAACTAGAGTCCCAGTGTACAAAATTCTAGTGGGGGGGCCCTCAACTCGGACTGTACCTTCTTGCAATCCAGCGCCACTGGATCCTAACCTGATTGCCCCTAACCACTCTGCCTGCCCACCTCATCACTCCTAATCATGCGCCTGCCTACCTGCCTGCCTGCCTGATCACCCCAAACTGCTCACCTGCCTACCTGATCACCCCTAACCACCTCTGCCTCGGCTACTGCTGCAACAGATTCATCGGGAAGGACATTAAGAATGATGTCCAGAAAGTTGTTCAGCTGCCCAGTCTAATTAGCATGTTATGCTCTTATTATTTACACTAATAACAGAGAAAGGTGCAAATTGACCATACCTCTTCGACACCCACCAGCCAATCTGGGGTGAGAATGCAAATTAACCCAACAAAGATGGCGGGTTAATTTGCATACATAGGCACGGAGTGAAGACTGTAGGACCCAGCCTGAGCGAAGACTGAAGACTGAAGAGGCTTGGCTTCTCCACTGTGGCCAGATGAAGGTCTGGGTCCCAGGTGCCTAAGGAAAACCAAGGCCAGCAGCCAGGAGAAGAAAGACCTGTTGCACAAATCTTCATGCAACAGACCTCTAGTTATAGATAATCAGGAATAATACTTTCACATCCCTTCATTTGAAATAGTTTACTGCTCTGGTTAATAATATTCTGAAAGGAAAGGTTTTATTGTGTTGCTTCGAGTAGGTTTTCAAAGCAGATCTATAGAAAGCCAGCACTTCTTTGGTGTATGCTGCTACTAAACCCTCTGAGACAAGACTGTGTGTCCCCAGGGAGAGGTGGTGACTGCAGGGAGGGAGAAGAGAAAATGGTGCACACAACTTCCTGTAGTGTCTCTGTCTCCACACCTTTCTGGGTAAACTGAGATTTAATTTATGACTCACTTTTAGTTTGGAAAAATGATGATTTTAGTAAAAGATAGCAATTATCTAAGAAATTTGGAACGTAAGACAACTTTAATCACCTAGGTAAGGCAAAACTTATTTTGAGTCAAATATTAATAGTGGAGGTTTTGATTTTATGATAATAAGATTAATTATGTGGAAAATATTAGTATTCAAGTGGATGAGGTGAAATGTTTGATGGCTCCCAATTCGGTGCTGACAGTGGCGAGAAGAGTCATTTGCCTTCCGTGCGACATCAATCTCCCCTCCCAGGAGCCTTAACGATTAGCAAAGGTAGGAAAGAGGAGGTTTTGCAAATTTAAGTTTTATAACCTGTGATGATTATATTGTTTTTATATTAACTTCACACAGACAATACAAGCATATATTTGTGTTTAGATACAAATTTCAGGCAAAAAGGAACTCAGTTTCACTTTAGTACAATTTGAATGGGTAAGGCAGGCTTGGTATGCTAAGCTATTATTTTTAGATTTATAGCTTCCATTTTCCTCTGTTCCTTCATCTATGGATTTATCTCTCCAAAACACTTAAGCCAACCAAAATTGAATTAAAAATCATGATAGCATCATATATCTCCTTAGCATCTCACTTTTTCTCACCTTAAAATTTGTTAGTAAACATAATCTGAAATAATGATAAAATATTAAATGGTAGTCACCTTATCATAATATTAAGTGAAGGCAACAAAAAGAGGTCTATTAATCTTCAGATCATCTGCCACTACTTATTTAACATGTTTATTCTATTACAGATCAATAAGTTGTTTATTCTTATGCCCAGGGATATATATAACTATGGTAAATGCCATTAAATGCTTATTTTAGAAATATGTACTCAGCTGCTACATTCTTATTTTATTTTATTTTTAAACTCTTTTTTTAAACATACTTTATTGATTTCAAAGAAGAAGGGAGAGGGAGAGAGATATAAAAACATCAATGATAAGAGAGAAGACTGGATTGGCTGCCTCCTACATGTCCCAAACTGGGGATCAAGCATGTGTCCTGACTGGGAATCCAACCATGACCTCCTGGTTCATAGGTCGACACTCAACCAAGGAGCCACGCCAGCCTGGTAAAAGTAGATGTTCTCAAATTCAGTACCAAGGACCAGGAGGGGGTGGTCCTGGGCCATGGCAGCTGTGCCCAGCCTCACCTGGTTTTTGTGAGGTGGCCAGGACCCAGGGGTACCAATGTCCCCCTCGTTTCTTGACGTTGTTCCCCCAATAGAGCCTATTTTACATTTGAACCACATGCCTTTAGTCCTATATATATCTTTGCATTTTGCATAATTCAACTGGATCAGTAAGATATATTAACATTTCTGGGGCTTAACAGAGAATAAACACTTGTTTGTCTCACTTTTAACAGTCTCCCTGGGCAGGGGATGCTGACCCCATGGTTGTTTATGGATGGAGACACCCCGTATCTTCTCTTTCATGGGTTCCCCTGTTTGATTGGGGCATAAGAGATGGGAAGGGCTGAGATGGAGCAGACCTGGAAGGGTATCTGAGGTCAGGTGGAGAAGTACACACAGCTCCACACCCTATACAGGAGACACCGACTCACTCCCTACCCTGCTGTCATGGGAACGAGGGGCCAGCTAGACCGCCCATGGCAGCCCGTTCACAGGACAGGGGACCACGAGAGCTGCCTGTCACCTTACTGTCACTGGACCAGGAAGGCTGCAGGTTTGATTGAGTAGGTGCCATGCAATCTCTTTAGTATTAACTAGAGGACTGGTGCACAAAATTCATGCAAGGGACTCTGCCCTCACAGCAGCCCAAAGGTCATTTCTCTGTCCCATCTAGTTAGAATTTTAGCTCTTTATTATGTAGGATTCTAAGCTATGTGAAATCAACATTTATATGCTGTTTTAGTTTCATAAAGTAGTATTTTCTAGCTATGGTATTATTTAATTTTTAGGAGAGAAGACAATTCTTACTATAAAAGTTTGACAATAAGTTAGAGGCTTTACTTGAGATTTGCACAGTGTAATTTTTAAAGGAATGTGTCTATTTTCATATTTCTACACATTTACTAGCAGGATTTTGTTCTTCATCCTATGTGAGCCGCTGTGGAACATGGAAACCTCCATGCTTCCTTACTGCACGAGAGAACACACACACTTGGCTTTCTCTGGTTTTGAAGCGATTACTAAACCTTTGGGAGATAAAATCACTTTTGTTTTTTTTTACCAAAATAAAAAATATCAAAGGGAGATTTTCTAAAAGCAGTACTGCTGGGTGCAGAGGCATGGAGTTCTCACACTCTGGGTTTCCTTGGTGGGAACTGGACATGGCAACATTAGCTCCCACACAAACTCTGAATCCACCTGAGCCCTTGTCCCAGCTCACTGAGAGTGTCCCTGCAGGACCGTCATTTTCTCTAGCTGTGGGTACTTATGTGCATGCAATTTAAGAATCCTGAAGAATGTCAACTATATATAAATAGAGTAGAGGCCTGATGCACAAAATTCGTGCAAGGGACTTGGCCCTCGCAGCAACCTTAACTACTGCCTCAGCCCTCACAGCCCTGACCCCACCCACTGGTCATTCCAGAAGGTCATTCTGCTGTCTTGTCTAATTAGCATATCAGCTCTTTATTATATAGGATAGGTAGACAGATAGAAACATGGATGGATAGATAGATGATAGATGATGATGATGATAGATAGATAGATAGATAGATAGATAGATAGATAGATAGATAAAAGATAGATAGATAAATAGGTAGATAGATAGATGATAGACAATAGATAGATGATAAATATATATAGATAGATAAATGAATAGATAGATGATAGATAGATAGATAGATAGATAGATAGATGACAGATAGTATATAGCTGATAGATAGATAGATAGATAGATAGATAGATAGATAGATAGATAGATATTATAGACTATAGGCTCCGTGCATGAAATTCGTGCATGGGGGCGGGGGGGTGTCCCTCAGCCCAACCTGTACCTTCTCCAATCTTGGACCCCTCGAGGGATGTCTGACTGTCTGTTTAGACCTGGTCCTAAACAGGCAGTCAGATATCCATTTCACAATCCAAGACTGCTGGCTCCCAACTGCTCGCCTGCCTGCCTGCCTGATTGCTCCTAACTGCTTCTGCCTGACAGCCTAATCACCCCCTAACCACTCCCCTGCCAGCCTGATTGATGCCTAATTGCTCCCCTGCCAGCCCGATCGTCCCTAACTGCCCTCCCCTGACAACCCGGTCACCCCAAAATGCCCTCCCCTACACATTCTCTCTTTATTAGATAGGGTTTTTCTTTAGCATATTGGACAGTCCTAACCAGTTTGGCTCAGTGGATAGACAAGGGTCCCAGGTTTGATTCCTGTCAAGGGCATGTACCGAGGTTGGGGGCACATACCCAGTGGGGTATGTGCAGAAGGCAGCTGATCGATGTATCTCTCTCATCGATGTTTCTAGCTTTCTATCCCTTTCCCTTCCTCTGTGTAAAAAAATCAATAAAATATATCTTTTTAAAAAAATAAACATTTAAGATTCCTCCATATCTGCCTGGCTGGTGTGACTCAGTGATTGAGATCCAGGCTGCCTCTGCTGGCAGGGGATCACACCATGGAGGTGCGAGACCCTCCCAAGCTGAGATGCCAGGCTGCAGCTGCTGGCAGGGGATCGGGCCCGTGGGGAGTGAACTTGTTTTTGTTTTTATAAAGGGTCAGGAGGGTTTCTGGGCAGTATTCCGCCAGGCCGCTTACTCTGCCGGCTCTCAGTGGCAGCCCTCCCTGAGACCCCCTGAGACCGGGGGACTCTGGCACCATCATCTTGTGGGTATGGGTGCCGCCATTTTTGTCGCTGAGTGATGGTTAATTTGCATATTATTCTTTTATTAGATAGGATAGATCTTAGATGAATAGATCATAGATGGATAGATGATTGATATGAGGCTGTGATATTGCTGATCTACTAACACTAGTCTGTGACTTATATAATTGGTCCCTTGGATGGTTAGGAAAATAGTAGTTTTTAAAAATGTGCATGCATTTCAAGAGCCATTTTCTGCACATAATCAGGCAAGCATTGGATAATTGGAGAGATACTGAAATGCGGGTCACCCTATGGCAGTAGCTCCGCCTCACACTAACCAAGTGAAGGTCACACCAACCATGTGTACTCTCTGCACTGACACGCCATTTGCAGAGGGGAGAGGACACCTGGCCGGACAGCTGCTGCCTGGGCTGCCTGCTGCTGTCCCGGGCACAGCCGAGGCCTCCATGCCTGTTCTCCAAGGACACCAGCACGCGCTATGTCTGCTGCTCAGAGCCAACAGCCAGGTGTCACCCTGGCCCCCAGGGCACAAGGTTCATCTGAAAGTCACCATCAAATCTGTTCACTTCCTGCATCTGTGCTAAGGAGAGGCACACAGGGAGGGGCCAGGCCCCACCCCATCCTCCAGGGAGTGGCCTCAGGTGGGGTGGGGGTGCAGCACAGACAGAGGGCCCCACCCCAGAGTGACTTCCTCCTGGGAGGGACATGCTTCTAGGCAGAAGTAGCAGACTAGCTGGTAAGCAGACGCTATGGGAGGTGAGGGACCTGCTTTACATTATTACAGCCTAATTGATCCTGAACAGACCATTCCAAACAAACTTAGTTCAGGTCATTGGACTAAAGACCTTTAGGTGAGCCAGCTCTGCACAGTCATTAGTGTCTGCTCACTGGGCTCCACCCAGGAATACATCCAGTCACTGGATGAGTTTATAGGATAGGAAAGCAATTTGAATCTACATGTATTTGATATTACAGAGAAGGACATCAACATTAAATACGACAATGAAACGTCAGGCTTTTTCCCTCTAATTTCTTTATTACTTCTGCACTGAACACAAAATGAGAAGTTGTTTGCTGCTCTAGGCTTCTGAAAGCAGGTGTTTTGAATGCTTTGTATGTATGTATGGTTATATTTTGTTGCTAAAGAAAATTATTTAAAGATGTCTGTTGTGAAAAAAGAAAGGAAATGTATCCTATTAAAAAGGAAAATTTTCTCAACATTGAAAAATGAAATGAATTCTTAAATTATAATGGATGAAGCAAAATAAATCATAACTTTCTTTTCAACATTGTTACCTTTTATGAATTAACTAGAGGCCCGTTGCATGGAGTTCGTGCATGAGGGGTGAGAGGGGGTGGTGGTGTCCCTCAGCCCAGCCTGCACCCTCTCTAATCTGGAACTCCTCAAGGGATCTCTGACTTCCTGTTTAGGCCTGATCCAGGTGGAATCGGACCTAAACGGACAGTCCAACATCCCTCTCATAATCCAGGACTGCTTGCTCCCAACTGCTTTCCTGCCTGCTCTCCTGATTTCCCCTAACTGCTTCTGCCTGCCAGCCTGATCACCCCCTAACCACTCCCATGCCATCCCAATTGATGTCTAACTGCTACCCTGCCAGCCTGTTTGCCCCCAACTTCCCTCCTCTGCCAGCCTGGTCACCTCTAACTGTCCTCTGCTTCAGGGTTGATCACCCCCAACTGCCCACCCTTGCAGCCTGGTGCCTCCCAACTCTCCTCCCTTGGTTGCCTGATCACCCACAACTGCCCTCCCCTGATGGCCATCTTGTGGTGGTCATCTTGTGTCCACATGGGGGCAGGATCTTTGACCTCATGGGGGCAGCCTTATTATGTGTTGGAGTGATGGTCAATCTTCATATTACTCTTTTATTAGATATGATAGAGGCCTGGTGCATGGGTGGGGGCCAGCTTGTTTGCCCTGAAGGGTGTCCCGGATCAGGGTGGGGGTTCCCTTGGAGCATGGGGTGGCCTGGGTGAGGGGCCTGTAGTGGTTTGCAGGCCAGTCACACCCCGTGGCGACCCAAGCAGAGGCCTGGGTATCTGGAATTTATTTACCTTCTATAATTGAAACTTTGTAGCGTGGAGCGGAGCCAAGGCTCCTGCTTGCTCTGTGGCTACTGCCATTTCTGATTGGATTTGTTTACCTTCTATAATTAAAACTTTGTAGTCTTGAGTGGAGGCTTAGGTCTGCAAGGGCAGGCAGAAAGCTTGGCTTCTTCCATTGCCTGGGAAGCCCAACTTTCTGTGGTTGCAGCCATCTTGGTTGGGGTTAATTTGCATACTTGCTTTGATTGGTTCTTGGGCATGACTTGTGGGTATAGTTAATTTGCATATTACTCTTTCATTAGATAGGATAATAAAGCTATCCATTCATTTCATAATCTTTCCAAAAAAAGAAACAACACAATGCACATGATTTTTAACCCAGCAATACTGGGTTAAAGCAGGCCTACTAATGGGGTGGGGGATGTGCTGCTCACAGGCCCAGACAAAACTGAGGCAAAAGCACAGAAGACACCTGAGAACCTATCTCAACCTCGGGCTTCACTATGCAATCATCTCAGTGGTAGATGTGTCCTGGGACCTAGCTCAGCCATTTCTCTAGCCCCCGAATGGCCATCTCAGGGACTCCACAGGGCTCCTGCACTGACGGGAAACCGGTGGGGAGAGGGGGAAGTGACATCACTGCGGATTCTTACCCCTTTTCCATGCAATTCCATTGAAAACTACCTAGGAATTTTTCAAATTACATGACATGTGCAAAGATACCTATGTTTAGCCTGGTTATTGTGGCCCAGTGAGGGCTACCTATGAGCCAGGAGATCATGGTACAATTCCTGGTCAGGGCACATGCCCGGGTTGTGGGCTCGATCCTAGTGTGGGGTGTGCAGGAGTCAGCTAATCAATGATTCCCTCTCATCATTGATGTTTCTATCTCTCTCTCCCTCTCCCTTCCTCTCTGAAATCAATAAACATATATATATGAACACCACAAAATCATCCCTGTCATGCAAGACTATACAAAGCAAATTATGTTCAAAAGAATCAGCTGTAAGGACTTAGTAGACATAGTGCTTTAAAAGGATTTTGTGAAGAGGAAATGTGATGTATTTTGCCATGCCTTTAATGACACTGCTCACCCACGGGTTTTGTTGGGTTTCTAAAATGGAAATGTTCCTAATCATGAAATCTAAGAGCATATGTTGGAAATAGGAGTAGGAAGGGCTTAGAGAATGCCAGTCAGAGGCCTATGAGTCCTTCATGTGATGCAGTGAAAATGTTTTTCTAATACCTTTATTAACTGCAGAGAGGAGGGGAGAGAGAGATGAGAATCATTGATTAGCTGCCTCCAGCACGACCCCTACTGGGGATAGAGCCAGAAACCCAGGCATGTGCCAGACCAGGAATCCAACTGTGACCTCCTGGTTCATACTAGTGGGTCGACGCTCAAGCACTGAGCCAAACAGGCCAGGACTGAGGATGTTTAAGACTTGGAGGGTGGGGCAGACAGAGGGGGGATTTGCAGAGGAAGGTGAGTGGGATGCACCCTCCTCCCTGGTGAGTGGGATGGAGAAGCAATGAAAACAGTGCAGGCGTCAGGATGCTCGGAGGCACACACCCTCTGCTTCCTCTTCTGGAGGCTTCCAGGGTTCCCTCACTCCTTGTTCAGGCCCCTCTCCCCCAGACACAAAAGCTCCATGGTTGAACTGGGCCTCTGCTGGCCTTCGGAGTGTCTGAGTCTGCTTACATCCCGCCCAACGGGCAGTCCCTTCAAGGCAAGGACACAAGGACACGGCTCCACCCTGCCGAGACTTTCCCAGTGGGTTGTCCCACACGCTGCCCCGAGGGACCCACTCAGAGGTGGTTCACTGAGGATCAGGGCGTCCGAGTACCAGGGCAATGATTGGGCACTGCTCAGATAACTTTAGTAATAGTGATAAAAGCCAATAAAATAAATTCTCTTCTACAGTCCTTCAGAATTTTAGAATTCATTTGGGAATCTGAGGATTAAAACATTGGATTTGCATCTATGGGGTTATTTTGTCTTCACACAGCAGAGAAGCGGGTGTCCCCAGCTCTTGTTCCCAAGATTGCCGCCATTAGAAGGACACACACTGACAGGAAAGAGGATGCAGGGAGGGAGGGAGGGAGGAGCAACAGGAAGGCACCATCACGTGCTGTGGGGAACGTTGGGTGCCTCTGTGTGTGCTTGCCTATGTGTGTGCTTGCCTGTGTGTGTGTGTGCTTCTGTGTGTGTGTTCGTGCCTCTGTGTGTGTGTGTGCATGCCCACCTGCCAAAGCGAGGAAGAGGCGTGCGGGTAAATGAGCACCTGCCTATCCTTTCTCCCGTTTCCATCTCCTACCTCGCAGAGGAAGGGCATAGCCTTTGGAAAGCTGTCCAGCCCGGCCCGAGGCTCAGTGGACAGTGTCAGCCTATGGAATGAAGGGTCCCCGGTTCCATTTCTGGTTAAGGCCCAGGTTGCAGGCTTGAGATCCCCAATGGGGTGTGGAGGAGGCCGTGACCAATGTTTCTCTCATCATTGATGTTTCTCTCTCTCTCTCCCTTCATCTTTAAAATCCATAAAAATATATTTAAAAAAATGAAAAGCTGCCCAGCTCTCCTGGGGATCCCCTTTCCCAGGACGAAGCAGGGCAGTCAGCAGGCTCCATGTCTGTGTTACCCAAGGACCTGGGTGCTCGGCGGGGCAGAAACGATGGCCCCTCAGGATCCTGTCAGTGTCTGGAGGTGCCATCGGCTATTGGGACTGGGGTGGGTGAATGCTCCTGACACGCAGCAACCTGATGGATCAAGGCGGGCTGGTGAGCATCCCCAGGAGCCACAGCAGACTCTGTCCCAAAGAATCTCCCATCCGGCGTCACTGGGCAGCTGGCTCAGAGCCGCTGACTTTGACTTGACATTCAGCTCTCTCGTGCCTGAGCCCCATCGTTAGTAAATCCTGGAAAGCCTCTGTGGGACCTATTTATATTCTCCCGCTTGCCCCTGTGATGATGCAGCTCAGGACATGATTACACACCATATAAAGCTGTCCTCCTTGCACAAAATTAAAGGGTCCCTCAGGGAGCAGGCCGGAGGCAGGGTTGGTCAGCGCTGCCTGTCCCGGCCACCAGAGGCCTGTAGAGTGAGTTTGTCATGTTTTTGAAGAAAGATGCCATGCTCATCCTCAGCTTGTGAAAGCCACTGGCTTCTGGGCACCGACTCATCAGAGGCTGAGAAAGGCGTGTTTGTGTCGTGGCTTCTCCTACCAAGTTCTCCGTCTTCCACTTAATCATTTGAGATCTTTAAATATCCTGAAACAAGCAGTTACAGACATTGCAGTTAATTCTCCCACTTGATGCTGACTTCACTCATTTTTTCATGGTGGCTTTTAACAAGCAACCTCTAGTATATTAACATTACTGACTGTATGAATCTCATCTTTATTCTTAGGCCTTTTCATCAGAGGAAGGCATCCTTGCTCATCTCGGGGTCCTGGGCATTCTCCGGAGTTCATCTTTTGAGGCTTCATTTCACATGTAAGTCAACAGTCTACCTCCTTACTACTTTTGTGTGATGCCAATCATTGGGTCAAGATTGACGTCCTCTCCGTGGGCCCAGTACCACTTATTCAAAAGACGACATTTTGCCGAAACGGGTTTGGCTCAGTGGTAGAGCGTCGGTCTGCGGACTGAAAGGTCCCGGGTTCGATTCCGGTCAAGGGCATGTACATTGGTTGCGGGCACATCCCCGGTAGGGGGTGTGCAAGAGGCGGCTGGTCGATGTTTCTCTCTCATCGACATTTCTAGCTCTCTATCTCTATCCCTTCCTCTCTGTGAAATATCAATAAAATATATTAAAAAAAAAAAAGACGACATTTTCCTGGGTGACTTAGTGGTTGGTTGTCCACCTATGAACCAGTCAGGGCACATTCCCAGGTTGCAGCTCAATCCCCAGTAGGGATGGTGCAAGAGGCAGCCAATCAATGATTTTCTCTCATCATGCATATTTCCATCTCTCCCACTTTCTTCCTCTTTGAAATCAATAAAAATATATTTTAGAAAGAGATAAATAAATAAACATACATACATACCTTCATTTAATTTAAATTAATCATCTCTATGTGCATGGTTTCCATTTGCGTATTTGTCTGCCAGTATTACGTTGCTTTTTATTCTAATCTCAATATATAAAAGGCTAAGTGACCATCCAACTGGCAGCTATGATACACAATGACCACCAGGGGGCAGACGCTCAATGCAGGACCTGCTGAGCTGTGGTGACTTGGCAGAGGCGGTTCTCGTGTGACACACCCATAACCAGAGAGGGGGGAGCCCGGTTCTGGGGTACATCACCTAAGGACTGCCCTCTCGAAATCCAGGACACCTTGGGGGATGTAGGAGAGCCAGTTTCAGCCCGATCCCCACAGGCCAGGCCAAGGGACCCCACTTGCCAGAGGGACCCCATTCACTCCACAGATACCATTTGAATCCTGGCACTGCCCAGGTGCAGCCAGCTGGGGAAGGACTGTGGGAGGTTGGCCCAGTCCCACCCCACCAGCCACCTTCTAATTAACTTCATTTCATTATGCATGGATCCTTGAAGTGGGGGCACTAGTTTATAATAATTCCTGGTATCTTATAAGCTGTTCAATCTGATAAACATGCCTACAAAGAAACAACCCATGGGAAGCAGTGTGCTTAGGAGTAAAGTGCTGAAAACTCCAGGCTTGGACATGAGAACCAGGAAATGCCTCCTGCCCTGAATCACTGTGTGAGCATTACACTAAGCTTGGGCATATTTACACACACACACATATACACACAGAGACATACATGGACACACACACATGCATATATGCATACAGACACACACACATATATACAAGTGCATGCATGTGTGCACATATAAACATGTATTTGCACACATATATTCACACATACACCCATATGCATACATACATACACATGGAGTATTTGCATTTTAATTACTTTGAGTAAAGCAAAGTTTTACTTATTTCTAGCCATGGGTATTTTTGGTAGAATGTATATGCTCCAAAATATTTTTAAGTGAACTTTAGTCTAAGAAAATGAACCACATGCAGAAGCACAGAATTTATGGTAAATGCATTTTTACAATATTGTTCTACCTAATGCATACCTGCCCAAACTCCGTTTCTATAAACTCAAAACACTTAAAGAATGTGACAACCAACAAATAATGTCATTGCAAAGAATATCACCACCTGCTCCCAGAACATGCCTCTGACCTCACCCTCATCCATCCTCACCGGATCTTCCTGAGGAAGATCACGTGTCTTCACTGCGTTATCTCACTGCAGTTCCAGAGTCTGGAATGGTTTTAGGTGGGCTCCGAACCCTCCCATTGGCTGACAACTTAAAACTCATGTTAAGACTCAGTGGATGAGTCCAACTTCTCGAGAGCTTGAGTGCTCCCCCATGAGCAGGACTGTCCCTGCAACAGTCATGCCTGAGCAACTGCAAAGGTCAGGAACCCAGGGCCACACAGAAACCTAAATGACAACTCAGTGATATGCTACATGTGATCAGAATAAGGTGTGAACAATCTCTTGCAAGGGTCCCATGCTTTCATTTGTGGTCTTAAACCTTTCATATGTAGGAAATGTGTCTTCATTTTTGGCTCATCAAATGCTCATGCCTTTAACTATCAGCTTATGTTATAAATATCTATGTATCTCTTGAAGTTATGATTTCTCATCTGATATTGTTTTATTTATTTATTTTAAATATATTTTTTATTGATTTCAGAGGTGGAAGGAGAGAGGAAGAGAGATAGAAACATCAATGATGACAGAGAATCATGGACTGGCTGCCTCCTGCATGCCCCACACTGGAGGTGGAGCCTGCAACTGGGGCCTGTGCCCTGACCAGGAATCAAACTGGGGCCTCGTCGGTCCATGGGCTGACACTATCGACTGAGCCACACCAACTTGGGCCATCTGGTATATTTTAAATGTTTATTTCTTTTTAATGGTGAGACTATGTGGAAATGTAATTATATGTTTTCTAGCTCCTAGAAACAGACACTGCACTGACCTGCAGCGAAGGAAAAGGTCGGGGTGCAACCTGTAGAAGGCCAAATGGGAAGATACCTGGACATTCTTTAGATTGTTGCTGACTGGGCCTGGGATATTGGCAGAATCATGTCAGTTGCACTCCCGCCCTGGGAGTGCAGAGATGTTCTTAGTTCCTGGCTTGTGTTTGTCCAGGAGGAAGGAGTGGGTGGGCCCTGGGCCCTCCCAGGCTCCTTGTTTTTCTGTGAAATCCCCTTGTTAGATCGGAGTATAAATAGATGTGCTGCGTGGCTCTGGAGGTTGTCAGTCTGCCTCTCCAGCAGGGGAGGTCAGCGGCCCTCCCAGCTCCCAGCTTAAAATTTATCTCTGTGTCTTCTCTCTTTATTTCTAATATTTCTCAATCCCTAGGCGCCTCCCCTTAGAACCGGTTCGTTCATCTCTTTTTCCGTGCGGGACTCGGAAAAGGGAGATTCTGCCACATCAGGCCCCACACATTCTGGTGCCCAACATGGGGCATGGGCCGAAAGAGGCAACAAAAGGTAAGGCAAGGAATTGCTCCCTAGAATTGCGCGCACCACAGATTTAAGGAATGGTAAGGTAGAGGGAGTGTATTGTTGCGAAATTGAATCAGCTGGGAGTAAAACATGGGTAAGCTTTAAACTATGCTCATGGCTCAAAGAGATTCTGTTAAGCGTAGTCAGATTGTTGATTTTTTTCTTAAGGTTAGTTGATGAAACCTGGGAAAAGGTTAGAAAGCACTTGTGTGACCAATATTCAGAAAGCCCAGAGAAAATTCCTATTCCTATTTTAATTTTTGATTCAACACAGGTGAGTTTAAGAATATTTAAGTGGGATGCAGCCACGACCTTACAGCCTGGAGTGGAAGGGTGCAAATCTTTAAGAATACCATCTGCACTTCCACCACCTCCATGTGTAAACTACTTATAACCAAGTAAAAAAGATTAAAGGAATTCCTTAGCAACTGCCAATAATTATCTTAAAATATTTTTCTTTCCTTAAAAATAAAAATAAATAAAAATTGAAAAAGTAATAAAATTTAAAAAAAAAATAGATAAATGATGCCAAAAAAGCCACTTTAAGATGCCTCATATTCACCATCTCTTTTTTCCAGCCAATGACAAAGCACTTACTAATTCATAAATGCATCGGGGATTTCTAAAGGGGAAAGGCCAGTTTAAAAAACGAGTGCGCATAGTTTTTGAACTGGGCTTAACTTTTTGCTGAGTACAGAATAAAAACCCCAGACTTTTTAGCCTTATATGTGGTGGAGATGAATACAGGCTAGTTTCCCAAGGCATTTAAAGCAGCACTTAAGATTTCTGCCAAAGAGGCAAGTAAACACCAGAAAGTAGATAGCAAGTTTACAT
The DNA here is from genome assembly GCA_963924515.1 of Vespertilio murinus. Taxonomy (NCBI): domain Eukaryota; kingdom Metazoa; phylum Chordata; class Mammalia; order Chiroptera; family Vespertilionidae; genus Vespertilio; species Vespertilio murinus. The sequence continues at coordinate 104,495,133 of OZ004708.1, forward strand.
ATGAATGGCTGAGAGTTTATCTCTTGACTTCACCAGCAGGAAAATTGGACAGTTTTGAAATTTAGAGGATTGGCCAGGCCTATTGCTGAAATGTATTGAATTGTTATAAGTATGTCTTGCATGAAGTCTAGAGAACTGAAGTTAGTCTACTAATTAAATATGCTCTATATTTTATTTGAAATGTATCTTTAAAGATGTAAAAGTATTATTGATTTGAGAAATGCTACCTGAAAATTTTAAAGTTCTGAAAGTTTAAAGTGTCTTTTTTTTGCCATGATGCCTGAAACAAATCAGTTTCACTAAGAGAGATGTTGACAGGAAGCCAGGAAGGTTGGTCAGCAACCTTAATTGCTCTAACGACTCTCCAAGTAAGCTAAGGAAGGTGGTAATTTGCATTGAATGGCTACAAACTTCCTCCAAATTCCTGTGGCAAAAAAAAATTTTTTTGGAAGTTGACTTAATTATATAAATAAAAAAGTAAAGTTTAAATTTTCCTCATAAAAAATCTAGAGGACAGAATTGAAGCTCTTAATTGATTATGTCTTGTGTTTTTCTTAGAAATGTAAAGTGTTATTAATCTAGAACATGCAAAATATACTTGACTTGTCAGCTTTAAAAGTTCAAAGTGCAAATTAAATGGGGGAGAAATTATATAATTAAAATGTATTTTCTCTTATATAATTAGAAATTCAAAATATGTTACATGTTTGGTCTGATTTAAAAGAAAGAGGATTAATTCATTGATCCAAATTAAATGTAATTGATATTCTCTAAGATAATTTAGGTCACCTAAATCATATATATATAAATATATTATGAATTATATATTTGATCTTTCCAAGAGTATTTCAAGGTTTTTTTTTAGAATGACTTTTGTATGTTTCACGGGCCCTGAAATGTACAAAAGTCTGTTATCTCTTAAAATAAATATTTTTTAATTAAACAGATTGATTCTTGAAATAACATGGAGAGCTTTATCAAATAAAAATTATATACTGTATATGATTCCATTATATGGAAACAAAAATTAAAAATTATCAAAACTGCGTTATAAAAAATTTTCCAAAAGCCTCCTAATAATTAAATAAAAAAGGGGGGATAGTGGAAAAATACCATGTAAGGAAAAATATTCTGAGTAATTTATATCTAGACAAAAATTTTTACTTTGAAAAATTAATTTTCATTTATAATGCTGATAACAAGGCACCTATAAAAAATCTTACAGTATCAAAATAGCCAAAGGAAAATCATCTGGACAAAAATCAAAAGGATCCCAAGTCTAATTTATAGAAAATATTTATTTATTAACCTTTGGCCTAGAATATGATTATATTTCCAGAAAACTCCAAGATTGTATGGATTCCTGCAACAACAATCCCAGAGAGGACCTGATAGGGCTGTTCCAGCCACAGAATAAGTAGAAGCTCATAAGAACAGAGGAGAAATATTCCAGAAATAAAGATAGTGAAGATACCTTGCCATGATAGCAGTCAGCACCTGTGCATTGCTGCAGGTTGCCCAGGACCAAGGGCAAGGAAGGTCGATGTGCACTTCTAGACATGTGTGCCCACCTTCTACATAGAAGTCAATGTTTTATGTTTTGTGTTCTACCAGGACCCCTGACTTAAGGGGCTTGCCTTCTTTCTAACACAGGGTATTAACCACCACATTAAAAAAGATGCTATACCTCAGGCATTAACCATTTTTATAGATGGATCCAGTTCTAGAAAGGCTGGATCTACTGCAGCAGAGAAGCAAAGCTCCTTCAAACCTCTTATAGTTCAGTAGAAATGCAAGCTCTTAACAGATTTTACTACAGAGCCCATCAACCTATAGTAATAGTGCTTTTGTGGTAAGTATAAGCAAAAATTATTGAAACAGCAACTATAGGGTGCACTCATTCAGAGGATATTTTCATATAATTTAAAATGTTAGAGAAGGACAATCTCCATGTTTTATTGGAAGCAATGTCCTCAGTGTGTTATCCGCCTCTCTGTGCCAACTTTAGGGGTAAATCCCCTAGGACTTCAACCTAATCAAATCTGGTAAATTAGATATCACTCAATAGTGGAAAAAGCCAATCGTACTCTTAAAATCATTTAAAAGGGGGTAGACATGTTATGTGTCACCTCAAAAGAAGCTGTCATGCTTTTTATACTTTAAAATTTCTTGAATTGTGTTGCAGAGGATTGTACAAGCAGGTGAAAGGCATCAGGCCTCAGCCTCCACCATGTCAGCTAGGTGGAAGGAAGCATAAACCAGATGAGTTTTATCAGATTTAGTAATAATGTGGGGAAGAGGTTGTATTTTATATCTTTCCAGAAGGAGCAATACAGCCAATTCAGGTGCCGGAGTGTTACGTCCATCACCACAATGGACTCAGAGAAGCTCCTGTGCCCCTTCACCCAAAAGGACTGAGAGTTGCCTGTTGACAGCAAAGCGGAAGGAGAAGAAAACTAAAAGTTATGCAAGGGACTGTGGTGCCAACATGGAGTCATCTGAAGAAGTTAAAGACTGAAGTGGAAGCTACTTCTTCAACCATGTACCTGCTCATGCTAGCATCTGCTAGCTTCCAATCTTCTGCAAAGTCTTGTGCAGCCAAGTCCAAGGACTCTGACTAAATATACACCAGTAGCAAGAGAGACTTTCTTTCATTTGGTAGCTAAAAATGTTAATATGTTCATAGTTCTGATTTCTCATATTGTTGTTTTGCATTGCATTGTTTTGTTATTATTTAATAGCCAGAGTTTTGCTCTTGACATTCAAGTTTTGAAAATGATAACATGTATGTAGTTTTGTTTTGCATTGGCATTATTTTCAATTGTTTTAAATTAGAGTTTTATTCTTTTTTTTTTTTATTAAGGTATTATCTGTATACATAGCTTATCATTGCCCCCCCCGATAGATGCAAGCATACCAGTCCTTTGGTTGATCTCTTATCTCCCCCAGATCTCCCTACCCCCCCCCGCTGTCATTTGACAGACTGCCTGTTGTTTTACTGTCACTATATCAATCTTTCTGTTCCTTCGTTTATAATGATCTTTAATATCCATAAATGAGTGAGGTCATGTAGTGTTTCTCTTTCATTGACTGGCTTATTTCACTCAGCATGATGCTCTCCAATTCCATCCAAGTTACTGCAAATGATGAGAATTCCTTCCTTTTTATGGCAGCATAGTATTCCATGGTGTAGATGTACCACAGTTTTCTGATCCATTCATCCGCTGACGGGCACCTAGGCTGTTTCCAAGTCCTAGCTATTGTAAATTGTGCTGCTATGAACATAAGGGTGCATATATCCTTTCTGATTGGTCTTTCTAGTTTCTTGGGGTATATTCCTAGTAGTGGGATTACTGGGTCAAATGGGAGTTCCATTTTCAATTTTTTGAGGAAGCTCCATACTGTTTTCCACAGTGGTTGCACCAACCTACAATCCCACCAGCAGTGCACGAGGGTTCCTTTTTCTCCACAACCTCGCCAACATTTGTTGTTTGTTGTTTTGTTGATGTTGGCCATTCTGACAGGTGTGAGATGGTACCGCATTGTTGTTTTGATTTGCATCTCTCGGATAATTAGTGACTTGGAGCATGTTTTCATGTGCCTCTTGGCCTTCCTTCTGTCTTCTTTTGAGAGGATTCTATTTAGGTCCATTGCCCATTTTTTAATTGGCTCATTCATTTTCCTTTTATTGAGTTGTATAAGCTGTCTGTAGATGTTGGAGATTAAACCTTTATCAGTGATATCGTTTGCAAATATGTTCTCCCATACAGTGGGTTTTCTTGTTGTTTTGTTGATGGTTTCTTTTGACGTAAAAAAGCTTTTTATTTTGATGTAGTCCCATTTGTTTATTTTCTCTTTAGCTTCCATTGCCCTAGGGTTAGTATCAGTGAAGAAGTTCTTTAGGCATATGTCTGAGATTTTGCTGCCTGTGGATGCCTCTAGTATTTTTATGGTTTCCCGTCTTATGTTTAAGTCCTGTATCCATTTTGAGTTTATTTTTGTGTATGGTGTAAGTTGGTGATCTAGTTTCATTCTTTTGCATGTATCTGTCCAATTTTCCCAACACCATTTATTAAAAAGACTGTCTTGACTCCATTGTATGTTCGTGCCTCCTTTGTCAAATATTAATTGAGCATATTGATTTGGGTTGATGTCTGGATTCTCTAATCTATTCCATTGATCAATATGTCTGTTCTTGTGCCAGTACCAGGCTGTTTTGAGAACAGTTGCTTTGTAATACAGCTTGAAATCTGGTATTGAGATTCCTCCTACTTTACTCTTATTTCTTAAGATTGCTGAGGCTATTCGGGGTCTTTTATTGTTCCAAATGAATTTTTGGAGAGTTCTTTCTAGGTCTGTGAAGTATGTCCATGGTATTTTCATGGGGAGTGCATTGAACTTATATATTGCTTTGGGAAGTATGGACATTTTGATGATGTTGAATCTACCAATCCATGAACATGGTATGTTCTTCCATCTGTTTACATCTTTCTCTATTTCTTTTTTCAGTGTCCTGTAGTTTTCTGCATATAGGTCTTTTACCTCCTTGGTTAAGTTTATTCCTAGGTATCTTAATTTTTTTGGTGCGATGGTAAACGGGATTGCTTTTTTAGTCTCTGTTTCTGTAAGTTCACTATTGGTGTAGAGAAATGCCATTGATTTCTTGGCATTTATTTTGTATCCTGCTACATTGCCAAATTCGTTTATTAAGTCTATTAGCTTTTTGATGGAGTCTCTTGGGTTTTTTATGTACAATATCATGTCATCTGCAAATAGTGACAGCTTTACTTCTTCTTTTCCGATTTTGATGCCTTTTATTTCCTCTTCTTGTCTAATTGCGATGGCGAGTACTTCCAGTACTATGTCAAAGAGGAGTGGTGAGAGTGGGCATCCCTGTCTTGTTCCTGTTCTTAGAGGGAATGGTTTTAGTTTTTGCCCATTGAGCATGATGTTGGATGTGGGTTTATCATATATAGCTTTTATTATGTTGAGGTATGATCCTTGTACTCCCACCTTGTTGAGAGTTTTTATCAGGAAAGGGTGTTGGATTTTATCAAATGCCTTTTCTGCATCGATAGATATGACCATATGATTTTTATCTCTCAATTTGTTTATGTGATGTATCACGTTTATTGATTTGCAAATATTGTACCATCCTTGCATTCCTGGAATAAAACCTACTTGGTCATGGTGTATGATCTTCCTGATGTACTGCTGGAGCCGATTTGCTAGAATTTTGTTGAGGATTTTGGCATCTATGTTCATGAGGGATATTGGCCTGTAATTCTCTTTCATTGAGTTGTCTTTATCTGGTTTTGGTATTAGGGTGATGCTGGCTTCATAAAAGGAGTTTGGCAGTGTTCCTTCCTCTTGAATTTTTTGGAAAAGTCTGAGGAGGATAGGTTTTAGTTCTTCCTTGAATGTTTGGTAAAACTCTCCTGTGAAGCCATCTGGCCCTGGGCTTTTGTTTGCTGGAAGCTTTTTGATGACTGCTTCAATTTCTTCCCAAGTTACTGGTCTATTGAGATTTTTAGATTCTTCCTGATTGAGTTTTGGAAGGTTGTATTTTTCTAGGAATATGTCCATTTCCTCCAGGTTGTCCAGTTTGTTGGAATAGAGTTGTTCATAGTATTTTGTAACAATCCTTTGTATTTCGGCGGGGTCTGTTGTTATTTCACCTCTTTCATTTCTAATTTTGTTTATTTGGGTCCTCTCTCTTTGTTTCTTGGTTAGCCTGGCTAGAGGCTCATCAATCTTGTTAATCCTTTCAAAGAACCAGCTCTTGGTTTTGTTGATCTTATGTATTGTGTCTTTGGTCTCTATGTCGTTAATCTCTGCTCTGATTTTTATTATTTCCTTCCTTCTGCTTACAGTGGGCCTTTCTTGCTGTTCTTTTTCTAACTGTTTGAGTTGTAGGGTAAGATAATTTGTTACCATTCTTTCTTATTTTTTGCAATAGGCTTGTAGGGATATGAACTTCCCTCTCAAAACAGCTTTTACTGTGTCCCATAGATTTTGGATTGTTGTGTTTTCATTGTCATTAGTTGCCATGATGTTTTTGATTTCTTCCTTGATTTCTCTGGTAACCCAGTCTTTGTTCAATAGCATGCTATTTAGTCTCCATGTGTTTAATTTCTTTGGCTTATTATTATTGTAGTTGATTTCCAATTTTATGGCACTGTGATCTGAGAAAATGCTTGATAAGATTTCTATCTTCTTGAATTTGAAGAGACTTTGCCTATGTCCCAATATGTGGTCTATCTTTGATAATGACCCGTGTGCAGTTGAGAAGAATGTCTATTCTGTGGCTTTGGGATGAAATGTTCTGAAGATGTCAATTAATTCCATCTGGTCTAATACGTCATTTAGAATTGACGTTTCTTTACTGATTTTTTGTTTAGATGATTTGTCCAGAGGTGACAATGGAGTATTAAAATCTCCTACTATGATAGCATTGCTATTAATCTGTCCCTTAATGTCCTCCAGCAGTTTCTTTATGTATTTGGGTGCTCCCAAATTGGGTGCATATATGTTTACCAGGGTTATTTCTTCTTGTTGGATTACACCCTTTAGTATTATGAAGTGGCCTTCCTTATCTCTTGTTATGTCCTTCACTTTGAGATCTAGTTTGTCAGATATAAGTATTGCTACCCCAGCTTTTTTTTCGTTTCCGTTTGCCTGGAAAATCTTTTTCCATCCTTTCACCTTCAGTCTGTGGGCGTCTGTTTTTCTGAGGTGGGTTTCTTGTAGACAGCAGATGAATGGGTTTTGCTTTCTTATCCATTCTGTTACCCTATGTCTTTTAATTGGAGCATTTAAACCATTTACATTTAAAGTAATTATTGAAAGGTAGGTATTTGATGCCATTTTTATTCTATCCCCCTGTGTTCCTTCTTCACTTCCTATTTCTTTATTATTACAGTAGACCCTTTAGCATTTCTTGCATTGCTGGTTTGTTGGAGATAAATTCCTTTAGTCTGTTTTTGTCGTTGAAGCTCCTGATTACACCTTCAATTTTGATTGACAGCCTTGCGGGGTACAGTATTCTTGGGTTCAGACCCTTCCTTTGCATGACTTTGTATATGTCATCCCATTCCCTTCTGGCCTGATGAGTTTCTGTTGAGAAATCAGTTGCTAGTCTGATGGGGTTTCCTTTATATGTAACTTTCTGTCTCTCTCTGGCTGCTTTTAAGATTCTGGTTTTGTCGATGTTTTTTGCCAGTTTAATTATAATGTGTCTGGGTGTTGATCTTTGGGGGTTCATTTTGTTGGGGACCCTTCGAGCATCTTGGATTTGTGTTGGTTTTTTCTTCTCTATCTCAGGAAAGTTTTCTGTCATTATTTCTTGAAATACTTTTTCCATATCTTGCTCAGTTTCCTTTCCTTCTGGAACCCCTATTATTCTAATATTGTTTTGTTTTGTATTGTCCCAAAGCTCCCTTAGGCTCTCCTCCTGTTTTTTAATTTTTTTTCTAGCAACTGCTGTAATTGGGTATTTTTTTCCATTTTGTCTTCTAGCTCACTGATGCGGTCTTCTGCTTCATCTAGTCTACTCTTGATGCTTTCTATTGAGTTCTTCATAGTAGCGATGTCATTTTTCATTTCTTCTTGGGTCACCTTCATTGCCTCTTGGGTCTTCTTCATTTCCTCTTGGGTCTTATTCATATTGTCAAATTTGTCTTCCATTCTTTTTAGCCAACTTATGATCATTACTCTGAATTCTTGCTCTGGTAGGTTGCTTGCCTCTAACTCGTTTACTTCATTTTCTGGTGATGGTTGATTTTCTTTCACAGGCGGGTTGTTTCTTAGTCTCCCCATGATCTCTCTTTATAGGGTGCCTGGTAACGTAGTTCTCTCCCTCCTGCTTTGATTTAAAGGCACAAAATACAACACAACCAGGTACAACACACAAGGCACTGGACAGAAATGTGTTTGCAATATTAATATCCTCCAATAAAGGTGTCTAGAACCCAGATAACAAGAACATACAATCCAATAAAAAGAATAAGCAAACCAATCTTACACACACAAAAAAAAGCATAAACCTTTGATATAGTTAGCATTCAACATACAACAACAAAGGGGTAGAGAGAAGGCTTTTTTTTTTTTTGGTGGGGGGGCAGTGACAAGGTAGGTGTGAATGGGATTGGAGCAGGGGGTTGGGAATTATATATACACAGGACAGGTGAAAATTTTGGAGAGGGTAAACAGAAAGAGTAAGGAAAATCTATAGCAGTAAAGGGTTAAGATAAGCAGGACACCAAAGGTAAAGGATTAGGAATAGAGAGATGTCATAAAGGTAGGTTTGAGATAGAATAGAGCGTTGGAGAAGGCAAGGTATGAATAGTTTTTAGAATAGTAATCCCGAAGGAGGAAATAGAGAAAAAAAGAAATAGAGGAAAAAGGAAAAAAAAGAAAAAAGAAAGCAAAAAAAAGGATTATAATATGACACTTAAAAAGTAGTAATAAAAATAAACAAAAGAAAATAAGATAAAAAAGATAAAAAAGGTAAAATAGTAGTAGTAATAATGTTGATTACCTATAAAAATGAATTAATTAAAAAGGTAAAATCTAGTGATGGCAGATGAAAAAAATTTCTTGAGTAAACTTTGCAATTAAAGTAGGTAAAAAACAAAAATTCAACAGTTAAAAAAATAAAAATTGAAAATTAAAAATTAAACAAAATTTGCAGTAATGAAGGTCATTCACTTTCTGTGTTGCTATGTCTCGCACGCCTGTTCCCAGTCTGGGCGGTAGTGGCAGTTCACTGTGTTTCACCGTTCCTCCGTGTTGATTACAAGACCTGATTTTTAAGCCAATCTAGAGACCCTATGTGCTTTAGCCTCTGGGTGGCAGTGTTTCTGGATGACTTCCAGGACTCTAAAGCCTTTCTAGCTTTTTCCCCTTCTCTGTGTCTTTGATGGCTGGGGGTGGGGCGGTCCGGAGCTGGCTGCACTCCCCTGTAATTCTGCGGCTACTTCTTGGCCTCAGATCCAGCTGTGCTGCTCCTTAGATATCCCTAGTCTTAGGAGCCCTGTCCACAGACTGGCGCGCCTCCAGCTGAGAAGTAAATCCACGACCAGTCCCTCAGCCTCTGTGCGCCGCGCGCACTGGTGCGCAGGGGGGGGGGGGTGTTGCTGCGCCGAGTGGAACTCAGTCAGAACTACCGGTCCGAGGGGAACTCACCCACCGGATCGCTGCGAAATCTGAGCTCCTCTGAGATCAAGGGTTCGCGCCGACTATGTTCATTTGGTGTTCCTTGGGGCTGGGGATAATCAGGCCTCCGACTCAAACCTCCTCCCTTCCAAGATGGCGAGATTTCCCGTCCGCGCCGGCAAGTATCTCCGGTAAGGGACCCAGCTGTGGGTGGTCAGCTGTTGGTGGCTCCCTGATCAGCAGACCCCAAATTTCCTCTGGTGTTTGCTAGTCTCCTGGCTTGTTGACGAGCACTCCTAGCGCGATCCTCAGCTGCTTTCTCTCTCTTCCTCGGGACAAGACTCAGAAACCGCCCATCTGCTCTTCCGCCATTTTCTCCTCCCAGCTAGAGTTTTATTCTTAATGTTTAATTTAAAAAAAAAAAAAGCTGAGATGTAGAGGGCCAAATGGAAAGATACCTGGACATTCTTTAGATTGTTGCTGACTGGGCCTGGGATATTGGCAGAATCATGTCAGTTGCACTCCCGCCCTGGGAGTGAGGAGATGTTCTTAGTTCCTGGCTTGTGTTTGTCCAGGAGGAAGGAGTGGGTGGGCCCTGGGCCCTCCCAGGCTCCTTGTTTTTCTGTGAAACCCTCTTGTTAGATGGAGTATAAATAGATGTGCTGCGTGGCTCTGGAGGTTGTCAGTCTGCCTCTCCAGCAGAGGAGGGTGGCGGCCCTCCCAGCTCCCAGCTTAAAATCTATCTCGGTGTCTTCTCTCTTTATTTCTAATATTTCTCAATCCCTGACCACCTCCCCTTAGAACTGGTTCGTTCATCTCTCTTTCCGTGTGGGACTCGGAAAAGGGAGATCCCGCCACATCAGGCCCCCCACAGCAACCGTGTGCCTTGGCAGCAAGAACAAGATCAAATGAAGATGCACAAGTGAGTTTCCAAAGCCAGGGGTGTGGGATGTCAAGAAAATTAAAACAATCACAAACCTGGTGTTTAATTGGGGGTGTTTTACAAATCACAATGTAAGAAAAGGAAATGTGAATACATGAGTGTGACCTAGGCATTTTAATTTGAAAATACAGTCCTTTTGTATGTATGTTATGGGATACAAGAGCAAATCTATATATAAAATCTTAATATTTAAAACCCTAATATGCAAATAGACTGAACAATAGAACAACTGAACAACCACTGCTATGATGTGCGCTGACCACCAGGGGAATGTTTCGTAAAGCATGGTGGGCATCAGCTGCAGCTATTTCTCATTCTTTTTGCTATCTACAAATGCCTCTTGTTTAATATAATGTCCCTCAAGTCTGAGTCAATTATCAATGAAATCGATGAATCCTATTTTATTTTATTTTTTTAAAATATATTTTATTAATATTTTAAAGAGAGGAAGGGAGAGAGATAGAGAGATAGAAACATTGATGAGAGAGAAACACCGACCAGCTGCCTCTTGCACACCCCCTACCGGGGAATGTGCCCGCAACCAAGGTACATGCCCTTGACCGGAATCGAACCCGGGACTTTTCAGTCCGCAGACTGATGCTCTACCACTGAGCCAAACCGGTTTCGGCGATGAATCCTATTTTAAAATGCAGAGTATATTCTAAGCATCCTAGTGGCTTTTCTGCATGATGTCCATGTGAAATAAGTGTGTATGTGCTTTCTGAATGTGCATAATCATGTTCTAAATATAGACTTTCACACAGACCAGTGCATATGGGTACACATGTGCCTTGTTCACTTGTAGCACCTTGGATTGGAGGAGTGTTGAGACAAGGTAAACGTAAGGTGGAGGTAGGTCAGGACACAAATGGAAGTAGATAACATTTGCCCAGCCAGCATGGCTCAGTGGGTTAGGATCCACCTAGGAACCAGGAAGCCAAGCTTTAATTCTCATTCAGGGCACATCCCCAGGTTGCAGGCATGGTCCCCAGTGTGGGGCCTGCAATGATTCTCTCTCATCATTGATGTTTCTATCTCTCCTTTCTCTCTGAAATTAGAAATATATATATATTTGCTGGATTATGACCGTCACCTTATTCAAAAGAAACAGATCACATGACTCTGGTCACAGAAAATCCTTAGAACCAAGTCCCTGCTGGGCTGAATGTATCAGAAAACATGGAACACTGTACTGAGTGTAATTATTAAGAGGGTCCATACTCACCTTCTTCCTCCACAAGATGCTTGATAAAATGCATTCTGAGCGAGATCATGTGATCCTTATCTTTCTCATATAGATCCAGAGAAATAGAAGCATGGAACAGACTGTTGAACCTCAGAGGGAAGGCTAGGGTGGGAAGAGATCAACCAATGAACTTGTATGCATCTATGCATAACCCATGGACTCAGACAATAGAGTGGTGAGGGCGGGGGGGTTTGGGGGAATGAGATATATGTAATATTTTCAACAGTAAATATTTAAAAAAAATACACTCTGAGAACATGACTAGCTAGTCTGAGTTTGGCATCCCCACATCAAACCATTTGGTAGACGTGAGCCTGCTATGAGTGGCTGCCCAGGCAGAGGTGGCACAGTGGACATCAGCCTGTCTCTCTGGTCCGGGACAAGCCCTGAGCCAGAGGAGAGGCTGGAGCTGGCCCAGTGGGCACCCACGTGCATGCTCTTCATTTTCACACTCGTGGGTCCTCAGTGCTCAATCTTTTGCAAAGCAAAAGTAGCAAGACCCGCCTCCTTTCCTGTTGGATAGGCCCCCCCCCCATTCATCCTGAGGGCATTAAACAGAAGCAGCCCACTTCCTCACATGATAGGAGATCATGGATTAGGGGGGCATATAAAATTACAATCCCCACAGGCACTCTTCAGCCACACTCCTCTTTCCTCCTTCTGAGAAGGAACAACGCCTGGGCAGTGCCCTCTGAGTGCCACCCTACCCAGGGCTCCTCCGTTCAGGGCAGAAGCTGCAGCAGGCACAGGTCAGTGAGGGGATCTGCAGTCCATGGAGGGCAGAACGTGACATTTTATTAAATATGTTTTTATTGATTTCAGAGAGAAAGGGAGAGGGGGAGAGAAAGAAACATCAGAGATGAGAGAATCATGGATCGGCTACCTCCAGCATGCCCCACACTGGGGATAAAGCCCACAACCCGGGCATGTGCCCTGACCAGGAATCGAACCATGACCTCCTGGTTCATAGTTTGGTGCTCAACCCATGAGCCACACCAGCCTGGCAGGACACAGCCGTTTCATATAACCTGTGTCTGATACACACCTTCCTCCACCGTCCCCTCACTCCCCCCCGGAACCTGGAGTCCGAGTGGAACTCAAAGACAGAGCAGTGGGCACTGTCACTGCTCACTGAACTAAGGCACTTGGGCTAGGAAGGGTAGTATCCTATATTATAAAGAGAAAAAGAGGGAAAGCAGAATGTTTCAGGTAATGAGTAAGCATCATTCAATTACCAAACTCATCCCTACAAATAAAAGCAGGCCTGCGACATGCGTGTGGTTTTGCAATGCAGTTTGAAATGCCTTCCAGTTTCCAATCATGTTCTGCCTAAGCAGAAACACCTATCCGCTGAAATAGTCCCAAGCACTCTTCAAATGTTACACACTCCACCACTTAGAGTCTGTGTAACATTCAGGGATCTTACTGAGCTGGAAAATAGAGATGTGCTTTTTCCTACAATTTCTTCTTCACTCATTTCCAGTCGAGCAGAGATACTGCTCAGAAGCTGAGAGTCAGTGAAAATGCGGGGGCTGCCCGCTCTCCATGAGCCAGAGCAGTGAGTGATGCTGGGTAAAGCTCACAAAGGTCGGAGGTGAGGACGTCTCAGTGTCAGAACAGTGTTTTTAAGCTGCGTTTACAAAGCAACGGTGAAGATTCCATCTTCAGATTGAACACACACATGAGACATCGCATACACTGATTGAGAAAGCACAGAAATGCACATTTTTCCACAGCAAGTTCATGTGTCAGCGAGCTAAGCATCTCACCAAAAGTTAAAGATGCTCGAAGGGAGTTGGCAACTAATTATTCATCGGCACTGACTGCTGCCTCAGGCCTCGGGCAAGTCAGATAATCTCTCCAGGACCTACGTTTCTTCACAGCCGACTTCTCCACAGCGTCACTCTGCCTAATGAGACAGGCTGGCATGAACATCTCATCTTGAAGGGTGGTCTGGTCACCAGGAGAGCCTGCTTTTCCACCAACGTGCCTCTTGCTTCTTTGGGGCTCCTGCCCAGTTCCCGTCTACAGCCCTCTGCTGCCACAAAGAGGGCACCATCCCCCACACAGGCCATGCCCTCCTGGCACCAGGCACACTCAGTCAGACACAGGCTGCTTCACACATACTGAGACCCTGAGTCACTGTGTTAGTTATTTCTCTGAAAGAAATTATTATACTTCGAATATTTCTCGCCACTCCCTTCTGACATGCAAAGTTCCTGTTGAGAAATCAGCTGACAGTCTTATAGGTGCTCCCTTGCAGGTAACTAACTGCTTTTCTCTTGCTGCTTTTAAGATTCTTTGCCCTCCCCTGCCGGAGTGGTTCAGTGGTTGAGCATCAACCTATGAACCATGGTTCAATTTCTGATCAGCACTTATGCCCGGGTTTCAGACACAATCCTCAGTGGGGGGTGTGCAAGAGGCATCTGGTCAATGATTCTCTCTCATCATTGATGCTTCTATCTCTCTCCTTCTCATTTCCTCTTTAAAATCAATAAAAAGTATTTTATAAAGATTCTTTGTCTTTAACCTTTGGGATTTTAATTATGCTGTGTCTTGGTGTGGGCCTCTTTGGGTTCCTTTTGTTTGGGACTCTCTGCACTTCCTGGACTTGTAAGTCTATTTCACCAGGTAGGGGAAGTTTTCTGTAATTATTTCTTCAAATAAGTTTTCAATGTCTTGCTCTCTCTTCTCCTTCTGGCACACCCATGATGTGAATGTTGGTGCACTTGAAGTTATCCCAAAGGCTCCTTACACTATCCTCATCTTATTTGGATTCTTTTCTTTTTTTGCTGTTCTGATTGGGTGCTTTTTGCAATAGCATAACATAAAGAAACTATTTTATTTTATAAGGCTGAGTAAAATCACATTGGTCAAGTTAAAATAGCTAGGAAAATCACTTAATTTATGATCATGGGCAACCTGCATTAAACAAATCTAACATTTTAAAGTAATTTATGCCCAGCTGGTGTTGCTCAGTACTTATGCATCAACCTGTAAACCAAGAAGTCATAGTTCAGTTCCAGGCTGTGGCACATGCCTGGGTTGCAGGCTTGGTCTCCAGTGAGGGGTGTGTAAGAGATAGCCAATTAATGATTCTCTTTCATCACTGATGTTTCTATCTTCCTTCTTCTCTGTTCCTCTCTGAATCAATTTAAAATACAATTTACTTCAGCAACCTCAGTCTTTGCCCTTTGGGTAGGGCTCACACACAGCAGCGTGTGTGGTAGGTCCAGTTAGGTTGATTTGTTTTAATGTGTAAGGAGGTTTTTTTAAAAACACATATTTCTTACGATGCAATTAAACATAAACATTTCTTCACAGCCAATTTTACTGTTTTACAATAACAGTGATTTCAGTCTGGAGCCATTTGGTTATCTATCCAGACCTCCAAGTAATGTCCTTGTGAAATCTAACCCCCCCACACCCCCAATAAAAACAACAACCGCCTAAAGAAATCCCGTTGCTCTGAAAACACACACAGAGACACCAGACGTGGCTGTCAAGGACTATCCCCCAGTTTAAGTGGCTGCTTCCCACCCCCCCAGCTGTGGGCTCAGCAGAGAGGTGACACATTGATCTTAAACGTCAGCACCATTCTACTGATGGTGCTCAAGTGTCATTCTGTGAACTAGCGGAGACTTATTAACAGCAATTACATCTGATGCTATCTATTCGCAGTCAGCCAAGATGGAAAGTAATGGCCTGAGGGAAAGCTGGGGCCCCAATGGCTGTCTCCCTCTCACCTACAACCAGCCAGACGCAGAATCAATGGAATCTCAGGCTTAGAAAAACTTCTTGCCTGAGGACACCCATACCTAAGTAAGGACTCATTACACAGATGTTTAACTTAATGAGTGGAAAATATGCATAAAGCTAAACAGTTATTCCCTAAAGCCAAAGTTCATGTCATTTCATGCCCAAACACTAGGGCTTTTGTGTTTATTTCTTTGTTTTTAGATGTGAACAGGCTAACTTGTAACTGTGATACTACTCGCTTTAAAAGGTCTCATTCGAGTTTGTGTTTTGCTTTTTATGACACTGTTACGTTGCAGGGTATGAATTGGGCCTGAGTGGGTCATTGCACCGACGTGGCAATAGTTGCATAACTCAATTACTGGGATAAAATCCGAGAGAAAGGCGCAGCTGCAGCCGCCTGAGCACCCCTCTGGCGGGAGTTAACCTGGTTTGTGTGCAGAAGCAGCTCTTGATTTTGCAGAGTTTGTGAGAATGTCAGTGCCTCGCATTAATCTCGGCCTTGCCTTGGAGGGGAAGGCGGCCGGAAGAGCTCTGGGCTTCTCATCTTCTTGACAGAAGCGGACTGGATCCAGGCGGGTTCCTGTAGGAACCCACTCAGGTGAAGGAGGACTGTTTCTAAAGACGTGTAGGGTGCATGAGCTTTGCCACAGTCCGAGCATTAAGTGAAGCTGTGTACACTCTTAACCCTCCTCCTATGCATCCTTCACCCTCTTGGTGAATGATGGGCCACATCAGCTGCAATTTCTAATTGCATCGAAGAGAAAAATCAGAGGCTGCCTTGACAAATTGTTTTGTTATGGCAACCACAGTCCTCGGGTTCACAGAGCACAGACAGCGGAGCCTTCTGGTCGCCAAGCAGCACTCTCACTTAGCAAACTATCATTTAAATGGAAGCTCTCATAGGCCATGAAGTGTGGGGCAAGAGACACACTCAGACACAATTTTCTGGGAGTGAAAATGTTACAAACTTTTGAGGGCACAATTTGTTGTCATCTTCTAACCAAAAACACACATGACTTTTGACAAAACAATTCTATCATGAGAACCATACATTATGTGAATATACTCACAGATATTTTTCAAAATCTGTGACAATGTAGCTTAGCTTGAAACAAAAAATGAGCATATATTCAGAATGCAAAATTAATCAATTGATTGTTCAGTAGAGTATAGCACATTCACAGGAGGTGGGTCTGTAGATACTAAGAGGAGTGTTTTCAAAATATATTGTTGTAATTAAAAACGAATCCAGCCCTGGCCATGTGGCTCAGTTGGTTGGAGTGTTGTCCACACACCAAAAAGGTTGCAGTTTGGTTCCTGTTGGGATGTGTGTTGAAGGCAGCCAATTAATGATTCTCTCTCACATTGATGTCTCTCTCTCCCCATCCTGTTTTCCTTTAAAAAAAAATCAAAAACATATCCTCAGATGAGATTCAAAAAAATAAAAATAAAAACTGAAATCCAGACAAGATATAGTATATGATTCCAAAGTATCTATATATATCAAAGCCTAACGACTGTTATGATGGGATAACTGGACGACTTGCCGGTAACTATGACATGCACTGACCACCAGGGGGAAGATGCTCAGCACAGGAGCTGCTCCTGGTGGTCAGGGCACTCCTCAGCTAACCTCCCATGGTCTCTCTCCCCAGCTAAACAGCTGGTCCCAATAGTCCCTGATTAGGACTGGTTAGATGACCCCAATTGGACCCAATCTTCAGCCAAGCCAAAAACCCCATCCATACACGATTTCATGCACCGGGCCTCTAGTATATATTAAAGCCTAAGTGACGAAACGACCAGTCAACCAGTAGCCATGACATGCACTGACCACAGGGGCAGATGCTCAACACAGGAGCCGCCCCCCGTGGTGGTCAGTGCGCTCCCAAAGTGGGAGCACCACTCAGCTGGCTAACAGGTGCCAGATGCCAAGCTTATGGCTGGCAAGGGCAGCATACTACTGAGTGTCAGGGGCAGGCACGGTGGGACTGGGATGAACAGGAGTGGTGTGGCTTCCAACCCAGGCTCAGATTCCTCCCTGGCTGCCTGCTGCTTCAGCACTACTATATCCCTCAGGGGATGTAGGACTGCCAGTTTCATCCTGATCCCCACAGGGCTTCCCCCATCCCCTGAGGGGTCCCAGATTGTGAGAGGATGCAGGCCAGGGTGAGGGATCTCATGGGTGCATGAATCTGTGCACCTGGCCTCTAGTGTATGAATAAAAGTTAAGAGGAAAAAATTTAAGAAGTAGAGAGTGAGAAGGCATGGTTTACTCTCCTGGAGGTGAATGCAGAATTTTTTAAAACAAGTTAACTTTATTGCTCAGAATTATATTGTTCTTTTATGATTAACTTCTTCATCACATCTATATGCAAATTTTATTTTAACAATATTACAAAAATATTCCCATGGGATTATGAGCTAGTATTTTTCATAACACATCTTTAAAAAAAATAATAATGACTAATATATATGTGTCTAATTATTCATAAAGTAACGCATAAGATATACATGTTCATTCTTATATAAATTTATAAAACATATTTATATTTACTTAGTATGTTTTTTGGTGGCAAAACCACTTTTAGTTATGCAAACTTTTTTGCTGAAATGATTCTTTCCTGAATTAGAGAATTTCAATCCCAAGATATTTGCCTTTGTGAGTTTCCAAACCACAGGAAACAAATGTTTGGTCATCAAAAACACTATCCTACCTTTTATGGTGATTTTGTAAATAACTTTAATGAAAATCAATATGTAAAATTGAGTTATATTAGACAAATAATTCTTTGGACCCCTATTATGAAAGAGAGTACATTTAAAGGTAGATGTGTCAAATGCATATAATAATATTCAGAATTCCTGAAATTATCTGTGGTGAAATCTAGTACTAAAATTATGGATTTAAAACCATATTATCTTGAGCCTTATGTCATAATATATTATATTGTAATCTGCTTACATAAGTGGCTGGATTTGGGTCAAGATACTTAATGATCTTTCCATTGGGATTATGGCAGAAAAGAGAAGGTTTTGTTAGTTATTATGGTGTCAGAAGACGAACAATGCTGTCTTAATTTAGTGATATACTGCATGTGCTGGTGCTATTTTTAAAATATTTTTTATGGATTTCAGAGAAGAAGGGGAAAAGGACAGAGAGAGAGAGAGAGAGAGAGAGAGAGAGAGAGAGAGAGAGAAACCTCAATGATGAGAGAGAATCATTGATTGGCTGCCTTCTGCACACCCCACACTGGGGACTAAACCTGTGACCTGGGCATTGCCCTGACCAGGAATCAAACCCTGACCTCTTGGTTCATAGGTTGTTGCTCAATCACTGAGCCACACCAGCAGGGCTGCTGGTGCTATTTCTACACAGTGAAGCAGTGGCCTTGCAGGAAAACAAAGTTTAATAATAAAACATTTAACTTCTTCACTAACAAATAATAATCCTATATAATAAAAGCCCAGTGACTGAGTGACAGAATGACAAGGACAACCTGTGGACCAGTCGCTATAACACATCCTGACCATCAGGGAGCAGATGCTCAATGTAGGAGCTGCCCCCTGTGGTCAGTGCACTCCCACTGTGGGCTGTTCGGTTGACTTGAATGATGGACTGATCCCTGCAGACTATAACACACACACACACACACACACACACACACACACACACACACACACCCAGCGCACGAATCCCGTGCTCTGGCCTCTAGTGATAAATAAATAAAGGTGTGTGCACCAAATGCATATTGGAATTAAAGGTAGTAACAGTGAGTTTGAATGTTCCATGCATAGAATCACAGGACGTGCGATAGAGATGCTACAGAGAGATGGTTCGGGGTGTGCACGGCTCACCCCGAGTGAAGTGCTTTGCACAGTCCATCAGGTTCTGGATCTTAGCATCCTCAGAGCTGCCTGGGGGGAGAGCTGGAACTTAAAAACGAGATGCATTAGGATAAGATGTGGATTAAGAACCCACAGAGCACAGTCTTTCTCCCCCATGGCTGCCCATGCGTGTTTGGTGAGGCCCGTGGGCACGTGGGCACGTGGCCAGTGTGTGGGGACCACGGTGGTGTGGGCGTCTGAATGGCCAGCTGTCAGGGGAGTGCTCAGCAGGCTGCTCCACATTTAAACCTCGTGTGGGACCTGGTCTGATGTCACAGCGCTGCTTCCACAGGCAGCATGCCTGCATCTCGGGGACCTCATAGGCGGCAGAGATGGAAGCACTGCTGGGGGGCACCCAGCACTCAGCCACCCCCAAAGGCCAGGTGCATTAGGGCAGGTGTTAGGGAAGTCTGCGTCCAGGAAGCTAATGCGCAGACACTTTGCTGGGCACACGTGGCGAGTGATACACACTTTCAGAGTTCCAGAAAAGTCAAGATAAATGAGCATCAGGACGCACCACCCCTGGAACAGGAATGAGGAGCAAGGAATCTGATTCTCCGCTGCCCAGCTGCATTTTTCAAAATGTGTTTTTATTGATTTCAGAGAAGAGGGGAGAGAGAGATAGAGAGAGAGAGAGAGAGAGAGAGAGAGAGATCAATGATGAGAGAGAATCATTGATTGGCTGCCTCCTGCAAGCCCCACACTGGGCATCCAACCTGCATCCTGGGCGTGTGCTCTGACTGGAATCTAACCATGACCTCCTGGTTCATAGGTCTATGCTAACCACTGAGCCATACCCGCTGGGCTGCCTTGCTGCACATTGATGCGTGCCGTCAGTTCCAGCAGTGGGTAAGGAACATACAAGGCAGCAACAAGAACAACACCTCTTTAAGCAACGGACCCAGCACCGAAACAGACATTTTCCAGCAGGCCCACGAGCAGGGTCCACATCAGGAGCCACGGGGACATTGCGATGGGGCCTCAGCACAAGCTCAAGGAGAGTGTGACAGGAGAGACAGTGGTGAAACCAACCGGTGGACGGCTGGAGGGAGACTTGAACCATCACGCATGGTCAGTGGGGATGGGAAATGGTGCAGCCTCTTGGGAAAGCAGTTGGGCATTCTTGTCCAAGTTAAACGTGGTCACACAGTCCAGCACCTGCATTCTATGAAGAGAATTATAGGTGTAGGTCCACGCACACGCCGCAGCCTGCCCAGAAAGGTCATGGCAGCGGCTTTCATAACAGCCCACACGGAAACACCACTGTGCCTCACCTGGGGAGAGAGCAGCACCACGGGATGCATCCATCCTCAGGGACAGCCTTGGATACAAACAGGGTGAGGATGGATTAGAACCCAGGTGTCGGGATTGCTCGTCACTATGGAGTGGCTGCCCCTCCCTCATCCTCTCTATGAACAAAGCTCAGAAATACACATAACGTGTGTGTGCACACACATGATTACTTCCACGATCTCTGTATGAGCAGCCTTGGTGGAAAACAAGGCTAATAATGACATTATAGAAAACATACTGAGACACACCAAATCCTCAATACCAGCAACACTGCAGGGTCCACACTGATTTACTCTTGTCCTGGTTTGTAACTTTCATGCAACAGTGGCAGATCTTACTCCTGTCATGATCGACATTTCACACTTTGATCAATGACAGACCGATTCGGGCGAACTGGCGGCCATCCTCCCACCCCCACCCCCAGCCTAAAGGCGTTTCTCACCTCACTTTTGTCCCAGCATCCTTTGCTGGGTCACTCCTGTCTCTGTGTCCAGCACAAATGACCTTTTCACCCCGATCCCGCTTCTACCCAGCATGGGCCAGAGTGCCCTCCCACCCATACATGGCTGGCAGTAACCACACCTGAGTTTCCAGGCCGTCAACCCGTGAACCAGGAGGTCCTGGTTCAATTCCATCAGGGCACGTGCCCAGGTCACAGGCTCCATCCCCAGTGTGGGACATGCAGGAGGCAGCCTATCAGTGATTCTCTATTGGCATTGATGTTTCTTTCTCTCCCTCTCCTGTCCTCTCTGGAATATATCTATATCTATATCTATATCTATATCTATATCTATATCTATATCTATATCTATATCTATATCTATATCTATCTATATCTGGTATAGCAAAGGTAGAAATTTATTGAAGAGCAAGTACAGATTCCCATGTGGGGAGGGGGAAGAGTCCCCAATAAAATCATATTTAATAATAATAATAATAATATGTCCCGGGAGAGCCGTGTGCTGTCCCGGGTGAGCTGTGTGTCCCAGGGGGCCATGTGCCCCAGGTGATCCGTGCCCCAGGGAAGCAGTGGGACCCAGGGGGAGGGGCAGTGAGAACCAGAGGAGGAGCGGATTCTATTCGTGTGGTCCTGAGATAGTCACCATAAAACAAGCAGATTGTCAAATGACATCGGGGAAGGGAAGGAGACCTGGGGGAAGATAAGAGAACAACCAAAGGACTGGTATGCATGAATATAAGTACAACCAACGAGCACAGAACTCTGGGGAGGGAGGGCATGAATGGGAGGTGGTGGGGGGCAATGGTAAGCTATGTACACATATAATACCTTAATAAATTTAAAAATATATACAAAAAAAGAAATACTACTACTACTAATAATAATAACTTTGACATCCTCACTGGCCATGACTAAAAAGCTAACCCTTCCATCTTCCTTTTTTACAATCAACATAACTCGCGGGAGGTTCAGTCAGTTGTCCCATTGTCATCACTAAGATACCCCATGGTTTGAATGTAGCACAGATCACGCAACCACGCACCCACTGAAGAACCTCTGTGCTGTTGCCAGTTTGGGGCTATGGCCAATAAGGCCGCAATGAATGATAATGGACAGAATTTTAGGTGAATATGTGTTTTCATTTTTCTGGGATGAATGTCCAGGAAGGCACCCTGTGTCATGTAGGAGTTACATGCTACTTGCATGTTTGCTGTAACCCTTTTGCATTCCGACTGGACGACCGGAATCTAGTGTATTAGGCTTTCATTGCATAGGATTTGCATCCATGTACTTTCATGTCAGTGAAAGGGCCTAAGATTTTCCCTGGTGGTTGTTCCTAAATGCTCTGTAATTGTATATCTCAAGTCAATGACCCATTTTGAGTTAATTGGTTATAAAATGTAAGGTTAATGTCAAGTTTCTTTTTTAGTTTATACTTTTATTGTTTTATTCATTGATTTATCCATTGATTTATTTGCCTATGGGAGTTCAATGGCACTAGCACCTTAGTTAAAAAGATTGTCCTTCCACTAATTCTTTCTTCACATTTGTCAAAACCACTTGGCGGTTTTAGCCCCGGGCCCCTGCAGGAGTGCCTGGAAGGACTCAGAGTGCACAGGGCAGGCCTGGGCCTGCAGGTGGGGCGGATACAAGTGCCCTCCTGTGGCCGTGAACCCTGCCCGGCGGGCGCTCCAGTCCATGCCGATGGGCTGCTGCTTCCCCAGAGCGGTGGACAGCTCCCTGGGGACGGGTCAGGTATGGCTCCCTTGGTGTTGTGTGGACCAGGACAGGTGGTGAAAAGACGGGTTCTGCCCTTGGCCTCCCTTCCTCCTCCTGAGACGAGAGGAGCAGGCTTTCCGGAGCTGGTCAGTCTGTCCCTGAGCAGCTCCTGCTGGGGCTTGGGCTCGGTCCCTGGCCTGTAGAAGGCACACAGCACACCACCCTGTGCCATCCTCATCCAGTCATCTTCCCCCGTCACTGTGTCTTTCCATCCTGTGTCAGGAATATGTCTCCACGTTATCCTTTGTATATCCGACTGCACTTCCTGGCATTGTCCATCTACTCCTCCTGCTTCTGCGAGGATGGATTCTGGCTCTGAACCAGACAACGAAGGGGTCAGGGCCGCTTGAGCCAATTCCACAGAGACAGGCAGGCTGGGGCCACAGAGAGTGTTTATGCCCATCCTGCCGGCAGCAGCCCATCCGCAGACATCTGCTCTGCCCCCCTAAGCTGGCTGCTTACATGGGTAGAAGATCCCGTGTGGAGGCAGGTATGCAGACAGGGGGGTGGGGGGGGGCACTCCATGGCTCCAGCAGCACAGTTGCTGACCTCGCCATGTGAACAGGCAGTTCTGAATGAGATGAACCTCATTCCAAAGCTGACGCCCAGGTCCCAGGTGGACACCCAGGTCCCGGGGCTACAACTCCCAGCCAGGTCAGAGGTCCTTTCTCCAACCAGGACAAGGCCATCTGATGAGCAGAGCATGGTCAATATTTCCCACCACCACAGCCAGTCCCCAAGATTCTGCTTTTCTCCCTAGCGCTGCTATTCTTTTCTTTAACTTTCAGGACAAGAATGTCTCTTCGTCTGAAAACTCGTTGTTTCTTTGCAAACATGCCGAAAAAGTGAAAAAGGACTCTTTCTTAATGAGGGCATTCCTCAACTTACCCACCTACACCTACACCTACCCTCACCCACACCTACCCTCACCTAAACCTACCCAAACCCACACCTACACCTACCCTCACCCACACCTATACTTACCCACATCCACACCTACCCACACCTATAACTCCCACATCCACACCTGCCCACACCTACACCTACCCACACCTACCCACATCTTCAGCTACACCTACCAACACCCATACCACACCTATACGTACCCATACCCACACCTACCCACATCCACACCTACCCACACCTACATCTATCCACACCCACACCTACCCTCACCCACACCTACACCTACCTGCACCCACACCTACACCTACCCTCACCCACACCTACCCACACCTACACCTACCCTCACCCACACCTACACCTAACCTCACCCACACCTACCCACGCCTCTAATTCCCACATCCACACCTACCCACACCCACACCTACCCACTCCCACACCTACACTTACCCACACCCACACCTACCCTCACCTACACCTACACTTACCCACACCCACACCTACCCTCACCTACACCTACACTAACCCACACCTATAACTACCACCACACCTACCCACACCTACACCTAACCCTCACCCACACCTACACCTATACCTACCCACACCTACACCTACCCACACCCACACCTACCTTCACCTACACCTACCCACAACTACCATCAACTACCCTCAGGTACACCTACCCTCACCTATACCTACCCTCACCTACACCTACTCTCACCTACACTATCCTCACCTCACCCACCTACACCTACACCTATCCACACAGCACCTGGATGGGTAATGACAGCATGGGTGGCAGTTGCAAAGGGACAGAAAAGAGAACAACTCGGGAACTGATAGCATATGGGTTACTCAGAAACAACTCCAATAGATATGCATTTTAACTTCCTCCACGGCTTCCTGGCAAGGCGGTGGGGGTTGGGGGTGGAGGGGACACCCACATTGTGTTATTTCCATGTCAGTGCACGAATGCCAATCTCAGAGGACTGTAAAGGTATTTCAAGTGCATTGAACAGCTCTCCAGCGCCATCGCTGTAAGTGGTGAAGGTTACCGCCTGGCCTCCTGGTCTCCGTGTGTGACTGCCATGGTGCCGATGGAGTGACGTGTGCAGCGTGACCGAGCTCAGGCCTGTGAGGAGGAGGTCGAGCAGTGATTCCATCAGGGGCCACCTGGCCTGGTGCCTCAGCTCAGGACCCAGGGCTCAGCTGAGGCGCAGGAGCTGGGAGGGTGTTGTACCCGGTGTTGCACACTCAGATGCGTGCGTGACTTACCCCCTTGTGTGCCAGTAGGAGCCAGCTCCCCTCTTCTCAGAAGGAGCTCTCTTCCTGAGAGCCTGTCGTTCAGATGTGTTTGTTGCTCTAAATGCCATCAGCGGTGTGGGTCGGGCAGGAAGCGACATTCACTTAACTCTGGCATGTACTGACCAAGCCTTGGACACAGAGGTAGGTCTGTCTCTTAGGACACATAGGAAACGACATTGATATGGTCCCAGCCTGGGGTTAAATACTGGCAATAGCCTGGCCAGCAAGCTCAGTGGCTGAGCGTCGACCTATGACACAGGAAGTCACAGGTCTACTACCCGTCAGGGCACAAGCCCGGGTTGCAGGCTCCATCTCCAGAAGGGGGAGGGGGAAGGAGGGCTGTAGCAGGAAGCCAATCAGTGATTCTCTCTCATCATGGATGTTCCTATCTCTCAATCATCTCCCTTTCTCTCTGAAATTAATGAAAATACATATATTTTTAAAACTTGGCAATAATTTAACAACTGTATCATTAAATAATTGCTTTTATCTCAACCACAGGATGAGAATATGAGAAAAGGTGTAGGTGTGAATGAATGCCTATAATTTTGAATAATTAAAAGGGAGTCTGAGGTAAAACAAATAGCAAAGAGAAGAGTTTATGAGGCCCTCATATATATTCAGTACTTCTGCCACAGCTGTGTTCTTGCAGGTTGCCGTTTGAGAGCAGTGAGCAAATACCATCATTATTATATTTGTGACAAAAGTGTGTCCACTGGTTGGGGCAGAGAGTCTGGGTCTGGAGGATTGCCAAAGGTTTTTACACTTTAGGTCCCAGCATCAGGGAAGAACACCGATAGCTATCTCCTTCCCCTGGAGGCAGCCCTGGCCGCATCTTACTCGCGGGCCTGGGCAGATGGAGGCAGCTGGCTTCCTCTGTCCCAGGCACTGCGATGAACTTCTCTTCTGGTGGCCTTTAGGGAAAGACCTGCAGAATGTACGCATCTGGGGAATGTGCTTGGTCCCCGAAGTACCTGGGCAGCGTGACAGGCGAGCCAACTGCAGACAGCTGGGCCCAGCACAGCCCAGGTGCATCCAGCTGTTTCACAGTTGAGGCACAAATCCTCCAGAAAACAGCAGAGATTCCCTGGTCGATTGCTATAGCCTGTGGATTGTAGATTCCACTTAAGGATGTGGTAGGCATGCAAACTAGAAGGAAAAAATGAGCCGACGGCTGAAATCCACTCGTTTTGTAGCATGTAAAACAGTTGTTAAGCATTGCAGAACTGAGCTAATTTATTCAAGGTGTTGACAACAACCATTATGAGGCGTGCTTTCATGACATGTAAAATCTCCATAAATCTGAGGGTATGTGGATTTTGTTTCATTTTGGAGTCTAATAATTTCTCATCCTTCATACTTTTTGTTGTCTGGCTAAATCATGATGGGAGAATATTGTGATATGAAATGTCTGTATTTCTTAATTCTTAGCAAGTGCTGTGCCATTGTAATAGATTGCGTGTTTTTCACCCAAACCCTTTCTTCATTCTTTCCATTAGTAAGGTGGAGGGATGGGCCAAGTGGCAAAAATGAATAAAAAGTTAGACCGAAGTCCACCTGATCAGTAATTAGATTAAATGGAACCTGCCCCTCCATGCTAGCCCTAAACATCCCCACAGTTTCTTATTAAGTACACATGCATGTACAGCATGACATAGAAACCTTACTCGCAAGTATCTAATGGAGAGAAATAAAAAGTATGCCCACAAAACCCTGGATGCAACTGCTATTTGTAGCTTTATCCATAATTGCCCCAAACTGGAAATAATCCCAATTCTAGAACTGGTAAAGAGACGTTTAAAAATCTGAAGACCCACACAATAGAATACTTCTCAGAATAAACACAAAGGCGCTGCTGATCCCTTAGTATGCTTGGTGAAGTAAGCAAGGCTCACCACACCATTCTTTGGTGACATGGCCCTGACATCCTGGGAAACAAAAACCATGGAAACGATGGGCCGTCGCCATGGGAGGGAGCGAGAGGGTGGGCTGGCTACAGAGGGGGCATGAGGGATTGTTGGAGGCCATTACCATTGATCTATATTTTCAGCCAGGGCCAGTGTGGCTCAGTTGGTCCCATGCACCCAAAGATGGCGGGTTTGATTCCCAGTCAAGGCACATATCCAAGTTGCCAGTTCTATACTGAGTTGGGTACATACAAGAGGCAACTGATAGATATTTCTCTCTTCTTGCACCCATGTTTTGTCTCTCTCTCTCTCTCTCTCTCTCTCTCTCTCTCTCTCTCTCTCTCTCTTTCTCCCTCCCTATCTATCTCTTTCTCCTTCTTCTCCCTGAACTTAATTTTAAATATCTTAAAAATTAAAATAAAATATATCCATAACTTAAATGTGGCAACTATTATATGACTACTTTGATCAATGCTTAATGAACTGATAATTACCCAAATAAGTGAATTTCACCACATGTAAAATAAAAACAATAATTAAGAACAACAGGGTCCTGTAGAAGTGTTTAATAAATGTTAACTGTAACTGCTCTCATTATTTCCATGATGATAATAAGGTGCTATCTCTGAATGTGGAATGACATGTACGTCCAACCATATCAATACATTCACCTCCGTTCTGAAGTCACGCTCCCCTCTTCTGGCCGGTGTCCACATTCCACTCTCACACCTGGTTTTCCAAACGCTGTGCATGCAAAAGGAAAGTTCCCAAGTCCTTTTCTGAGTCAGTCTTTCAACTCCTGGTTTGTCCGTCTGAGTCCTGAGGTCTGGGCCCATTCTCTGTGAGAAGCAAGCACGGCGTGGGAGGAGGAGGGGAGGCAGGGAGACTGGAAGGAGTAACTGGCTTCCTCTCCATGTTATCCGCTCGCCTCATGTGATTGCAATGACGCAGGAGGTGACCCTGACCAGCAAGGAAGTGCTGCCCCGGGCCAGGCCCTGGGCATGGGAGAGGAACTCCCAGGAGCCCCCATCCTAACCTCTAGTGCCCCCTCTAGCTTATTAAATGCCCTTAATTTCATTTTTAAAAATTTGTGAGACAGTGAGTC
The DNA here is from genome assembly GCA_963924515.1 of Vespertilio murinus. Lineage (NCBI taxonomy): Eukaryota > Metazoa > Chordata > Mammalia > Chiroptera > Vespertilionidae > Vespertilio > Vespertilio murinus. The sequence goes on from OZ004708.1 coordinate 104,522,877, forward strand.
CTGCCTGACAAGTTGGAAACAAGCCATGGAAACGCTGCATGTGGGCTGCGGGTGCCGTGGTCCCGCCGCCAGGTGAAGAGCTTGCAGCCGCCTCCGGACGCACCCGGGCCTCCAGGTGACAAGGCAGGTGCTTGCTTTCTCTTCCTCTTCCTCTTGCTGGTCTGTAAACATGAGTGGCGTCCCATCCACCCACAAACTTGTGCTCCGCCCTCTGCCAATGCGTTCTGGTGTGTGCTTGGTGGGTTGTCGATAAGGTTTAATCAATGGCCTTTCCTCAGCAGCCTTCCGTGTCCGAGGAGCACACACCTTTGTGTGATTAGTTGTTTCACTCCCGCAGGCCACGTGCTGCCCAATCCTAATGAAGTAACACTTACTGATACTTCATTGCTCTCAATCCCAACTGGGGCCCAACGATCAATAGCATATCATACTCTGACTGGATCGTCTGCCTACACGCAGCCCCCAATCCTGGTTCTGAAAAGTCTATGCCAGTTTGGATAACTTCCAGAAATGTAAGCTGAGCCCTGCTGGTGTGGCTCAGTGGCTGAGTGTCTTCCCATGAACCCGGAGGTCCTGGGATGGATTCCCAGTCAAGCCACATGCTTGAGTTGCAGTCTGGATCCCCTGTAGGGGGTGTGCAAAAGGCAGCGAGTGGATGTTTCTCTCATGGATGTCTATCTCTCCATCCCTCTCCTTTCCTCTCACTCTAAAAAAAAATCAATAAAGACATATTAAAAATAAAACACAAAAATGTACAGCAATTACACAACACACGTCCATGCTTCCCCCTCACGCAGCTCAGGCATCATGTTCAAGGATCCTCACTTTGTGTACAAGGTGGCTAACATAGGGGGGCGCCTTTCGCACCAAAGGCAGAGTCACAACTAAGAGGGAGCCATGCACTTCTTTTTAAATACATTGTACTGATTTCAGAGAGGAAGGGAGAGGGGCAGAGAGAGAGACACATCAGCGATGAGAGAGAACCGCTGATCGGCTGCCTCCTGCACACCCCACACTGGGAATCAAGCCTGCAACCCAGGCACGTGCCCTTGACTGAAATCGAACAGGGGACCTTTCAGTCCGAGGGCTGTCGCTCTATCCATTGAGCCAGACCAGCTAGGGCAATACACTTCAATCGCTGTTAGAATCTCTAGCTGAGAAAGAAGTAATTTAACTTGCTGACCATGCAAAATACCAAGCTGTTCAACATAAAGCATGTCACATGTCACCCCGTGCTTACCATGTGCAGAATCCTGGCTGTCAGGGTGGCATCCTTTCCAGGGGCACGGGAAACCTGGCCCTGAGGAGGTCCCAGATCCCCAGGCAAGAAAACAACCCAAGTTACCTGAGAGAAACAGAAAAACATACCATATTTGCCTGCGTATAAGACGATTTTTTGGCCCTGAAAAATATGCCTCCAAGTGGGGGGTAGTCTTATACGGCGAGTATATAACAAACTCTGTATTTTTAGTGGAAATGTTAGGGGGTTGTCTTATACGCCAGTCGTCTTATACGCCGGCAAATACGTATTTTTCAGGGCCAAAAAATAGTCTTATACGCCGGCAAATACGGTATTAGAAAATAATATTCCTTTCCAGAAGAGAGCTCCTAAGACTCGCTGGTTAAACCTAAAAGACCGTTGATTCCCAAATGTCACTGGGAAATTAATTATGGAATGTTCTCCCATGTGCTGAGGAGGGCTGGGCCCGTGCCAGCCGCAGTCAATAGGAGCATCAATTATTCAGCGGGCCCATCGGAGGTTCCAATTACTCGGCCACCTTCAGGCATCCTTCTCCAGGGAAGAAGGATGTGGCGGCTCTCCGCACAGCCTCCCCGTGCAGATGTGAGTACAGGAATGCACAGGCTAGGCTGCCCACAAGGACACTATTTTTATTTACGTGTGTGTGTGCGATGCTTCTTACAGGGGGCGTTGCAAGACCACACCTCTGTCTGTGCGATTCCGTCCCTGTGCCCACACCTCCCAGCACCAAGAGCTCCCAAACTCCACGGCCCAATTAGTCTCGGAGTGTCGCTCACCTTGAGAACAGCAGCGGGGCCCGGGGCGGGGTCAGAGCTGCTGGAACTCGGCCACATCGGATTAGCAGAGCTGTTCTCAGCACCGTCAGCCCCAAGCCTGTGAGATCGGGCCTGTGTCCCTGAACATAATGGGAGAAGACAGCTTCCTGAAACCTCCACAGTGATGGCCGGCGGCACTGGGTGCCCGTCAGTGAGCACTCATTGGAGCCACCACCGTCCAACAGCCAGGCTCTGGGCCCCTGCAGGACGGGGTCACTCGCAGCCACTTCAGCTCTGCACTCAGACCTGTGGGCTTGGTCCCAGAGGCTGACTCTGCTCATGGTCAGGCACTGGTCCCGGTGACTGTCACGGCATGCTGTTTGTTCACGTCTCTCCCTCCTGGGTTTCAGATGTTTTCGGGGAGTCGCCCGCATCTGGGCCTTCCCCATTTCCCCATGTCCTGGGCCCTGTCGTGTATGGAGCAGAGACGAAGAGAACACTTACCTGCATGAATCAGGGCACAGAGCAATGGTTTCCTGAGCAGGAAAGGAGGGGTGGGCGGCCTGGGGAGAGCCCCCCAGGCATCACTGCGGGGGAAAGGGGCGCGGGGTGTGGGTGTGCTGAAGGGATGCATGCTGACAGGCCCTTCTAAGTGAGGCCTGCGCATGGACAGCCACCGCCCACAGATGACACTTAAATGGGCTGCGGGAGCTCGGTGGCCTTGACCTGAGCAGCTGTGACAGGCCCGCTCGGGGCGGTGCTGATGAGGCTGCTAATCTGGGAACTGGTTGGCTGCGGGCTGCGGGATCTTTGATGCTGTTCCGCTGTGGACACCACAGAGCGGAACAGAGATTCCTGCCTCTCCGAGGGGCCTAGTTATCTCCTGGGCATTACACTCTCTAATGAGCACCAGGCTCTTCTGTAACTTCTCCCAAAGCTAATGGGTTTGTAGTCTGATGCTTAGGGCTTAGGAAAAAATGAGAATAATGAATAAAATGTGTTTAGAATGACCAAAACCTGTTTTCTGTTTTTACATGGAAACACTTTCATTATTTTTGCAGAAAGTAAATGATCCAGAAATGCATTTGTTAAGGTGTTTCAATATATATATATGTTTTGTTTGTTTTTTCTTACAAGGGGAAAGAGAAAGAGAAAGAGAAAAAGAAGCAATCTTACTGACATTTCTAGGACTTTATTCTCCAGTGTCTGCTGAAAGATAGACCCATGAATATTTGCACAACTTATAACATAGAGTGTGCCTTAAAACTTAAAGTCACACTCTACAAAATCTTCCTTCAACTTTCCCCTAAAAAAAGAAGTACATTTAATTTAACTAGTGCGTGACCCTGGCTGCTAGGAGGGTTGGCCACAGGTTGTCCATGGGACATGGTCTCAGTGCACAGTGGCCCCTCCATGGCCACCACTCAGCCCCACATCCCGGAAGCGCATCCAGACATGGCAGACAGGCCACAGGTGCACCGGGCCGCTAGTGTGCTTTTAAATGTCATCCCTAAATTAATGATCCCAAATCTGTGTCACTGGCTCAACTTTCTTGGCTAAGCTTCACAGCCATATCTAAAGGACGCATGTACACCTTGACAAGGAGGTCCCTGTGTCTCACACCAGCATGGCCCCACTCCCTACCCAACCGGCTTCCATAGCAGCTTTTCCCTAGCTCACTGATTGACACCAGGAGTCACCAAAACTTGAGACCCTGCCTCTTTGAAGGTCACTCTTGCTTTCTCCCTTCCATTGAGTCCCGTTGAGTTCTCATCACTCACCAGCTCCATCCCAATGTACCTCCTGGTCACTGATGACCCCTGGGTCAGGCTACACAAGCTAGTCTTACCAGCCCAGGCTTAATCCTATCTCTAATTAATTTTACAACTTGGCACTTTGCTAAACCAATTATTGCAAAATATCTGTGGCAAACATGAGCTCCACACAACAACATGCTAATGGCAGATGCCACATGGATGTTATGCCACTTAATGCAATGTAATCCATTCTCCATCTGTCCCAACCTCCATAAAGGCACTGGGAGACATCAGCTCCCTAACTGAGGCAAAGGCCCCAGGGTTATCAACCCCCACACTGGGCTGGCATGTTGGACTCATGCTTGTTGCTGCCAATAATGGTGTGTCCTAAGCCCACAGGGCTCCTGAGAAAGGGCGAAGGAGTAAACACCTTTGTGAACCGACTCTCTCAGCCTTGCCACATGCTGAGCCATGCAGCTGGAGCCTCCAGTCCAGGTGATGTGTGCCTCCTCCAAGGATGTGTCTGCCCCCACACTTCAAACCCCAGAGCTCGCTCCCCTCTCATCGGCATGGAGCCTGGGCCAGAGACCCGGCATCTCTTCAAGGTTAAGGCTATTTTGTTTTGAATCAAGAATGTTTAAAAAATGGGTTACGTGCTAACATTTCAACACAGATGGTTTCAGATAAAAATCTGGATTTATAGCTTCTCTTGGAAAATGGAACATCTGGCCCCGCCTGGGCCTACATTTCTTCCTGTAAAGAAAGCTGAGCAATGCTTCCTAATTCATGAGACTACTGTGCAGTCAGGCACAGCGCCTAGCACTCTCCCCTCATCTGTTCATACTTCTTTACCCTGTTGGCAAATGTTGCTCTCAGCCAACTGTGGATTTTTTAAAAATTAGAAAAAAATTTGAATAACGGGCATTAAGACAAACATCTGTTTGTTGTACTTTTCCCATCTAGTTCCTCTCTTAACCACATGCAAAGCAGCTATCTAACATTTGGAAGATAAGTAATTAAATAAAATGCAATATTTTAAGCTTTCACCCAATCATATCTTTTATACTCTGTTTATGAGAGATTTAGGTTCAATAGATCTTTCAATATTTTTCAGGCATTCAACATATTTATTTATCTATCAAATGGATAGCTTTCTGTCTTAATAGTGTATATATCCCTTCAAGTTACTTTCACCAGTACTTATGATTATTAAAATGAATAGAGGCTTGGTGCAAGAAATTTGTGCATGGAGAGGGGGCGGGTGTCCCTCAGTCCAGCCTGCACATTCTTAAACCTGGGACCCCTTGAGGGATGTCCGACTGTCCCTTTAGGCCCGTTCCCAGCAGGATCAGGCCTAAACAGGCAATTAGACATCCTTCTCAAAATCCAAGACTGCTGGCTCCCAACTGCTTACCTGCCTGCCTTCCTGATTGCCCCTAACCACTTCTGCCTGCCAGCCTGATTGATGCATAACTGCTCCCCTGCCAATCTGATTGTCCCCTAACTGCCCTCTCCTGTAAGCCTGGTCACCCCCAACTGCCCTTCTCTGCAGGCTTAATCACCCCCAACTGCCCTCCCTGGCAGGCCTGGCCCCTCCCAACACCCCTCCCCTACTAGCCATCTTGTGGTGGCCATCTTGTGTCCACATTGGGCAGCTATCTTTGACCACATGGTGGCAGCCATCTTGTGTGTTTCAGTGACAGTCAATTTTCATATAACTCTTTTATTAGATAGGAGGATAAAGGCGTGATGCACAGGTGAGGGCAGCTGGTTTGCCCTGAAGAGTGTCCCTGATCAGGGCGGGGGTTCCCTGGGCAAGGGGCCTGTGGTGGTTTGCAGGATGGCCACACCCCCTGGCAACCCAAGCAGATGCCCTGGTATCTGGGATTTATTTATCTTCTATAATTGAAACTTTGTAGTCTGGAGCACAGGCCAGGTCAGGCTAGGAGGTTTGGCTTCCTCCATCACCAGGAAAACCCAAACCACAGCCATTTTTGTTGGGATTTATTTATCTTCTATAATTGAAACTTTGTATCCTTGACAGGAGTCAGGGCAGGCCAAGGCAGGTGGAAAGCTTGTCTTCATCTATCACTGGGGAAACCCAAGCCTCCTGCTCTCTCTAGCTTCATGGCTGGTGCCATTTTTGTTGGGATTTATTTATAATTTAAATGTAATTTATTTATTTTATAATTGAAGTTTTGTAGCCTTGAGTGGCATCCACAGACGGCCTGATTGGGTGGAAAGCTTGGCTTCCTCCATTGCTCAGGAAACCCAAACCTCCTGCTCACTTCCTGGCTGCAGCCATCTTGGCTGTGTTAAGTTGCATACTCACTCCAAATTGGCTGGTATCTCAGATTGGGAGGGTTGAGCACCCCCATGGTGCTATCCTCTGCCAGTGGAGGCAGCCTGGGGAATCAGCCTGACCCCTCCCAGTGGCAACCGCCTGGCATCTCAACCACTGAGTCACACCAGCCAGGCAGATATGGAGGAATCTTAAATGTTTCTCTTTTTTAAAAATATATTTTTTTCTAGAGAGGAAGTGAAAGGGATAGAGAGCTAGAAACATCGATGAGAGAGAAATATCGATCAGCTGCCTTCTGCACAGTCCCAACTGGATATGTGCTCCCAATCAAGGTACATGCCCTTGACTGGAATCAAACCTGAAATCCTTGAGTCTGCAGGATGATGCTCTATCCACTGAGCCAAACCAGTTAGGAGTGTCCAATATGCTAAAGAAAAAAAAACCCTGTCTAATAAAGAGGGAATGTGCAGGGGAGGGCATTTGGGATGACTGGGTTGTCAGGGGAGGGCAGTTGGGGATGATCAGGCTGGCAGGGGAGTGATTAGGGGGTGGCAGGCAGAAGCGGTTAGGGGCAATCAGACAGGCAAGTGAGCAGTTGGGAGCCAGCAGTCCTGGATTGTGAAAGGGATGTCTGACTGCCTCTTGACATCCCTGAAGGGGTCCCAGATTGGAGAGGGTGCAGGTTGGGCTGAGGGACACCCTCCCTCCCCACCCCCATTGCATGAATTTCATACATCTGGCCTCTAGTACAATTTTTTAAATGCTATAATATAAAATAAGTATTGAGCTCTATCATTTGATCCACATGGTTGTGAGGAGAGTAGATAATTCCACGTCTCTAAAAGAAGAAAGAATACCTTTCACTGATTTCAAAGAAAATAAATGTAATAAAAGGATTATAAGTACAGTTTTGAGAATGTAGGTACATATAACTCCATACCTGGATAACTTACTCTTGTGCACTTTAAAAAATACATATGTTTAAATTTAAAATTTGTGATTTGCTGTTGTGTCAAACCTGAAATACAGAAGAAATCTAGTTATTTCTAGGGTGTCTGGAGCCAGTGACAGATAGCGTGGCAGGAGAAGGTGATATGTGAACTAGTCCCCCAGATGGAGCAGACATCTGTTTCTGTGTCCTTCCTATGATTTTCATATGTTTCACATGCAGGTTCTGTCATGTTAAATCTGAGACAAACACTGACATGAAGAACCCTAAGGCCCACCCTGACTGCTCTGGCTGGGGACTCAGTTACCCAGGAAAACTAGGAAGTTCCTTCATGAGTAATTTCCCAGTGCAGTTGAAGCTGCACTTGAGTATTCCTCTGAGCTGACTACCTTGTAAGAGATGACCTTTCGGCCCTTTTCAGGCATCAAAGCCTTTTCTCTAGCCCTTAGGATGGTGCCAGCAGGTCTGGGTCTGATTCAAGCCTGAAAACTGGGGTTGCTCTGGGGACTCATGTCCTTCCTTGCAAATGGGAAGAGAGTTCATGGCCTTCCATCTGGCCCCAGGAGACTCACCTCTGAGGCACAGACAGGCTCCCAGGGTCCGGGGAACACGCTCCCCACAGGGGCTGTGAACGCACAGAGAATCACTGATTGCTCTTCTGCTAAGGCTCCTTGACCTTCACATATCATTTTACTGATTTTCTTCAATAACCACTTCTCCTCTTGCATTATCCTTAGTTCTGGAAAGTGTGTATGTTCATGTGACTACACATTAGGTGGATTCTAAGTTGTTGCTGAGCACAGTGGAGTTGACCTTTGTTTGTCGTTGGCCGGCAGTGTGGTTGTATTCACTGAGAGCTTACTGGGGGCCATCCCGTTAACAACCATGGAATGTGCACACCCAGCAGGCCCTCTGGAGGAAAGGTTGGATTTACAGAGGAGACAATACTTGGGATAAAAGATATCAGAGGGCAAGGGATGCACTCAGATCTGACTATTACTTTGCCAGATGCAAAACCTATACTTCAATGTGCAGACCTTTGTGATGTTTCCTCTCATTGGTAATCTCAGATTTGACCACTAACACACATGCCCATTTGGAATGTACACACTTTGATACTGAGATGGGATTGGTGTGGTATTTCTACACTAATAAAAGAGTAAGATGCTGATGACCAACAGCTAATTAACCTAACAAAGATGGTGGGTTAATTTGCATATGCAGGCGCAGAGCAGCGGAGGTCGGGAAGCTTGAGTCGTCATCATGGTGTTCTGCACTGTGCCAGCTGCTCCAGGCCTCTGGGCAGTGTGAGAAGGTGGAAAGGCAGTGCCTGCAGCCAGAGAAAGGAAGGCCCATTCTTGCACAAATCCTAATGCATCTGGCCTCTAGTCCTATATAATAAAAGATTAATATGCAAATTATCCCCTGGACTAGGAGTTCGGCCAGAGGTGGGGCTGGCTGGCCAACCAAATGCCACCCCCCACTCCCCTGGCAGGCCTAGCCCAATCAGCCCCCATCAGGTTGGATGGGCCAACCCCCGCTCATGCAGGAATTTGTGCAGCAGGCCTCTAGCTTTTTAAATAAAAGAATAAGATGAGAAAATGTATGTTCTCAAATTTTCAGGGAAGCACAGCATCACCAAATTCCTTTCTCTAGTTTTGAAAAGTAAAATCAACCTTATACTCCAACCTAATTGCCCTCCTAAAACCTGCATTGCTGAAATATTGTCAACACATACAGAGAAGGAAGATGGAGCGGTAAAACTACAGGCAGCCATGGCTACCCCAAAATCCTAGTAAAGAGGAAAGGGAACCTCAATACTAGCTAAACTGTCCCTAAGCCAGAGTTATGCCTGCAGGCAGGTGAGATTCTTGATAATTGCTCATAATTTCCAGTGTTTTAGAAAACAATTTCCTGGGCAGATGCTTCCTGTTCCTATTTCTGTTGACTGTGGAACATTTTCTATGGTTTATGCTCCGATGTGCTCATCGTTTTCAGTCTTTCGAGATGATTACCTGGCAACATTAACATACAAATGCACAACTGTCACGAGGGTATTATGAGTTCCTTGCACTCAGCATACTTGAAAAATCAAATGAGTCTTCGTTACTTGGTGTGATGCCTCGTTCAAGGAATGAATTTATCATTAAGACACTGGCCCTGAAAATGTGGTATTAACTGAGATCAGACTGTGCAAAAAGTATCTCAGAAAAACGTAATTTAACATGTAAGCCCTTCCAAGTGGTGACACCGCGAATGAGGTCACTGTGTCATAAGCTGGTTGATGCCAATGGCCTGAGTGCCTGTGGCTTGTATTCCTAAGAGCTGTGAATGCTCATCAAAACTCCTTTGTTCAATTTTATTTTATTTTTAAATTTTTAAATTGATTTCAAAGAGGAAGAGAAAGGGAGAGATACATGGAAACATCAATGATGAGAGAGAATCATTGATCGGCTGCCTCTTGCATGCCTCCTTCTGGAGATCCAGCCGAAGCCTTGGCATGTGCTCTGACTAGGAATCAAAGCATAACCTCCTGGTTCATAGGTTAATGTTCAACCACTGAGCAATACCAGGTGGGCCAATTTTATTTTAAATTTCTTCACAACCCAGTGTTAGCTAGTTAGAAGCTAATTGTCCAGTTTATAGCTTTTCTTCGCTGTTATTTTTGTTGATTTTTATAGTTTTCATGTGCATAACATTTAAAATCCAAAAAATTGGATTTTAGGGAATAGGGAAAAGAATATATATATATATATATATATATATATATATATATAACTCACTTTTATTAATTATCCCAAGTCCTAATAAAAAGTTAGAGATTATTAATGGTTTTAATCAAATAAGATTTAAAACTTGTACATTTAATTTTTTGTGGTTATTTATGTGCCAGAACAATGAAGAATTATGTGGTAACATTTTGAACTAAAAATAAAGTTAATCCTAAAGGAGTTAATACTAGTCAATTAAGAAAGACTGGAAATAATATTGAAAACTTAAAATCGTTCTCTATGAGTGATTTTTTTATCATCATTAAATTCAGAACATAAACAATATAAAATGACAAATGGCAGAAATATAGATCTTCTATGTAAACATTTTTATACATATAAGACAACTGAATGACACCCATAATTGAATCTCCAAGGTAGTTTTAAGGGTTAAATTGTCATTTTTAAGATGTTAGAAGCATTACTCATACGTGAATAGAATGGGTGTGTATTTATTATTTTATTGAAGTCATGAATTCATGAGCTGATAAGATATGCCTGGTTTAAAGAACTAGGCAATAGCATCCATTGTGATAGCCTTTTAATAAAAAGAATACATGCCCAGTCGCATTGCTCAGTGGTTGAGCTCAACCTATGAACCAGGAGGTCACAGTTTGATTCCCAATCAGGACAAATGCTGGGGTTGCAGGATGGGTGCTAAGTCCCCAGTGTGGAGCATGCAGGAGGCAGCTGATCAATGATTTTCTCCCATCATTGATGTTTCTATCTCTCTCCCTCTTCCTTCCTCTCTGAAATCAACCAAAACGTATTTAAGAATAAATAAAAAAGAATATCATGAAAAGGTTACCTGGACCCAGACTTGATGCTCACAGCTCTGGGAGTCTCTTTTCAGCAGAAAATGACTTCCCAAGTTAACACGTCATTTTTCAGTGATTGAACTCTGATGTAAGAGCAAGTAACTGGTCAGTTCTCCTAAGAAATAAATGATTTTTAGGTGGGCTTGTTAAAACTGCCACAATTCCTTTCTGATTGTATGTTCATAGCTTTCGATAGTTTCTTAACAGTTTTGTGTTTAATTTTGATCAAAAGTCATCTTAAACAGCATTGCAATTAACAAAAAGGCTGGTCTCCTTTTGTTTTGTTTGAATTTTTACAAAGAAAGGTATTAACTAATGTGTTGCTCCTTCAAAACAAGTATTGAGCCACTGCTTTGATGTGGACTTGACCTCCACCCTCCACCTTCGTGCAGAACACGGGGCCGGGCCTGCAGAGAGCCTCCTCACCCTGGCACACCTACTGCTCGCGGGGGTTTCTGTGGACTCAGGGTCCCCAAAATATCCTGAGGGTGGGCTTGCCAGGAAGGGAGGCCACAGTCCCTTGTACAAAGTCAAGGTCAGTTTTTCTGAAATATTTTAAGAATTGTCTTTTCAGATAAAACACTGCCCTTGATGTTGAGTTTTACGTTCTGTGCCAATGAGAGTTGGTCTCCAATATGACACCAAGAGTGTCTTGGAAGGGCAGTCTCTTGTTGGTCAAACAAGTTGTGGGCACAGTCTGTTGAATAAAAGCAGACAACTCCATTGCCCTAAATATTAAGGAAACAGTGCAATATCGGTTTCTGGAATCTGACGTGAAACACAGGGCTTAGTCAGCAAATGAACCACAGGCTCGGCAGCTGCAGAGCGAACATTCCTGCCGTCGCTCTCTTCTTACTGGGTTTCCCTCCTCCTTCCAGGTCCAATCACTTTTTGGCAGAAAATAGAGCCCAAATGTGAAAGAGCAAGTTCAATGCGATTGACTGGGTGTATAGGAAAAGCAAGAAGTTCCCTTAATGAATCGCTTCCCGTTGCAGTTGAGGTTGAACTTGAGCATTGCTTTGAGCTGACCGCTTTGTAAAAGATTGGGTTGAAACCAGCTGTGAGTGCTCAAGACCGCGTTCTGGGTTAAATGAATCAGCCGACACTCAGCCAGACAGGAAGCCTGCAGCATCTTAACACATCGTTTTTCTCCACTACATGTGGCTCCTTTCATTGCGCCTGACTTTTCTTTTTGGAAGAAAAAGTGCACTTCTGAAATAGATGCTTCAGATATACCTTATAATCCTCAAATCTAAGCATGAGATAATCCCCATGATTTTTTAAAAATATATTTCATTGCTTTTTTACAGAAAGGAAGAGAGAGGGATAGAGAGTTAGAAACATCCATGAGAGAGAAACATCGATCAGCTGCCTCTTCCACACCCCCTACTGGGGATGTGCCCGCAACCAATGTACATGCCCTTGACCGGAATCGAACCTGAGACCTTTCAGTCTGCAGGCTGATGCTCTATCCACTGAGCCAAACCAGTCTCGGCTGTCCCCATGATTTTTTTTTTTTTTTTTTTTTTTTACAGTGAACTCTTTAGGGTATTTTCTTTTTTTTTTTTTTTTTTTTTTTTTATTAAGGTATTATCTGTGTACATAGCTTATCATTGCCCCCCCCCCCATAGATGCCCTCCCTCCCCAGAGTTTTGTGTCCATTGGTTGTTCTTATATGCAAGCATACCAGTCCTTCGGTTGATCTCTTATCTCCCCCAGATCTCCCTACCCTCCCCCCCACCCCCCCGCTGTCATTTGGCAGTCTGCCTGTTGTTTTACTGTCACTATATCTATCTTTCTGTTCATTCGTTTATAATGTTCTTTAATATCCATAAATGAGTGAGGTCATGTAGTGTTTCTCTTTCATTGACTGGCTTATTTCACTCAGCATGATGCTCTCCAATTCCATCCAGGTTACTGCAAATGATGAGAATTCCTTCCTTTTTATGGCAGCATAGTATTCCATGGTGTAGATGTACCATAGTTTTCTGATCCATTCATCTGCTGACGGGCACCTAGGCTGTTTCCAAGTCCTAGCTATTGTAAATTGTGCTGCTATGAACATATGGGTGCATATATCCTTTCTGATTGGTCTTTCTAGTTTCTTGGGGTATATTCCTAGTAGTGGGATTGCTGGGTCAAATGGGAGTTCCATTTTCAGTTTTTTGAGGAAGCTCCATACTGTTCTCCACAGTGGTTGCACCACCCTGCAATCCCACCAGCAGTGCAGGAGGGTTCCTTTTTCTCCACAACCTCGCCAACATTTGTTGTTTGTTGTTTTGTTGATGTTGGCCATTCTGACAGGTGTGAGATGGTACCGCATTGTTGTTTTGACCTGCATCTCTCGGATAATTAGTGACTTGGAGCATGTTTTCATGTGCCTCTTAGCCTGTCCCCATGATTTTTATTAAATGCCTATTCTCATGCTATCCCAAGGCTTTTCAAGGAATTAGCTGCCTATGTTTATGTCACTACATGTGACCCTATACAAAGTAGATTTAATGGCTACATACAGTGACCAGTGAGCTACCAAAGTTAGGGTTACCTGTTTCTCAAGTCAATGATATTTTTACCCTCCTCCATTAATTTATTTGGCCCACAAAGACTGACATAATTTTAGAACTGAAACTATTATATATATAAAGCAAAGTCTTCCTTAAATAACATAAAACCCTAAGTCTTCCTTATCCATAGGATGGAATGAGACCCAAGAATCTATGGGACTCGCTCCAGGTCCCATGGTGAGTCTGTGGGAACCTCAGCCTGGGACCCCCAACTCCTAACCCAGTGTTCCTGCTACCACATATTTCTGCTAACATGGGAAGATTAAATTAAAAAATTGGCTCAGGCACATGCATAGAGGGTATCTTGACATCACGTGATTTTTATTTAATAGCCATCTTTGAGTTTGATGAAAGTGGACATTACTTGTAACACTGCTCACCGTGGCAGTGCTGGCCACCTGTGGTCACCGTGCCATGCCCATGCCCATGCCGAGATGGGCACTGAGAGTAAGCACCACTCTTCACTCTGAAGGCATAAGATAAAGAGCATAATATAAAGGAATCGTTAATAATACTGTATAGATTACATACTATAAATAAATTTTGGATGCATGGTCTTAAATAAAGTGCATGAAGCTAATGTCACCTGTTTCTCCCTAACTTTAATGTGCCCACTAGAACTTTCAGAGGTGCATGTGAGGTTCATGTTCTTTGTCAGAGTGATTTTGAGATCACATTGACAAATGTGACTAATTCTGGTCACATCTGAAAACTATACCTTTTTATTCATGTAATTAAATCTCCTATTTAAAACACCTTTATTGTTGAAAGTATTACATATGCCCCCTTTTCCTCCCACTGACCTGTTCTAGCCCACCCCTGCCCACCCCAACCCTCACCACCCTGTTGCCAGTGTCCATAGGTGATGCATATATGCCTACAAGGTCTTCAGTTCTCTTCCCACCCACCCTCGCCCACCCCTTCCCTCTAAGATTCCACAGTCTGTCCCATGCTTCTATTTCCTGGATCTATTTTGTTCGTTAGATTGCACATATGAATGACTTCATGGGATACTTATCTTTCTCTGCCTGGCTTGTTTCACTCAGCACAGTGCTCTCCAGGTCCCTCCATGCTGTTGCAAAGGGTAAGAGTTCTTTCTTTTTTATTGCTGTATAGTACTTATTTAAATAACTTTTTAGGCCTAACCAGTGTTGCTCAGTGGTTGAGCATTGACCTATGATCCAGGAGGTCAGGGTTCGACTCCTGGTCAAGGCACATGCCCAGATTGTGAGCTCAATCCCCAATGTGAGGAATGCAGGAAGCAGCCAATCAACAATTCTCTCTCATCACTGACGTTTCTCTCGCTCTCCCTTCCTCTCTGAAATCAATAAACATATATTTAAATAACTTTTTAGAGGGAATGGCCCAATACCATTCATGTTTACAAACAGCTTTTGTCTGAGTGAAAGGACTTTAACTCGCATTGGTATCCACGTTGGCATTGAGCTTTGCTCACAGTCAGCCCTGTATGTTGGATTCTTACAAACGCATTCCGTCTTTCCATAGTTCCTGTATGCTTCCCCCAGGGAAGGTCTGAGAATCACGTGTCTCATGGCTCAGCTCACCAATCCAAGGGCACAGGCCGTGGGGTCCAGTGTGATCCCATGAGCAGCTGGGCACAGGGTGCAGAGCAGAAGCTGCCATGGGTGACATCACACAGGCGCCCAGACACAGATAGCCCTCACCCAGTGTCCATCAGGCGTCACTCTCAATGAGACAGAGAAGTTGAGACCCCACTGGTGCGTGGAGCAGAGCGTGTGGGTGCTGGATGCAGGCAGAGGCGCCGGACAGAGGTGCTGGTGTCCAGGCCATCGCCCACGCCACGTGTGCTCAGATCTCTCAGTTCAGGTCCAGTCTCCTTGGGTGGCCATGGAGGAGCTGCCAGGTCTCACAGGAGGGGATGGTGATGCCTCCGTGATGCCGTTGAGGGGGCTCCTGAGTGTGCCAGGTCTCCTCTTCCTCCCAGAGGAAGGGGAGACAACAAGTTCGCCTGCTACCAGGCTGCAGGCGGGCTTGTTATCCTGCCAGCAGAGTACATCCTCGGACCCTGCACAGCTGAGTCAGGGAGGCGCGCACACAGCTCCACTTTGTGAGGATGGGACTGACGAATCCGATGCCCAAAACAGCTCCACAGTTTTCCCCCAAACCACGAAGTCCTTCCTGAAGGGCAGCATCCCAGCACAGAGCCTCCTCGAAGCGGGAGGAAGGATGTGACACGAGGATTTCAGGCAAAACAGACGGAGAGCTTTCCTTTGGCAAGGGGTATCTCCCCATTCCTAAATGAACTGTCCTAAACTCATATCCCATCATCAGCTGTGGCATTTGCGTCCTGTAGTCCATGGGATAGTAAGTATGTAATATATACCTCCACACTTAAGTATAAATTACTGAACTAAGCATGCAGAAGCACTCGTGTGCATGACTCTTTCACACTTCTATGTTTAAATTACAGTGACCTTCAGTGTCAGTGATTAGACATTCACTCCATATACGAAGTGAGCCGAAACTGGTTTGGCTCAGTGGGTAGAGCGTCGGTCTGCGGACTTAAGGATCCCGGGTTTGATTCCGGTCAAGAGCATGTGCCTTGGTTGTGGACACATCCCCAGTAGGGGGTGTGCAAGAGGCAGCTGATCGATGTTTCTTTCTCATTGATGTTTCTAACTCTCTATCCCTCTCTCTTGCTTGCTGTAAAAAACCAATAAAATATATATATTTTTAAAAATTTATGAAGTCATGACCCCAATCCCTCCAGCACCCGGCACCACACGGAGTTCCCACAATGCCGTGCGCTGTATTCCCAGCACCGTGTTTACATCCCTGGCCTCCATTTGGACTTCCTAGTCCATCACGTCCATCCACCCTCTCACCCAGCACCCCCTCTCACCCTGTCCCCCCTTCCCCCCCCAATCCCCCCTGGCAACCATCAGCTCATTCTCCCTGTCACTGTGCATGGTCCTTCATATGAAAACAAATGTTTTGAATTGACCCAGAAGTCCTCTCAGCCCCTCAGCCCCTCAGGCTGTGTCCTCCTCACTATAGCCCCCGTCCTCCCTGTTCCCAGAGCTTTCACTTGAGAAAACTCATCATTGAAAGTCTCCCTCATCCTAGGAAAGTTCAGTGGAGGTGAGTTCAATCTCTCTCTCCTATTGCACTGTGACCTCTGTCTCAGGGGTCATGACCTCTGCGCAGTGACCCTGACCTCTGTCACAGGGGCTGTGACCTCTGTTGTAGGGACTGTGACCTCTGTCACTGTCATCTTGAATGAAGTCTTCCTAGCGTGTTTCACTCAGTCTGTGGCAGTTTTTATGTGACAGCCTCAATGACGGTTTAGTGTTCATTCTGTTCTCCAATGTCCTTTTTGCTGTTTTTCTTCCGGAGTTAAAACATCCCGTCTGTCACCCCAACACCTGTCTTCTGAGAACCTGGGGGAGAGGAGAAAGGGAAACAACACAGGCCCCGCTCCCGTGGCTGCTGCCCATTCTAGGGAGCATCGAGGGTGACAGGACAGGCCTGTGTGTCCAGCGCCACCTCACAGCCTGCTGGTAACACCAGTCATGGTAAATTCTCTAGAGAATGTTGAAATGGCTTGTGAATATAGGAAAAACTAGAGTCCACAGCGCAGAGCACATGAGCGTCAACTGTTACTTCAGTGATAGCTCTTATTTCAGTGAAAAGGGGAGGACAGCGCTTCCTGTGGGGTCGGTAACTAAATGTCAAGATGAATGAAGGCCGGTGATGCAGCGGCTGTTAAAGCAGAGAGAACACCGGACCGCCGGCGGACGCACTCCCTGGGGGCCCCGCACTCCACGTGAAGCCAGTTCCTTCCCCCAAAGCTCCCGACCCTCTAGAAGCCCAGGAGAGGTAACTGCACTGCGAAGTAGAGAGCTGAGAAGGAAAGCGGTGGGGACCTAGGCACTGGCGTTCCTTCATTACAGAGTGCCCGAATGGAAGGAAGGAAGACAACCTTCCAGCCATCGGCTACTCAGCCAGACACCCGGCGGCGGCGGCAGCTGTCTGCAGAGGGAGAGGCTTTGCCGGGTTCCGGTGACGGAGACAGTCCCTGGCTGGCTCTCCAAGCCGCCAGGCCTGACCGGCAGGGGCTACACCCTCCCCCTACCCCCCTGTACGGGGTCAGAGGCGGTGGAGGCAGAGAGGAAGGGCCATCCACAGTCACTCTCTGGGCAAACATCATTCTGGACAAATTCGGCCTAAATGAGAGAAACATGCCATCGCAGGGAAACGAGCAAGAGCGAACACACACCACAGCACAGTGCCCGCAGCCCGGCGAGGAGACGATGAGCTCATAGCCACAGGTGTCTCCCAGCAAAACGCTGAAACGGAAAAGAAAACTCAAGAGTGCATTTCAGCCTGGCCAGTTAGGTCAGTGGGTAGCGTGTCAGCCTGCGGAGGGTCCCGGGTTCAATTCCAGTCAAGGGCACAGGCCTCGGTTGCAGGCTCGACCCCAGCAGGGGGTGTGCAGGAGGCAGCCGATCCATGCTTCTCTCTCCTCATAGATGTTTCTGTTTCTCTCTCCCTCTCCCTTCCTCTCTGAAATCGATCTATAACAATAACAGTGTAATATGCTGATGAGCCGGGGCTGCGGGGAAGCCGGGTCCCGGTGCCGGAGGGAAGCCGGTGCTGCAGCTCCGGAGGAAGGCTGCTCCTGCAGGGAGTCCATGCACAGGGCCTCTGGTGAAAATGTACTTAAAAATTAAATGAACAAGGCAGGAAGGGTTATTTTTTAAAAAGAACAAAAAGGAGTGTTTCTCACTCTGAGCAGATACGCAGCCATGTTTTCAGCAAAGACGCATGCAAGGATGTTCACTGCAGGACCATTCATAAGACCCAAACACGGAGCATGCCCGCATCCTCGGCGTTAAAAAGGAAAGTGCGCTGCCCTCACGCCGAGGGTGCTACTCGGCAAGGATACCCTGCATACTGTCCCCACGGGCAGCGGGCGGCTGCAGGCTGAAGGAGCTGGTGGTCCTGCCATCCTGCGTGTCCAGTTCTGAAGGGACAGAGGGCTCCCTCGGGAGAGGTCAGGCAGAGCCCCTGCGGGCTGGCCCAGGTGCCGGGGACCTGCCGTGCTGCTGACACTGCTCTCTCTCGGTCCCTGTATTCCTTCCACGAGTGGGATTCCTTTGTGAGAGTTTGTTGAACTGAACCCTGATTATGGACACTCTGATGTTTATTGTTTTAGTTTACTTTAAAAAATTCTGCCTTAAATATGTAATTACATTCCTTTTGTTGTTGTTTAATTTTAACTTGTAAAGAGATGACTTTTCACAAAGCCAAATACAGGATATGCAAATAGGTTTAAAAATGCAAACTCATCGAAACCAGTGTGACTCAGTGGATAGAGCACCGGCCTGTGGACTGAAAGGTCCCAGGTTTGATTCCAGTCAAGGGCATGTACCTTGCTTGCAGGCACATCCTCAGTAGGGGGTGTGCAGAAGGCAGCTGATCGATGATTCTCTCTCATTGATGTTTCTAGCTCTCTCTCTCTCTCCTTCTCTGTAAAAAATCAACAAAATATATGTTTTTTTAAAAAAAATGCAAACTAGCCTAGCCAGAATGGCTCTGCATTTGAGCATAGACCTAAGAATCAGGAGGTCATGGTTTGATTCCTGGTCAGGTCACAGATCTGGGTTGTGGGCTCGATCCCCAGTGTGGGGCGTGCAGGAGGCAGCCCATCAGTGATTCTCTCTCAACATTTCTATCTCTCTCTTCCTCTCACTTCCTCTTTGAAATCAATAAAATATACTTTTTAAAAAATACAAATTAGTTCCATTTACTTTGGTGGTTAAAGCAAAAGGATTGTTCACATGGCTTCTGTAATTTTTTTAAGATAACAGCAAAATAGATTCAGACAAAACCATCGTTAGCTGATTTGTTTTGTAATTCATCAGAAAAATATTTAAGAAATGTTTGAGTTCGTTCATGAGGAACAATTGAAAACGGTCACTGAATATTGATGGCCGAGCTCGTGCCTTCCAGCATAGAGAGCCTCAGTGTCACCTGATTCCTCTGCACAGGACAAGGCCGTGTGTGCAGCAAGGCCCTGTATGCTGTAAGCAGGGGCCAAGTTTGACTCTGGTGCTGTCCGCCCTGAGCTCGAGCTGTTGGTATGCGAGTGTCAGGGGTGGGTGTGCATGTTGCACAGTATTTTGCTGCCTCTCATACTTACTTGGTCCGAACAGGTAACAGGAATCTCCTAGAAGAATGGCTGCACTAAATGAGGAAGAACCATACACTGGGACTCCCCTATATGAGGAAAGTATAGGATCTCAGTTCTTCCAAGTGGAAGGGTCCCAGCATCTGGGTGAGAGGATCACTGACCCTATCAGAAGCTGTGACAGGGATGACTGATGAGGTAGGAAGGGCTGCAGTGGACAAAGACTCTCTCTTCAGGCAGAACATGGAGGAATCCAGTCGGGAACAATAGTGCTGACGAATTTCACTTCTCAGAGCATGCGTGGTCCTCACATCACCCTGGCCCTTTCACTGAGCCGTGAGAGGCCCCGTGCAGCTCACTCTCTGGCCGAAGTACACAGGCAAGAACGCAAATACATAGTCAGCCATCCTGCATACACGGCCTTGCTCACATCCGTCTGGGAGAGATTGTTTGAATGTGAATGGAAGTCAGTGTTTGCATTTCCCTCCTTTAAAACAGAAGGTGTTTTCTGGTTCCCGGTGCAGAGACGTGGACACCAACAAGACATGAATGTGCTGTGAACGCTCCATTTCCCAGAGAAGAGGGCAGGGAGAGGCGCCGATTGCTTCCTGAAGCAGGCTGTCCTAAAGGCTGGGATAGCCGAATTTCCAGCCATGGACCAGAGTTACTGTGCCTTTAACAATTCCCAATTCACCACAGCTTGTAATTCTGATGAATTACAAAAAAAAAGATTTGGAAACCACCTATGTGCCCATCAGCACAGGAGTGGATCAGAACATTGGGGTGTGTCTACACAATGGAATACCACACAACCGTAAAAAAGAAGGAACTCTTATCCTTTACAGCAGCATGGAGGGACCTGGAGAGCATTATGCTAAGTGAGATAAGCCAGGCAGAGAAAGATAAATATCACATGACCTCACTCATGTAGAATATAATGAGCAACATAAACTGATGAAAAAAAACAGATCCAGAGGCAGAGAAGCATCCATCAGACCATCAAACCTCAGAGAGGAGGTGGGGGGGGGTGGGTAGGGGATGGAGAGGAGGATAAGAGATCAACCAAAGGACTTGTATGCATGTGTATAAGCCTAGCCAATGGACACAGATAGTAGGGGGGTGAGGGCATGTTCTGGGGTGTGGGAGAGGTAGTGAGGGAAAAAGGAGACATATGTAATGTTATATGTAATGTTATGTGTAATATTTTAAACAATAAAAATTTAAATAATAATAATTTCTCTTTTTTTAATTTTATTTTATTAAGGTATTTTCTGTGTACATAGTTTACCATTGCCCCCCCCACCTCCCATTTGTGCCCTCCCTCCCCAGAGTTCTGTGTTCATTGGTTGTACTTATGTTCATGCATACCAGTCCCTCGGTTGTTCTCCTATCTCCCCCCAGGTCTCCTTCCCCTCCCCGTTGTCATTTGGCAGTCTGCTTGTTTTATGGTGACTATCTCAGGACCATATGAATAGAGTCCGCTCCTCCTCTGGTTTTCACCGCCCCTTCCCCTGGGTCCCACTGCTTCCCCTGGGACACACGGCTCGCCCGGGGCACACTGCACCCTGGGACACTCGGCTCACCCGGGGCACTCGGGCCCCTGGGACCCTCGGCTCACCCGGGGCACTCGGCCCCCTGGGACCCTCGGCTCACCCGGGGCACTCGGCCCCCTGGGACACTCGGCTCACCTGGGGCACTCGGCCCCCTGGGACACACAGCTCACCCGGGACACCATTCCCCTTTGGGGGGTACGGCTTACCCGGGGCACATGGCCCCCTGGGACACTCGGCTCACCCAGGGCACTCGGCCCCCTGGGACCCTCGGCTCACCCGGGGCACTCCGCCCAACTGGGACACACGGCTCACCCGGGGCACACAGCCCCTCTAGGGTGTTGGGGTCGCATATTGGAGGCGCCGCGCTAGCTCCTTGCTAGCATGGCGGGCAAGCTGGGACAGCTGCAGTTGGGCTGAGATGGTTGCAGGCGGGGGGACCACCTTCAAAGGTGTCTCGTTCAGTGTGGGAGCGGAGCAGCTGCAGACATGGAGGCTAAGTTCTGAGGTCGCCCACTCCCTGAGCCCAAGGCGTGGTGAGCTCTGTTCTTGGTGGATTTCCTTTATTCTCAGCGGCAGTGGCGGGTGGCGGTGCCAGGTGCAATATTGACGGTCACTCCTGTAGTTCAATTACCACTGTAGTTTTAAAGTTCACATGGCGGTGGTGGTGAGAGCTTCGGCTTGGCCATGTGGCATCGGAGGATGGGCTCACCTGGGTGGCTAATGGAAGGTGCCGTGCCATTTCCTCACCAGCGCGCTCCATTTCCCTCCCAGCATGGTGGGTGTGCTGGGAAGATTGTGGGCGGGCTGTGATGGCTGCATGGGGAGAGTCCGCCCTCAATGGTGTCCTCTTTGTTGCGGATGTGGAGCTTCTGTGGATGCAGAGGCTAATTTCTGAAGCCACACTCTCTATGAGCCCGGTGTGTAGTGAGCTCTGATTTCGGTGGATTCCCATTCTTGGGGGCGGTGGTGGGTGTGGCAGCGATGGTAGCTCCTGTGGCTCAGTTTCCCCTGTAGTTTTAAAATCCGCATGGTGGTAGTGTCTGATGCTTTGGCCTGGCCATGTGGCATCGGAGAGAGGATTCTCCGGGTCTGCCAATGGAAGGTGCAGCGCCAGCACAGCGCGTGAGAAGGCCTGGCAGAGCAGGCCGCGGGCGGTGGCGGAGAGTCCCCGCGATGTCTTAGTCTTTCAGACTTAGTGGAACGCTTCCCCTGAGCCAGGACAATCAGCACCACCACAAATATTGGCCAGCTCAGTGCTGCCCCTCTACAGGTGACAGTAGGGGCATCCTCACCTCGGTAGGCCTTTGCTCTTGGAGGTCTTGACCAGTGGAAGGCAGCACGGTACAGAACTGCCCCACCTTCTCAGTCCTCCGCTATAATAATTTCTTAAACTAGAAAAAAATGTGCTGGTCCCAAGAACTTTCACAAACCCATGTGAGGAGACCGGGAAACACCACAGCCCTTGTTGGCCTTGAACATGTGCCAGAAACGCTGACAATGGACTCGTGACAGGAATCTTTGGGGTCCTGGCCAGCGGCCCCTGGTTCACACACAGCTCAGGGGCCACCCTGCCTGGCCGCCGGGACAGGGGCCTCTCCCCCAGAGGAGGGCCCGAGCAGCAAGTGTGAGCACACGTGCCCAGGGGAGCTCTCTGCACGGAGTCTGCTCTGGCCCGCACCCGCGGGAGAGCACCCACAGGGTGGCAGGCGGAACACTTCCCTGGCTGAGGGACAGGAGCCAGGTGGAGCCCTGGGTTTCTCTTCAATGCTGCCTAAGCAACACACACGGAGTCTGTCCCTTTAAATGAAAGATGTTACAGGCCACAGCAACATGCCAGTTGGTTCTCTGGAGCCAGTCACCTTGGGTCACGGGATGCCACTATGAAGCCTCATGTGCTTAGCGGTGCCTGACACACTTGTGCCCATCTTCACAAGCAGACACATGACAACCCCCCAAAGCAGACTCTGCAGAGAATTCCCACTACCCCCCTTCAGCCCCCCGCCCACGCGCGGTCAGAGCGGCACTGGCTTCCTGGCGGGCGGCTGAGTGAGCCATCAGAAGGAGCATGCAGGGCAGACACAGCCCCGGGCGCCCCACTGAACACAGCCATGCCAGGGCTGCGCTCCGTGGGAGCCAGGTGGATGTGGACAGGATTCTCCGGAGAAAGTGTGCTTGCTCCACAGGGCCCAGGGCTGCAGGTCCCCGTGGCCGCTCTCAGGGGAGAGGCAGGCCAGGCAGATCAATAATGCATCTCCTGCCAAAACCAGTGTGGCTCAGTGGATAGAGAGTTGGCCTGCAGACTGAAGGGTCCCAGGTTCGATTCCGGTCAAGGGCATGTACATTGGTTCCGGGCACATCCCCAGTGGGGGGTGTGCAGGAGGCAGCTGATTGATAATTTTCTCTCATCGATGTTTCTAACTCCCTTCCTCTCTGTAAAAAAAAAAAAAAAAAAAAAAAATCAATAAAATATATATTTTTTAAATAATAATGTGTCTTGCCATTTTGATTCTGTAGAAACCACAAGAGACTCCCTTGCCTTCCCACGGCAACATGTACCAGTCCCACACACAGCCTGAGCAAGTGCAGGGCCGCAGAGTTGGATAGAGAATGCCAGGAGGCCGTATTAGCTGTCAGCCCCGAGCAGCAGCGTTTGTTTCTCCTCGGTCAGCCAGGGTTCACAGGCGGGGCCTGAGACACGGAAATCGGGGGAAATGGTTTCAGAGAAATGTGCAGGAGGGGACTGGTCTTCAGTCCTCAGCCCCGTGCACCTGTGGCCTCCGCACCGCTCAGAGGAGGTTCCACAGGGCCGGGCGGGAGCTGTCTGTCTCCAACACAGTCATCCACTCCCCAGTTCTTGATTTTGTCCTCTTTCTTTCTTTCTCTTTTATTAAAAAAATATGTATTTTTTTATTTACTTTGCAGTGGAAGGGAGAGGAAGAGAGAGATAGAAACATCAGTGATGAGAGGGAATCATGGATCGGCTGCCTCCTGCACGCCCCCCACTGGGGTTGGAGCCCACAACCCAGGCATGTGCCCTGACTGGGAATCGAACTGTGACCTCCTGGTTCATAGGTCGATGTTCAACCCCTGAGCCACGTGAGCCAGGAAGTGTTATCCTCTTCCTAATGGAAATTTTGTCAACTTCTACCATAAAGGAAGTGGAATAAAAGGATAAAGCATCCAATTGATGCTCATAATAAACGTTAGCTAATATTACTGCTATCCGTAGGAAGAGAATCAAGACAGAACTCTGATGTGTTATATTGAATCTTATTTAGGGGCAGGCAGAAATTTCAAGTGAGACTTTATGGTAACCTTCCATCGAGTGGCTTTCTTTGCTGCTGCTATTCACTAGCACTGGACCCCGCTCTTTGAAAACATGTCAAGTGTTACCTTACGTTTATTTCTGTTTTTGTCACAAAAAATAGATAAAGTGAATTTTTCACAAGTAGCTCACTACAAAATTGGAAGTGTGCTATGTTTCTAGCCCCTGGTGTTTGGGGGCACCCACACTTCCAGGGGAAGGGTATTCCCAACAAGCAGGGTGTCCTGTCCCATGTCCCAAGAGGACCTGGACAGTTTCCGTTTTCCTTATGAGGAGGTCTTCTCCTTCTTTAGAGAAGAAGCAGAGCAGTAAGCCCTCGGACCTGGACAGATGGAGGGACCTCATTTCCCGGTGGTCAGTGTGGGAGGAGTGGGGCACCGGAGCCAGACCGAAAATTCTCCTCCGAGCACAAGGGAGAGCAGGTGGGTGGAGTTTCTGGTCCACTCAGGGGGTGGCGCTGTGTGTCCCAAGTATGTGACAGAGCCTGACGGGAACGGCTGACAGTTAAGTCCCGAGTGAAGTGCTCGCACACTAACATGGAGGCTGCTGGTACAACATTGCATCTTGGCCTGGCACTCTCCATCCGGCAGGGCGGGCCCAGGAATGCTTACTGAGGCCTAAACACGCCGTCAGCATGTCCTCAGTGTGCCTCCGAGAAGGAGGCGGGCACGCATGGAGCCAGGCTTCCTGAGCATTGTCCCGCAGGACGGTGCCGTCACCTGTCACAAAGAGGACAAACATGCCTATTATTTACCCAGAAACGGGGAGGGAGGAAGACAGACAGAATAAGGAAAGCCCTAGAAAATGGAAGGAACATTGTATTAGCTGCCTTTTGGCACTAAAGCAGATAACCATGAAACAGCCACATGTCCTGTTGAAGGGGCAACAGGTAAAGCGGGAGGTGGGCTCACATGTCTGGCCAGGTCTGGGTTCGAGTGCTTATTCTCTGGAACGCAGAAGAGTCACTCAGACCCTCTGAACTCCATTGTTCCTGTAAGTGAAACGGACTTAACGTCACCCTGCAGCTGCGTGCCAAGGCCTGTACAACCACCTCACACAGCACATGGAACTGCATGGTGCATGGCCAAGGCCTGAACTAACCACCTCATACAACATGTGGAACTGCACGGTGCGTGGCCAAGGCCTGTACAACCACCTCACACAGCACATGGAACTGCATGGTGCATGGCCAAGGCCTGAACTAACCACCTCATACAACATGTGGAACTGCACGGTGCGTGGCCAAGGCCTGTACAACCACCTCACACAGCACATGAACTGCACGGTGCGTGGCCAAGACCCTGCAGCTATAATGCGGTGCTATAATCACAGACTTAGGTCACACATAGTTCTAGTCCTTTCCAACAAACACAGTGTTTTCTAGAATTCCCCTGTTCCCCTGAAAGACAAATTGCCGAAATACAGCCCCATTGTAGCTGCACTTTGTTCCTGAAAGGGGAAACTGAGGGCTCTGCTTGTCTGGGATAGCTGCTGCTCTCGGTGAGGGATGATCCGTCAGAAGTGGCTTATCAGCATTGATGTGCCCCAGGAGTGAGTGCGCACCAGCTGCTGCCACATTGCGCGGGACAAACTGAGACAGCGCTGTGGCGGGTGATGAGTTTTCTCTTCTCTCGCTGGAACTCCTCCGGGACCCACGCTGAGTGGGGAAGGAGAGCAGGGACTGGTGAACTCACTGGGAAGCCACTGGGCCAGGACAGCAATGCATGTTGATTGGAAATCTATCACAAACCCAGAGGCGGGCCTGGCAGAGGAACGCATTAACTGCCTTTCACCGCCTACAGCAATGGACGTCACCCAGAGGCGGAAACTCCTGCTTCCTGGCAGGGAGAAACTGGGGGTTAAACATGTGGAAAATCTCCATC
Organism: Vespertilio murinus; assembly: GCA_963924515.1. Lineage (NCBI taxonomy): Eukaryota > Metazoa > Chordata > Mammalia > Chiroptera > Vespertilionidae > Vespertilio > Vespertilio murinus. The sequence goes on from OZ004708.1 coordinate 104,548,990, forward strand.
AGCACTGTCCCAGGGAGCAGAGTGGAATGACAGCACGGCCTGGCCACCACCACGCCTCAGAGGGAAGGGGCGGGCCGGCCTGCATGGGGGCTGTGGACCACGTGGGTGTGGATTTGTAAATGCACATTTGCTGCCAGGACAATGCTTTCTGGCCTACTCTTCTGTTCCATAGCTAGCCTCCACTCCACAATGCGTTTCCACTTCCCTCAACCAGAGGGGCCAGGAGAAGGGGCCGGGAGGCAGTGTAGGGCTGGAGGGCTTCTGGTTCGGAGAAGTGACAGGAGAGGTACATTAAGAGAGGTGACAGGAGAGGTACATTCGGAGAGGTGACAGGAGAGGTACATTCGGAGAGGTGACAGGAGAGGTACATTCGGAGAGGTGACAGGAGAGGTACACTCAGAGAGGTGACAGGAGACAGAACAGGTGACAGGTCAGGTGACAGGTCAGGTGACAGGAGAGGTAGACTGTCCTTCTCCCACCCTGGGCAGCAGGTGCAGAGGACACCGGGGCCTCTGGCGGTGGCCGGTGGGGACCTCAGGACCAAGCCCAGCATGGCCAAGCCTCCCATCCCCTATCCGCCTCACTCAGACCCGGACCTGGACTGGGGAAGCGAACCGGGGAGCAGGACCCGTGGCCAGCACCCTCTCCTCCGGACTCTGGAGGGGCCTCCGCATTGCCCAGGCCCGGCCTGGCTTTCTCCGAAGGAACCGGAACCAGAACCAGGCCGAGGTCTGCACCTTTGTCAGGAGTCAGGAGGGTGGGAGCTGGGTCCCTCTGGCCTGCTGGGGAGCCTCCAGCACCCCGACACCCCCACACCCTGGGAGCTGGGGGCGCTTCTGCCGGGCTAGCTGCATGGCACAGCTGAGGATGCCCCGCAGGGGAGCTGAGAGCTCTGGACACTGCGCCACCGATGGCTCGCCAGGGGACACTACTGCCCTCAAAGGCCATAGGAGAGCCGCACGCCCTCTTCCATGTCCACACAGCACTCCGCATCCCTGCCCTGGGTTAATGGGGACCTCAGGTAACAGGGGAGACGGGCCACACTCTCTTTCCTTCCTGCCCGCCTCCCCACCATGCCAGCACCTGCCTTCGGGGCTGCCGTCCACAGGAGGGAAGGGTTACTCTCCAGACCCCACCAGTAAGGGGGGCTCAGCCTGCAGCCAGGGCTCCTCGAACCCTGAAGCAGACTCCCTCAGGGGCTTCATCTCTTGGACGGGAACCAACCTTCCCCGGAGCTGTGCTCTGGGCACCCTCCGGCAGTCTCACTCCATCACAGGGGCTCCGGGTGAAGTGCTGGCATGAGTCCCGGGGCAATACTGAGGCCGGGGAAGGGCTTGGGGACTTGGTTGTCATTTATAGACTTTGGTCTTGGACGCGCAGGCCAGTGTGGTGACAGGGTCCAGCACTTTCATAAAGAGGGCTCACAACAAATTGACAAAGGAATGAACAAAAAAGTCCCTTTCATTTGGATTAAATGGGGGGGAGGGGTGGTCTTTCAATTTTTTGTGATAAAATGTGTTCTTTGTGCTTGGTTTTAAATGGACTCTAAGATGCTCTAAAACCAGACGTTAGCTTTAACCTCTTGGGGGTGGGGCATTAATGGACATGGCATTAGACATCAAGGCCTCCCTGCGGGTTATATGTGCACGCCATCACACATGGATTTGCACTAAAAACATAAATACAACATGAAACTATCTGCACACTATTTAGAGGTTCAAGTTAAGGTGTAAGAGTAGACCTACTACATGCATTTGAGACCCATGGCAGTGCTGAGATGTGCATGGCTCTCTGTGGGTTTGACTTGCATTGGTTTTGTGCTCACTTCGGAGTCCTCCGATGAGAGAACAGCTGCAAGCGCTGACGTGTACGTGAGGGCAGACTTCCCGTGGCATACACCTCCCTGCATTAGTTATGCATGCAGGACCCGGTGTCATTACAACAACAATAATCAGCCTCCGTCAGGCTGAGACGGTGAGTAAAAGCAGATAGCTCCCCGCTTCGTGGGCTCAGGCTAAACTGCAGGCCATTGCATGTGGTAAAGAGAGAACGGGTATTTCTAAGCGTTTCTTCTACCCACATAGCATGGAATCCTGTTTAATAAACTGGCCATAGCACTTTATTTAGAAGGATATACATGAGTCCACAAACTGAAATGTCAAATAACTCACTGTAAACCGAGTAGAGATACATGGAAGCCGCTCTGAAAATGCCAGGGATCCGCTCTCTGACACAAGGAGCATGTTCAGGAGAAACTGTAACTGGGGGCTAGGTGCTCTGAGGGACCCTCCTGCTGTGACTGTGCACGAAGCGGCCTCGCACTCAGAGGCTCAGGGAAGGGAGAGGCATGTCTGTGGTCCCAGCGGAGTGCGGAGCTGGAGGGGCAGGTGGCACTGGGTTCCTCTGGCTGCCAAGGGGGAGCGGCCCCAAGCATCGGGTGACTCCTGTCACTAGGAGCCAGTGCAGGTCTCTTGGGGACAGGGGGATCCATCTGCACCCTCCCCCTTCTCAGTCTGTGACCATTCGCTGGAGCGAATCGAGAATCAGCCAACTGCAGTCCATCCAAGTACAATGATCGTGATTATCCCAACATACGCCCACACTCAGATGTTAAAATGATGAGTGGTGTTTAAAGAGTGAAAATTAGAATTACAGTGGCCAAAGGCGTGTTTGAAGACCACACGAACAGAAAGGTTCTAAGTGAAAAGATGGCTGTTGGAACAGAGGGGTGAAATGCAGCAGATAAGGCTGAACTGGAGGAGTTCAACTGAAAGAAAATTCTTCCCTTCACTCCAAGTGGACTTCTCCAGAGGGAGAGTGATATGAAGTCAGGGTTAAAGGTGTAGAGCACAAGTTCTAGCAGACATCTAAGCACCAGTGAGAGGACAGGAGAGTGGCTTGAGAGACAAAGAATAAAATGATTCAGAACTGATGGAAGGTCTAAATTCCCTCACACAAGATGTATCAAAGGGAGTAGGTGAAAGAAGCAGACACAGAGCAATTAAAAAAAAAAAAACTGGCGCTAGCTGATTTGGTTCAGTAGATAGAGCATTGGCCTGTGGACTGAAGGGTCCTAGGTTTGATTCCAGTCAAGGACAGGGACCTCAGTTTGTTGTAGGTTCCTCCCCGACCCAGGGCCCTTGTCAGGGTGCATGCAGGAGGCAACCAATCAATGTGTTTCTCTCACATAGGTGTTTTCCTCTCTTTTCCTCTCTTTTTTTCACTCTCCAAAAATCAATGGAAAAATAACCTCGAGGAAAATTAAAAGAAATACCAAAGACGTCTATAATTGAAAAACCTTAAAACCAGAGAAAGAGAACTTCTTACAAAGAAAAATCTTCCTCTTTCAGTGGACTTCTTAATGTGAGAAATCTCTATATAAAAGCCTAATATGCAAATTGTCCCCTCAGGCAGGAGTTGGACCTCCTGGGAGCTCAACTGCTCACTATGATGTGCACTGACCACCAGGGGACAGTGTGGAATGAAGGAAGAACCCCGCGGGTTGCCAGTAGCTACTAGGGACCAGAGTTCCTCTAGTGAAGTATAAAAGCCATTGAAGTGTGATGTTTAAAACACAGAGAGGTTAAAATATTGTAGGTCTAGAATTTCTAGGAATTCTAGGGAAAAAATCTTTCAAGAATGTGGATAAAAACAAACATTTTCAGATAAAGAAACTACTAGTTTACCAAAAACCAACATAAAGAAAAAGGAGTTCTAAAAGTTACACTTTGGAAGAAAACGATCCTCATGGTGAGAAAAGAAGTTAACCAGTGCATGCCAAGCTCGCCAAGCCTCATCTGACTGAGCAATCATCATCATAAGGACTGTTTTGTTGTGTTGTTAAAGGAGGAAAAAAGCCTCTCAACCACTGAACCACAATAGCATGGGATTTCATCTGGTTAATTAACTCAGAGCAGCTAAATAATAATCTTTCTGTGGAAAGAAATACAATGCTCAGCTTCCAAAGGAGCAGAAAGAAATGGCATCAAAGGAACAAATGTATGAAACAACGTTCCTGAAGGCCACGGTGCTCAAAGGGTGGACCTCGTGGTTGGCAAGCTCCCCCAGTGAGAGGGAACCTTCAGAAACAGGGGCTGGTCGCATCAGAGCAACATGGCAGGAAATAGAGCAAATGCTTTGGACAATTGTGGCCAACTGTCAAAAAGGATGATAATACACAGTGGTGACGCTGTGAGAAGCAATTTGAAGACAAAGGGAATGGGTCTATTCCTATGGGGATGTAACTTAACAAAACCCTTCAGGTGATCATTGCCGGGCTGTTTTTCACTGTGTCATCTGAGTCTGGCTCCAATAATGGGGTTCTTTTGTCCCCCTATGATCAGGCTTCGGGTACATATCACAGTGCTGTCTGTTCTGCTCGACTATAACCCAATCCCAGTGCACCAGCCTGGGACTCACCCACCGCACGCCCTGCATTGGAGTTCTGTACCTTCCCTTTCCACCACTTCTTGTGGCTGCTTCCTAAATGCTGGTTCCTGAAAGACTGTGAGAACAGCAGCACCAACAAGGTCAACACACACACACACACACACACACACACACACACACACACGTGTTAACCCATGGCACCGAGAGGCAGCCTGAGGCACAGGCTGGCAGGAAGAATGATCTGGGAGGCTAGGGGCAGAAGGCAGCTCTGGAAGGGGTCATGCAGGTTAGAAGGAGAGGGTGGCCTTTCTTGGAAACATGTCATTAAGACAAAGCCAGGCGCCCTGGCTGGTGGCTCGGTTGGCTGGTTGCCATCCCAGGCATGAGGGTTGCAGGTTCGATTCCCGGTTGCAGGCTTGATTCCCCACAGGGAGCTGGCAGGGGGCAGCTGACTGATGATTCACTTTCACATCCATGTCTCTCTCTCTCTCTCTCTCTCTCTCTCTCTCTCTTTCAAATCAATTTTAAAAAATAATTTTTAAAAACCATGATAGGAATGTGTTTAAAATAACACATCAAGGCTGTGACCATTGGCTCATCTGGTTTTACATCTATTCGAAAAGGAGCTGTTGTATGACTTTGATGAAAAAGATGAGGTTCATCAGATGAAATTAAAAATAAGACTTTTCTAATGCATAGCTTTGTAGAAAACATGTTACTTAACCTCTATATATTGTTTGTCTCTACGTATTAAGTAACTAATTAATAAGTAGTTGAAGTGACAGAATAAATCACTGTCACTCTGACCCCTTATGTGTCTGAGGATGAGCTATGTGGTCCTTTTGATGAAACACCCTCTAGACAGAGCTGAGAGGATGGAAAGGACCACGTGTTACAGACATATAGGAGACCACCGTTTGTGCAGGGACACCACACTGGTCTCCAGGGATACCACACCCGGTCTCCAGGAACACAACACTTGGTCTCCAGGGACTCCAGGTGGGTGGCATCACCTCCATCAGCTCCTGCACAGCCCAGCTGTCCTCCTAGGTATCCCTGCAGGAAGTGGGAGTGAGCTGGACGCCATCTTTTTCTTCCCACCCCAGGAAGCTAAGCAGGTCCCAGTGGCTGATGCCTCACGGAGTCTCTCAGGGTAGAGCACCTGTCAGGCAGGAGGTGGCAGGGGCAGAGTGGCGCGCATGTGCACACGCTCACGCATTCGCTCTGCACCGGGACGCTAGGTGAGCTGGCAGATACCTGGGCTCACAAAGACAGTGGTGGAGGGAGGGTCACCTTAGTGAGGGGTGCAGAGGAGCACAGAGGGTCAGGAGCATCCATCTGGGTGGAGGGTATTGCAAGGTTCAGTTCCTTGTGTGAGCAAACGCCTCAGCCCTCCTCATCACACGTGTGGCCACCGGTGTCACCTCCCCACACGTGCTGTGAGAGCACATAAAGCCTCACCTTCATGCAGAGATGGAGTGGCTTTCTTGTCCCGTTGTCTGGCTCTCTGACAGCCAAGCAAGTGGCCCTCACTTGCTTCTCTCCCTTTCCCTGAAGAACCGCACGGACCTGCCCGGAGTCCGCAAGAGAGAGACGGGCTACAAACATCTCCTCACCAGCGCCCTGCTAGTCTGTGGTGCGCCTTTTAAGAAATGAACTTGACCTGGTGGTTAGGACTGCGCTTTTCTCTCTATTATGTTCAGGACCCAAAATAAATATCAAACAGGAGCCTGACAATTATAGGAATGGCCTGGAACCTTCTTAGACCCTCGGAAGGAAATGCATTATCGGATTACAAACTGGCTAATTGGAGTCATCATCATTACAATAGTTGATTCCTTTGATGCATTGCCTCTGGGCCTGATTAAAAATTTAACAATATTGGTCTCACATCCTGAGAGGTGAAAAACGCCTAATCGTTTGTTCAATAGCACGAGGCTTGTTCAGAATCAGAAATCGAGGGGGATGCCATGGGCATGTAAATGAGCTGACAGATTTGTTTTCCAATCACAATAGCATTCCTCATTTCTCAGACACACAGAGAGAAGAAAAAGAACACGCGCATACATTTTCTAAAAACAATTTTGTGGCAGCCTGCTTTTCCAGCTCAGGTCTCAGCTTCCTGCTGGCCACAGGCTTCCGCAGGCCACAGCGTCCCTCAGGTCCCGGTCCCTGTCTCTATCACACAACGGCCTCCCATTTCCTGCCAACTCACACCTTCCAAATTGTCCATGTGATGACAACATAAACAGATGCCAGGGAGAGAGTTTAGTCCGTATCACCCAGGGCGTTTATCCTAAGGAACAATATAACGTCCTCAGTTACAGTCAACTTCCGTGTTATAATTCTTAAATAGTATTCAGCATTGTTGGCAGGTTTTAGGACACAAACATCACATTAATAAACATAGTGACTGAAAGAAATGAGAACAAACACCAACATGAGAAATCACCGGGATCTGCACATTGGATACACACACTGCCTTTCTCATGATCTGCATCACTAACACTTCCTGAGCATCTACAGGTGCGGGTGTGGTTCACAGGAGCTGTGATGACCGTCACCCCCGTCCGCACAAGGAGCACTGAGGGGCTTTCGGAGTGCTCACTCCTGGACCCTCCACTTGCTCCCGAGCCCTGCTAGCTGTTTCAGTCGTGGGAGTACTTCTTCCTTGACCCTGCCAACTGGGGCCTCAGTTCCCTTGCCAGGACCTGGACCACCAGAGACACCACAGATTGGATGGAGAAGACAGTGAGCAGTCACAGAAGTATCGGAGAGTCTTATTAGAGGCCGAGGAGCTGTTGCTATAACTAGCCACTAGACAAAGCAGGTCCTCAAATTAGCTTCACCCAGCAGCCACAAGCAGCCCTCACTAATCAGCAGCAAACACAGGAGTCTGTGCCCACAGCAGCCCAGCCCCACACAAGCAGCCTCAACATAGCAGCTATTGCATAACACAGTCCAGCAAGCAGGCTCACACTGCAGGTCAGTAACATGCTTTGTACCAACTTAGACAAGAGAGGCTTTTTGCCAAACAGTGACATCAGCATGTGGGCTACAGAGAGACAGGTCTGTGCAGTACGTGACATGCGATCGCTGTGTCCTTGCTTTTGCACCTGCGTGTGGAATCTTGGCCTTGAGCATCTGACGTACTTTGATTAGGGTTCCCACAAGTGCACAGAGTATCCGTCACTTCTCAAATTCAAGTGCTCCTTAGTAAGAGTGAAATACAGAGCCCACACCTCAACCTCTTCGCCATAATATTATTCGTGTGTGTCTGCCTATGCTCTCCCACACGAGAACTCTGGGGTCATCTATAATAATTAAAGCATCGTATGCTAATTAGACCAGACGACCTTCCAGACGAAGAAGGGGCTGCAAGGGAAGCCTGGGCCACGGGTGCCAGAGGGAGCCAGTGCCCGCAGCGGGCAAAGGAAGGCCTAGTCTTGCATGAATTTGGTGCATTGGGCCTCTAGCCACTTTATAACAGTTAACAAAAAAGGTCACCGCTCACTCAGAACAATTGAGAAAAGGGGCTAACGCCCAGAGGAGAGCGATCCCACTGTCACACTGCATCGCCTTAGTGCAAGACGGCCTCTGGCTTTCTTAGATGCAAGACCTCAGCACCAGTGCGCGAGCGATCGTCAACACTACAGGCAAATGGTAGCCATGGCGGCACAGACGTGACTTGTTACAACTGTGAAGACCACCTGCAAGCGGCACTTCCGTGTCTTCACTGCTGACTGGGCAGCATTGATTGCATGTGACTCCTCTCTCGGGAATGCCTACAGCCTTGGACTGGATACCCAGCCTGGCCTGCTAGGCTGACGTGAAATCGACGGTCCTGGGACACAGGGGCCGAACTGAAGACTCTCCGTAGGACAGGGCGCCATCTGTCAGGAGCATCAATGATGAGGGGGGCCGTTTGAGGAAAGATGTGGAATCGCAGGCAGGCAGAGCCGTGCGGAACCCTGGGGACAGGAGGGACAGGAAAGGGTTCAGAGCAGGGAGGGAGGTGAGGCAGGGGCCGCCGAGAGGACTCGCCGGGCAGTGGCTAGTCAAGGGCACAGGAGGCACCGGGTGGCACATGTCACTCAGAGGCCATGCGGTGCAGGCAGGAACCGTGTATTGGATTTAGGTGCATGAGCTAGTGCTGGGGGGCCTGAGGCCCTGTTCTCACTCTCTGACCTGAAGGCCTCCCAACAAAGAGGTGCACAAAGAAAATCAGAGGGTGTGCGTGTGCATGTGCGTGTGCGTTCATGCAGAAATAATACCTCTGGACCCCCAGGCCATGAGACCACCAGAGTCAGCAGCCTAATGTACTTTATAGTGAAGTATATGACTGTGTTAGACTGTTTGACTATTTAACAGCGAGTTGTACGGGGAGAAGTGTCCCCATCGCCAGTATGTCACTCAGGAGCTCAGAACTTCTCCACATTCATCTAACTCCCCTAAGAATACAGGAAGCAAATGTTTGGAGTGGCATTGCTGGCTTTCCAAAATGTAATCAAGCCACTACTGGAGCCTCCATCCAGATCCTCAACAGAATAAGTGGTTCCGGCAGCAGGGCCCTGCGAGAGGCCACTGCAGCCCGGCGTGCGTGTGTGCGGTAAGCAATTCCCTCACGGATCCGACCCTCCCAGACTGATAATCATCACAGATACATTATCCAGAGGGCGAGGCTCTCAGACTCCCTCCCCCATTCCCCTGACTCTGGGGCTGCATTGGAAAGCACTGGGCCGCGCCCTGCTTCTTTTGATTGGTTAGGAGGGTGCAGGGTTCTCTAGCATCCCAAAGGCAGACAGGGTTTGGTGGAGCAGCTCAAGGTGAGAGAGAAGCTTATGGGCTTACATGTGATGGTAACTAGCCTGCCTCACGTCCACATGTGTGTATGAAGATGGTCACACAAGCAACCAACCACCTGAGATACTGTGAAGCTCACCATCGAAAGAACTACTTTTATTCATGGGCTGAAAACATGGTGTAATGGCGTCACCAAAATACACATGGCCTGGACCATGGACACTGCCCATGGTGAGCTGCTTCCACAGGGCGCCTCAGCCCAGGAAACCCCGAAACAGAGCCCCGAGGACTGCACTGCGGCGGTGGGCCTTAGGGAACAGGAGGAAGAGACAAGACGTGGGGGAGAGGAAAGGCAGACGGCGGAGAGTAACCCTCCTGCACGTGGATGGAGGCTGTGTCAGTGGGGACATGCACAGGGTAGGGGATGTCCTGGAATCGTCCTGGGCTCATGCACCTGCTCCATCACTGCCAGGTGAGGGTGGCTCCCGGGCACCACTGCTGTGTGGTTCCAGGTTAGCACTGCGCGGGCCAGAGTAGCTTCCACGTACATCTGCATCATTGGAGAATCTTGAAACAGACAGGTACTAGGGCACCAGGCATCTGCAGGCCTCGCAGAGCTGCCCACACACCTCTGCGAGGTACAGGTGTGACGAAGAGGATTCAGCCAGGCAAGCCAGGCACCGAGACTGCCCCTCAGCTCCGTCTCCATCTCCCCTGTCACAGAGTGTCCCAGTTGATGCCGACCATCTTCTCCATTTAACACAACAGATTATAAACGGGCCCCTGAACCAAACCGTCACTGTCACCATTGTTATACTCAGTATTTCTCAGGAATGCAACCAGTATAGCTTGCTTTCACTGTGGGTTGATTCTTCTGAAAGAATCCCATAATGCTCTGGGCTCTGTGGCATTGTTCTTGGGTAGCTACTATGGGCACTACAGACACGTGGAAGTGCAAGCCAAAATCCAGTGTCTCCCCTGAGTCCTGGACACACTGGACACAGGGGGCTGCCCCACTGTGCAACCGACACCTTGACACCTGTGAACTGTCTGAAACCCTTCATTAACATGGAGTGTCTTGGAGTCTGTGTAGAGGTCCTCTCCCAGGACAGACCACTTCCTGCTCCTATCCCAGGCCAGATATACTACATGGAGAGCATTCCCTGCTTCTCTCCCAGGGAAGACATGCTACATGGAGAGCATTCCCTGCTCCTCTCCCAGGCCAGACATACTACATGGAGAGCATTCCCTGCTTCTCTCCCAGGGAAGACATGCTACATGGAGAGCATTCCTTGCTTCTCTCTCAGGGAAGACATGCTACATGGAGCCACTTCCTGCTATTTGAGTGCAGTTCTCATGATGTAATGAAAGAGGGAACCAGCGAGATGTCCTATAGGACGTCCAGGTGATAGAGGTCCTGCAGACCGTTTCTGAGCAGAGAAGAGGAGAGGACCCTCTCCTCAGCAGGTGGTGTGTCCCTGTGTGCTCAGCACAGAGAAAGGGCTTCCGCCTCCCCCTGAGCGAGGGAGGAAAAAACACCCAGGTCACCTTAACACCAGCTCCCGAAGCCGCAGGCTGCCCTGCTGCTTTGGGTAAAGAGTCTTCGTTCATGAGGACAAATGTGACTGGGGCTAGGGTGGGCTGAGATTATGGTAACCCACTGTCACCTCTTTTGCCCATCTGGTTTCTGCAAAACCAACACCTCTGAGTTGAACACTGACGTGGTGGAGACCACGGCCTCAGCATCCTCGACGCCCCGGAGGGCAGGGAAACTCTTACTGGGCGTGTCAGTGCTTTCTGACCACTGTGTCTGGTGGGAGGGGCAGGCCCCAGGCTTCCCAGTGGGCTGTTCCTAGGGGGCCATGACTCCACCTGCCAGAGAGGGATAGTGCCAGCTGCTCCCTCGCCCAGGTGGCCAGTGAGGACCCTCTGGGAGCAAGGCCTGGACTGCAAGTCTAGCTTCTATAATGGGAGCCTGTCTGTCCACCCAGGTCTACACATCCAGCCAGAAGGACTCGCAGGAGGAGGTGAGGATGGAAGGTGCTGACAGTCAGGCCTCCAGGTCCCAGCCTTGGATCTGCCCGAGCATGGATGTCCACATGCAGGCAAAGCATGGGGACTTGGTCATTTAGGTGGTATTATTATTATTATTATTATTGCTTTTTTTACAGAGAGGAAGGGAGAGGGATAGAGAGCCAGAAACATCAATCAGAAAAAGACATCCATCAGCTGCCTCCTGCACACCTCCTACTAGGGAAGTGCCCGAAACCAAGGTATATGCCCCTGACCAGAATCGAACCTGGGACCCTTGAGTCCACAGGCCAACGCTCTATTGACTAAGCCAAACCAGCCAGGGCTGTCATTTAGGGTTTTAGCTGCTAAAACAGGAGGCTGGACCGATGGCCACTGGATCATTCTGCCTGCAGGCATTAGAGCAACATGGTACGAGCATGTCAGTTAAATACCTAACATTCAAAAACACCCGGAGCTGGAAAACAGCTGCTGCGGATTTAGACTCGACCATTGCCTGGGCGGGATGAGCCCTAACGACTGATCTGTGTGGAAGGATCCCTGTGCTGCTGTTTACTGATATCGATTACACGCTCCTCTCTCACCACGGTCCCAGGCTGGCATGACTGGCATTCCTGTGCAAGGATGAGGGGGGTGATGATCAGAGGGATGGTGTCCAGCCTTAGTGAGTGAATAGTCAGTCACGTGGTTTGAAGCATGAAGTCCACAGCAAAGTCCTTCCACTGAGCGGTGGATGGTCCGGGCACGCCACACTGTTAACCACGCCACCATCTGAAGGGAGAGGACCGAATTCATGTAAGCCGTTCTGCCCCTGTCCAGTTCAGCCAAGGCCATGACCCTGGGCATTCAAGGCAAGGGGAACCTTCTTCATCTAGCATTCACTCCCCTGGTGCTCTCCACTGTACTTTTCACCGCTTAGGAGACAGGAACCACCAGAGAGGAATGAACCACCGGAGATGGGAATAGCTTGAGAGGGTTCCGTGACTTTCCAGAGCTGTGTGCAGAGATTTTAACCTTTCTTTCTCCAAGATGGAAAGCTAGACAGCAGAGGAGAGGAGGCAACTAAGGACAGGCCTGCCTCCTGCTCTGAACGCCCCACTCAGCTCCATGGGGTCTATGTCTCCCCTGATGAGGCCTGTGCAGGAGTGCACAGGACGTGGTGTGAGCCACACACGTGGCGCTTGCTGTCTTATGCAGCATGGCCTCGGGGAGGGGTCACCCCCTGAGGCTCCTCAACCTGCCAGATGGGCCGTGCGGCTCAGCACAGGGGCAAGTGGAGTGAGCAATGCCCCTCCCTGCTCTCAGCAGCCAACAGCCAGAGAGCAGCAGCCGTGCTAGGCTGAGTGTGTCTAAGCCACTGCAGCTTGCCCTGGCCGGTTTGGCTCAGTGGATAGAATGTTGGCCTTATGGATGGAAAGATCCTGGGTTCGACTCCTGGTCAGGGCACATGCCCAGGTTTCAAGCTCGATCCCCAGTGGGGGCCATGCTGGAGGCAGCCAATCAGTGATTCTCTCCCATCATTGATGTTTCCGTCTCAATCTCTCTTTCCTTTCCTCTTTGAAATCAATAAAAATACGTTTTAATAAAAATAAAATAAAGAATGCTAGTTATCTGATGCATAATACACAGTCACCCCATTCTGTCATATTATGAACATACTGTGTCCTTTTTAAAGATGCTGTTTGCAAGCCTATGGGACAATGGTCTTTCTCTTTTCAGCCTAGCTTTTCCAGGTCTTGAAAGGACAAGAGGCTTTGTGGGGCTTTGTGGCTTTGTGGCTTTGTTGTTGCTGATTTGCTGTTTCGTGCCGATGACTGAAGGCAAACCTCACTTAGGATGCCTTTGGCTTTGTGACACTCCCCTCTGTCAGGTCTCACACGCTCCTTTTCCGGACATTCTGTCCCAATCGTCTCATCCTCAGAAATGAGCAGGCCGTTCCTCTATCAGTCTGAAGTGCACCAAGGAACGGAATGAAGCACCAGGGTGGGAGGGGGAGGAGTCCCTGAGGAACGCTGTGTGTGGCCACACGCTTGGCCGGCCTGGCAGGGGCTCTGATTGGGAGGCAGGAGGCAGGCTCTGTGACAGAAGGGCCCTTGGTCAGACAGGAAGAGTGTATCTTAGCAGTGACTTATTTAATTTTTTTGGTTAATCCTGTTCCAAGGATCTTTTTCCTTTGATTTTTAGCTAGAGTGGAAAAGAGAGAGACTGAGAAACATTAATGTGAGAGAGACACATTGATTGGTTGATGCCTGCACCCACCCCAACCAGGGCCCAGGCCAGGGAGAAGCCTGCAACAAAGATATGTGCCTTTAGCCGGAATCGAACTGGGGACCCTTCAGTCCGCAGCCGATGCTCTATCCACTGAGAACCCCGGCTCCGGCTCAGCAGTGACTCTAGAACTGCCTCCTACATGCAAAAGTCTGCAGAAGAGTGCACGGTGCCCCTTACTCAGCTCTGCCTTCAGCCCCTTCTTGTCAAGGAGCCACTTAGCATCGGCAGCGTATTCACTGGCTGCCTGTGGATCAGGAGGCGCAATGCAGCAACGAAGGGCTGTGGCCACTGCCAATTGCTTAAGTTGGAAGAGGGTTCAGCCAGACCATCATCAGATGCAGACAAATATAGATTAAGGATGCAGGCTATGAAACCACAGCAGGGAAAGCGAGTATCTGTCCATATCCTCAGACTGGGGGCCCAGAGTGGCCCTCGACGATAAGACCCAACCCAGCTAACGCACTACCAACGTTTCCATTATAAAAATGCATGTGGAATAACATGTGTAAACTTTCACAGATGCAGAGCTGTTATTCACAGTGCCTTTCCTGAAATAAATGAGAATAAAGGCCCTGGGTCCAGGAGGACATCACAGACAGAATTTCCTAATCTGTATGTGTTCCCCGCTATTGATATAACACACAGATCTCTCGGAGCATCTTCTCTGTTCCCCCAGTAGCAATAGGAAAGTGTTTGCACCCACACATTTAAACTCCTGAGTGTCAGTGGAATCAGAGGGGTTCTGGTTAGCTGTCATCTGTGCTTGTCCCCAAACCTCACCCCAAACCTCACCCCAAAGCTCAGCAGGGCTGTGGGGCGCTGCCCAGATCTGCACATGAAGAGGTCCACTACAGGAAATAAAATGGAACTTGGGTTCAACACACACAGGAAGCACATCAAAATAACTAAACATTTAGGTTTCTGAGAATGTGTCAAAATCAATTATAATTAAAAATGAGATAAAGCAACACAAATGAAAAGTGATTAAAATGCATAAGATGATGAGTGTAAAACCATTGGAAGGTAACTAATATTTCCAAAGCAATATTGAAATCCAGTTCAGAGATTATAGAGACCTGAAGTAAGACCATCATCTATAATAATAAAAGGGTAATATGCTAATTAGACCAGAGAGCTGAAAGACCTTCCGATGTCATTCCAAATGTCCTTTTGGACTAAGCTACAACAGCGGGGCCAAGTAAGAGGCAGTTAGGGGTGATCAGGCAGGCAGGCAGAGTGGTTAGGGGTGATCAGGCAGGCAGTCAGGAGAATGGTGAGGAGCCAGCGGTCCTGGATTATGAGAGGGTGCAGGCTGGGCTGAGGGGACCCCCATGCACGAATTTCATGCACCAGGCCTCTAGTAGAAAATAAGATCTGGAATCTGAAAGAAAACTTGAGAACCATGCTTAGACTCTGTAGGATGGATCCAGGGAGATAAAAAGAGCAGGTTGTTAGAAGTCTTGAAATGGTTATCCAATTTCTATAAGGAACCAGAATGAACAAAGCAGAAGCAATAATCAAATTAAAACAGGTTTTTCAAAAATTGTCTTCAAAATGACTAAAGCAAATTTCACATGACTCAGTGTGATTTCTCAAAATAAGTAAATATAGGTGACTACCCTCGGAATAGGTAGGTGTATGTTTTGGGTAATTTTAAAAACTAAAATAAGTTACAAGGATACAGACAGAAAAACTAATGAAACAACCAAAAAATATTAATTTAAGAAAAAACAAAAATTATATTGACCAACCTTTTTCAACCACAAAATTCAGTGGTATTCCTAGTACTAAGAAATGTTTCTAGACCTTCAAGGAAATAAGTCATAGACTCCAAAAATTTGAAAAGGTAGCATGGTGAAATTAATACTATGAAATATATAAAATACAACTCACAATTCACCAGTGACATATCAAAAGCCACAACTAAGAATCACCAGGTGAGCCCTTAAATATGTTTTATCTAAATAACTATCATGCATTACTTTATAAAACTTAACACTGACATTAAATCTGAGAAATAAATTATGAAAGAGATGATAGTATTCAAGCCACAAAATCCCTAAGAAAAGGGAATCTGATAACTATAATTTATATATCAAATGAGGAAGAGGATGGAGAGGGGAAATACTTGCCCATCTCACAGAACGTAATGCTGGCTACTCGCAGATAGGGGGCGCCCCTGTGACACCTCTGAGTCTCCAGCCCACACCACAGGTCTTTCATGAGGACAGCCTGAGTAGTCATGCTAAGACCAGTAAGGAAAGGCCAAAGTCTTACTGGGGACACTGGTCACTTGTTCTTCTCTAGACTCATGCCAACCACAACCTACTTCCAGATTTTTTTCATAAGAAAAACTCCTATTTCTACAAGCAGCTGTAATTAGATTTTCAGTTACCTATAGACAAACGCAGCGCATCTCTTAAGACCTCAGTAGATTATTTCTCATTCTAAAACTCCTAAAAACTACTGAATCAGCATATCACAGCTGGCAATGAGCATAAGCACTAAGTGACCACTAGCGACATTTAAAACGTTATTTCTACTCAATGTTTCTAGATGTGAAAAAATAAGAATGTAAAAAATAGTCCATCAACTAAAAACAAAACAATGAAAGCATTGAGAACAGAAATCACAGAGCAAAAATAAAGAACAGAGGGTTTATAAAAATGAAATAATTTTAATCTTTGTGAGAAAGAATGCTCATTTTCTATAAAATATGTAATATTGACAAATTGTAAGGGACAGATTGATCAGTTTCATCAAAGAAATTCAAACAAAAATGCAAGATTAGATAAAGTAATAAACACAAAAATTAAGTGTATTTCAAAGAAAAAAATATTAAAGAGCAAATAAGCCTCACCAAAAAAAAATATATTTTAACTTCATAACTTTGAGTATATGTAACAAAAGTTCTTAGAAATACAAAAATTAATTGAAAGAAACACAAGAAAGGAACATTAACAAACCACCCCCAATTTTTCAAAATAAAGACATATACCATGAAGACAGAAGAGAAGCCGTCCAGAGATGGAAGACGCTGACGACGCCTTGCCATACTAGCAGTCAGCAGCTGTGTGTCACTGCAGGTTGCCCAGGGCCAAACCAGAAAGGGTTGGACTTGCATTACCACCATTTGCCCACCATCCAGAACTGAAATATCATGACTGACATGTACAATGAGGAACTGTTTGACATTGAAATTGTGTCTCAAAAGAACTGTTGGCCCAGAAAGAAACTCACTATAGACTGATTTATATGCCTTTCAGCATAACCATTATTGATTGTCTCATTTTTTATTCTTATGAGTATATTTCCAGTAGGACATGATCTCACTCATCTAGGAGAAATGGTGAACAACACAGACTGATGAACAAGAACAGACCCAGAGACAAGGAGCCATGGGTCAGACTGTTGGACCTCAGAGGGAGGGTGGGGAGAAAAGGGAGAGATCAACCAAACAACTTGTGTGCATACATATGAGCCTAACCAGTGGTCAAGGACAATTGGGGAGGGTTGGGGGATTGGAATGAGGGGTCGAGGACAAATATGTGATACCTTAATCAATAAAGAAATTTAAAAAAGACATAATACATACTCCTCATGTAAAAATACAGTTTAGATAAAAACATGACTAGAAAACATGATCTTTGCTTTGACCGATACCCATTGTCAAAATGAGAGAGAGGGAGGTTCAGTGTTGAATCAAGCCCAAGATATTAGAAGCTCTCATCTCCACAACTTGTTCCAAACAGATGCAAATATTAGGCCATGAAGAAAACCTCAACAAACCTAAGAGGGGAAATTGTGTCACACCTCCTTCAAAAAGTGATACAATTAGAAGTTAATTGACAACAATTTTACTCAAAATATTCATTTGAATATTAAGCAGCATTCCTGTAAAAACACGGCTCAATTAGGACATTCTATCGCAATTCTACATTTGTTTCTGAAGCCCTGACCAGTATGTTGCAGTGTTGGCCTGCGGACCAAAGGGTCCCGGGTTCGATTCCAGTCAAGGGCACATACCTCGGTTGCAGGCTTCTCCCAGGCCTGGACCCTGGTGGGGCCTCATGCAGGAGCAACCCATGGACGTGTCTCCCTCACATTGCTGTTTCTCTCTGTCTCTCCCCATCCCTTCCACTCTCTAAAAATCAATGGGAAAATATCCTCAGGTGAGGATTAATCAAGGAAAAAAAAAGATTGTTTCTGGAAATGGGAATATTTTTCAATGTGTGGAGCCCAAAACTGTTTTCTAAAAGTAAAATACTTTCATTTTAAAAAAATTAAAGCATAAGTTAAGAAGTTGAAAAACCTGAGGAATTCCAAGAAACAAAAGTGGAGGAAATAGGCAAGTTAAAGAAAAACTGCTTCAGTCAGAGACGCTTCCGTCCACGGTGACTCGGAAGGCTGTAGCCCTGAAGACAAGTGCTGGTGTTGCAATATTCTGAAAATATGTGATCAGTGCAATTGGTATAAATGAACCCTGATGATTTCCGTGCATTTTATTCCATAATCATGGATTTCCTGATGTGAATTCGTCAGTGAGCTTATGAAGGCCAAGCGCACGTGGGCCTGCAGGAGGCTCTAGGAGTTCATCCATTCTTTGTTAAAATCAAGCGGCAGACATTGGAGGAGAGCTGCGCCCTGTGGTCTGAAATGGCTTATAATCTATTTTTTCCCTCTCGCCACATTGCCGTTAGGAGCCGTTTGGTTTTTTACTACTTAATGCTTCCCCTCTAAGTGGGATGAAGAAAAAATGCCATTGATTAATGCTCAGGTTACTCCTTCCATCTCACTTCAAAGGTACACTTCTTCACAACAACTAACACTTGGGTTTTAAAATGAATGCCAGGCCCCTCTTTACGGTGGGGGAATATTTCACACAAGGACACGTTTTTAAAAATTGCCCTATGCTTGGAAAACAGTTTTTATTCTGACTAACACCCTGGAACCATAGGTTTGCTGAGAGCAAATGGCTGTAGACCTCAGAGGCTTTGCTTGGGGAGTTAAAGGGCCACTGCGGAGGCCGGAACCGCAAGCTCTAATGGAGTTAAACATAGCCAGCCTCCCCTTCTCCCGCCCCCCCCACGCCATTAACGAATTAACCTGCGGAGGCTTTGCTGAGGGCGGTGAGGCCGTCGGAGGACAGTGCAGCCTCCAGGGCAGAGATGTTTTCTTGTCTGAGTGCAGGTACCAGGGCTGGTGAGACTTTGCTGGAACTTGACCCTGGGAATGAAAACAATATTGCTCTGTGTTGAGTGTGAAGTCAGTAAGGAGTGAAAAGGGAAGGCAGGAAGGCAGTGCACTGAGACCTGGAACGCAGCCCCGCCACCGTGGACGCGTACCCCAGAGCTTGGGTTTCAGAAACCGCTGGGTGGAATTATTTTCAGCAGCCAGACTTAAGACGCTTCCCACCCCCACCCCGAACATTTTTCTAAAATAAACGCAGGTGCCTGAAATAAAATGACAAGGGCAGCACCTACAAAAAGACCAACAGCGTGTTCTATCTTCTTAAACCAGTGAGAGTGAGTACCAGCCCGGCACTGCCTTCCTCCGTCCGGTACCTGGCACGGGGGACCTGTCACAGGGCAGCCCGCACCGCACGAGGGTCCCTTCTCTCAGACTGTGCGGAGGAAAGCGTCCTCTTAGTCCAAGTCCAAGTTTCTCGTTTTACAGCTCAGAATACTAGGCTAAGGCTTTCCTGCTCCCAATGCAACAAATCCTTTTCATTTAGAAAGAAAAAAAGGAAAAAAAGGCGGTAAAAGGCCTGAATGTATTAATTACAGGTAAGTCAGTAATATTCAAACCCAGTACCGCTGGGAGGGGGAAAATACATACTCTGACACCTCATTTTCTCCTGCTTCTTACAGATGGAGGCTTCAAAGGGACGGAGTGTTTGTCCAGCCCATGGCAATGATAGCAGTGCTTTAGCCATGTTATCTTAGATGAAACCAAGGCCCGTGGCACCAATCTGTGCCCCAGCAGGGTCCCTTGGCCTGGCCCGCAGGCTCAGACCAAAACCAGCTCTCCAGCATCCCTGGAGGAGTCCCAGATGGCGAGAGGGTGCAGCCAGGCCAAGGGACCCCACTGGTACACAATCAGGGCCAGGGAGGGATGTGGGAGGTTGGCCAGCGGGGGAGAGACCACAGGAGGGCTCCGGGGCATGTCCGGCCCATCTCATTCTGTCCTGATCAGCGGGATCCCAGCAGCAAGCTAACCTACCTATCTGAGCACCTGTCCCCTGGTGGTAAGTGCAAGTCATAGCATGCTGTTGATGGGCTTTAGCATAACTTTACCATATTACACTTTGATTGGCTGAATGGCTGACAGAACTCCCAGACACTTAGCATATTAGGCCTTTCTTATATAGGAGCGTAGAGAATTAAGACTTCCCCAGACAGATAGACAGACAGACAGACCTTTAAGCCATTGATTGTCTAACCTCCTGCTCCAACTGGGACCATTGCTGGCTCATTCCTAACAACACTCTCCTGTCCAGCTCCCTCAAACCAGTGGCTAAATTCTCACTTTCTCTTCACAGCGACCTCTGAGAGTTATTTATAGCTCCACTTCTTCATCTCCCACCACTTTGTAATCTTTGCTAACTTCTTTCTTTCTATTGTTTATAGGTAAGATTTCTTAAAGTATACAAGAAACTCCTAATTTCTCATATCACCTTCATTCCAAAACAATTAGGGTTCACTGGGGATGAGCCCACAACCCAGGCAGGTACCTTGACCGGGAAGTGAACCGAGACCTCCTGGTTCCTAGGTCGATGCCCACTGAGCATGCTGGCCGGTGGCCCATATCTTCTTAACACGCAGCATGCATCCAAGACACAGGACACTGTCAGCATCCACAGCCCCTTTGCCTTCCTGGCTGCAGGACCTCCAGGCACAGCCACCGTCCTCACATCCCTCCTGCGTTAACTGTCTCTGCTGTGACCGCTGTGTCTGGAATCAGTCAGTGTGTTCCCTTCAGCATCGCTTCTCTCACTCTGTTGTGAATGTATGTGCAGCCTCGGTGTCCTCTACAGCAGCATTTGTGTGTCCTCGTTGCTAAGAGATATTTACTTTTACAAACAGCACACAATATTTTTATCCATTCTTCTGTCAGTGCTCTTGGGCTGTTTCCAGCTTTTAGCACCCATGACTGATGCCTTGAAGAAAAGCCACAGGCATGCTTTGCTGACTGTGTGTGCTTGTATACACCCGGGGACAACATTGCTGGGTCACACAGTAAGTGGATGTTCCTGCTGGTATACACCCAGAGACAACATTGCTGGGTCACACAGCAAGTGGATGTTCTTCGGCTGCCAAACCAGTTCCCAGGCACTTTTCACTGTTTGATGCCCCCCACACCGGCCACACCAAATGCCAAGCCTAATCTCTTCACCTTTTCACCTAAGCGGGGCATTATCTCTTTTTTACTTCATTTTCTGGCAGTTGTATGAAGATTGGGATTGGGTTTTAACTTGCATTCCTCTGTGCTTAATGAGGTGAGAATTTTTCAAGTGTTGGTTGGCCATTTAGCTATTCTAATGTCCATGCAAACCTCTTTCCTAGTATTCTATGGGGTCGTCTAGTCTGTCTGCTTGTGCTTCTTATGTAGGGTCTATGAACTTCTATCAAGTGCACACGTTGCAAATATATTTCCCTAGTCTGCGTTGCCTGTTCATCTTCTCTATGGTTCCTTTGATCCACAGAGGTCTTAGTGGTAATGCAGTTCTATTTCGCTGTTTATGTTTGGTTTTTTTTTTCCTTTATGGTTAGTATATTTGTTAATTAGTTTTAAAAAATTGTCTACCCAAGATGAGGCAGATACTCTCCGGTGGTTTCTTCCGGAAGAGTTGTTTTCCTGCCTTTCACACTGGCATCCCTTTCCTCTCTGGAATCCATTGTGTGATTAATCCTGGGTGATGTGGAAGGAAGATCCGCTTTCTCTTACCCGCGGCCCAGAGGACCCAGGACTAGCACAGAACAGAACACTCTCCCCTCATTCAGTGCCGGGTAAGCTTGGTTAGTTTTGGTGTTTTTCTGGCTTTCCTTGTCTTTCCCGGAGGCCCATTTCCCTGTATGCCTGCCAGACACTGTTCTCCTGCTGCAGGTCCCTGTGTCCTGACTGTGACCACAGAAACCTTCAAGCTTTGTCACGCTCTTCCAGGCGGTCTTTGCTGGTTACTTCCGGCCTGTTTTCTTACTGAGCTATGCGCTAGTTCCGTGCACTACCATGCAATGATCTGAAGACTCAGTGTGACGAGCTTTAATCATTATATGTATCCACTTCAGAATCACATGAATCAGATGTAAAGCATGCCTCTATGTTTCCTCTGTTACTGTGACAACGAGTCTTGAGGGCAAAGAGCACGTCTAGTTTTGGTTCTCAGAAGATAGTATGTGTTCGCAGAAATGATTGGAGTTTATAGTGGTGATTCTGAGTATAAAATACAGTGGGAATTGGGATCCATATGAAAATTCAAAGAGGTTTAAATAATTTAAAGATTTGGTATCTGCATTGGTGCCTCCTCATCTCAAAACCTGACTGTTTTCTGGGAGATTTGAATAATCAAGATGTAAATTATTTACTGAAATAACCTATTAATGATTTTTCCCCACAAACATTGATTTTTAAGTGTAAATTCAAAAATAAAATAGTCTTGGAGATTAGAATATTTTATTTAAAAATTATTGATAACTCAAATCAATATTTATGGACAAGTCCAATCCTATATAGCTAGTAGACATTTCAATGAATTTTGAATATTTCCAAAATACTCCCTAAAAAGATGCCTCAATCTAAAATACTGGATTCTGTAGACTCAGATTTTTTTTTCAGATAAAATAGTTAAAACATTTCCTGGTAGATGTTTGATATTTTAGATTTTCTGTTCAAATAGCAATTGAAGGATATGTTTGGTGATGCTTTGTAAAAAAAAAAAAAAGTTATTTATGGGAATATTTCACTGAACAGGCAGGGCTCTGAGGCTGTAATCAAAAACCAAATTTATTTCCCTCCCCTTTCTTTATATTTTATACGTTTTTATTGATTTCAGAGAGGAAGGGAGAGGGAGAGAGAAATAGAAACATCAATGAGAGAGAATCATTGATCAGCTGCCTTCTGCCCACCCTCTACTGGGGATCAAGCTGTCATCCTGGGTATGTGCTCTCACCTGGAATCGAACCCAAGACCCTACAGTCTGCAGACTGATGCTTTATCCACTGAGCAACACCAGCCAGGGCTATGCCCCCTCCCCTTTCTACCTACTCACACCTGCTCTGTGAGGACAGAACTTCCTGCCTCAGAGGAAATCTTTTTTTTAAAATATATTTTATTGATATTTTACAGAGAGGAAGGGAGAGAGATAGAGAGTCAGAAACGTTGATGAGAGAGAAACATTAACCAGCTGCCTCCTGCACATCCCCCACGGGGGAATGTGCCCGCAACCAAGGTACATGCCCTTGACTGGAATCGAATCCGGGACCTTTCAGTCTGCAGACTGACGCCCTACAGGCTTCGGCTCAGAGGAAATCTTTAGGAGGCTCTTTCCTTCTCTGGCTGCACCTAGTTTCCATTCAGATGAGAAGAAGGGTCTCACTTTCATAATTAGCAGGAACAATCCAGCAGGATCATTGAAAGCTGAGAACTTCATTCCAAACTCAGTGTTGTCCCTGCCGATGGCCGGAGAGCCAGAGGGAAGCTTGCGGAAGAAAAGGGCTGAAGGCCGAGATTCTGACTTCCATCAGCTTGTGGCCCAGGTTAGAATGGCTGGAAATCCGGTCAAGTGGGAATCCATGCTGAAAACAGGTCCAGCTGTGTATGCTGCTATTGTGAGCTGTGAGTGGAATCCACAGGGTAGGACAAGTGTGGTGTGGGGGTGCTAAGAGCAGCAGCACAGTGGGAGGAGCGGGGTGGGCACAGCGGGTCCCCTGGACTAAGAAATGGAAGGTGTCACCACAGGAGCGGTGGGTCATATCTCTCCAGCCAGCTCTCCTGGCTCGCTGGGCCGGGAGCAGAGGGCTGGGGAGCGGAGGGCGGGGCTCTGACCGGGCGGTCTGGGGTCTGGGTGCTCTTTGGTATTGAGTTGCTCTGGGCTTTGCAGGCCTTGAAAGCCAAGACTATTGGGGCCCATTCATGATGCCTCTGAGTCTCTGGTCTGTTCTCGGCCCTCACAGCGCCTGGCTCTGGGGGGTTCACGCGGCCTTTCCCGGTGGGACCTACCTGATGACCTCATTGTGAGACAGACCCCACGGGGTGCCAGGGTAGCCCTCATCTCCCTTGGATAAAGCCCCTGCACCCCTCGTTCAGATAAACTTGGGAGTTCAGCTGCTCCTTTCATTCTGCAGTGAGAATAGTTCATGGTCTCCTCCAGGTATGGTCTACCATCGGCTCCTCTTTCTTTTTTTCTTTTTAATACATTTTATTGACTTCAGAGAGGAAGGGAGCAGGAGAGAGAGAGAGAAACATCAAGGAGGAGAGAGAATCACTGATGGGCTGCCTCCTTCAAGAACCCCCACAGGGGATGAAACCAAAACCCGGGCCTGTGCCCTGACCGGGAATTGAACCGCGACCTCCTGGTTCCTAAGTCGACGCTCACCCACTGAGTCACACCAGCTGGGCTGCCAGCAGTTTCTATGCCCCAACCCCCTCAGCCGCTACAAGCTAAAGACTGTCTAAAGTCCCGCTAAAACCGGGCCACTGTTTTAAATCACACGTCTGATCAAATTTAAAGCAGCCCAGGTTATGACGTCCCATTTATTTGTTCAGAGGCAGCGACTGAGACACTGGCTCGTGGCAGGGACTCTGGGGTGAAGATGGGTCGACCAAGCGTGGCACCAAGGTGCTAAGAGCAGCAGCCCGGGGGGGTGGGGCGTGGGCACAGGGGTCCCGGGACTGAGAAGTGGGCAGAGGGAGACACGTGCTGTGGGTCATCTTCCCAGCAGCCCTTTCCCTGGGGTCACAGGAGCTGGTCTTTTCTCCCCACGGCACATGGTTTTCACTCCTCACTAAGCAGCCACCAACTCGGTGTGTCTGGACCAGGTGTGTGTGTGCTGGTGGCGGTAGGGGTGGTGTGTGTGTGTGTGTGTGTGTGTGTGTGTGTGAGTGTGTGTATTGGTGGTGTGTGTGTGAGTGCGTGTGTGGGTGTGTGGGTGTGTGGTGGTGGTGGTGGTGTGTGTGTGTGTGTGTAGTGTGTGTTGGTGGTGTGAGTGTGTGTGTGTAGTGTGTGTTGGTGGTGTGAGTGTGTGTGTGTGTGTGGTGTGTGTGTGTGTTGGTGGTGTGAGTGTGTGTATGTGTTGGTGGTGTGTGTTGTTGGTGTGAGTGTGTATGTTGTTGGTGGTGTGTGTGTTGGTGTGTGAGTGTGTGTGTGTTGGTGGTGTGTGTTGGTGGTGTAAGTGTGTATGTGTGTAGGTGGTGTGAGTGTGTGTGCATGTTAGTGGTGTGTGTGTTGGTGGTGTGAGTGTGTGTGTGTGTTGGTTGTGTGTGTATTGTTGGTGTGAGTGTGTGTGTGTTGGTGTGTGTTGTTGGTGTGAGTGTGTGTGTTGGTGGTGTGAATGTGTATGTGTGTAGATGGTGTGTGTGTGTGTTGGTTGTGTGTGTGCATTGGTGGTGGGAGTGTGTGTGTGTTGGTGGTGTGTGTGTGTTGGTGGTGTGTGTGTTGGTGGTGTGTGTGTGTGTATGTGTGTAGGTGGTGTGAGTGTGTGTGTGTGTTGGTTGTGTGAGTGTGTATTGGTGGTGTGAGTGTGTGTGCATGTTAGTGGTGTGTGTGTTGGTGGTGTGAGTGTGTGTGTGTGTTGGTTGTGTGTGTGTTGTTGGTGTGAGTGTGTGTGTGTTGGTGTGTGTTGTTGGTGTGAGTGTGTGTGTTGGTGGTGTGAATGTGTATGTGTGTAGATGGTGTGTGTGTGTGTTGGTTGTGTGTGTGTACATTGGTGGTGGGAGTGTGTGTGTGTTGGTGGTGTGTGTGTGTTGGTGGTGTGTGTGTTGGTGGTGTGTGTGTGTGTATGTGTGTAGGTGGTGTGAGTGTGTGTGTGTTGGTTGTGTGAGGCTGAAGACAGACAGGAATGATGTAAAGATGAGAGGAGGGAAATAAAACTCCCAGGGAAAACCGAGTGAAAGGAGAAAAACCAGCCGTGTAACAGCGCCAGTGCAATGTCCGGCCGAGCTCCCCATGTGAGCGTCACGGATGCTCTCGGGACCTAGAAGATGTGGCTGCCACCTCCTCGGGGGCCGAGGAGACAGGGCTGCCACAGGGCCCCTGAGAGCTGGTGCGGGGACCGGCAGAGTGCAGCTGTGCCCACACAGGGGAGGGAGCTGGTGAGGCCCAGAGACTGACTCTGCACCTGGGTCAGACCAGGGGAGCCTTCCTGTGGGGCTGCGGAGTGAGGCCAGCTGTGCAAACACTGCACTAGCCTGGCTGGTGTTGCTCAGTGGTAGAGCGTCAACCTTCGGGCTGAAGGGTCCCGGGTTCGATTCCAGTCAAAGGCATGTACCTGAGTTGCAGGCTCCTCCCCGGCCCAGGCCCTGGTCAGAGCAGGTGCTGGAGGCAGCCAATCGATGTGTTTCTCTCACATGGATATTCTCTCTGTCTCTCCCTCTCTCTTCCACTCTCCCTAAAATCCATGGGAAATGCCCTCCATGACGATTAACACAAAACAAAAACAAAAGGAGAAGAGAGCGAGCACTGCAGTGCCGGGAGTGGGGGTGGGGGGTGGGGTCCAGGGGAAGCGGAAGAGGCATGCTGCTCTCACTCACCCGCAGACCGGGTGCTGTGACATACCTGAGGGGCCATTGCTGGTGACCTCAGGTGAGGAACGCTGACCGGGGCGGCGAGGGCTCACGTGGGTTTCGTCGTCTGCTCCCGGCGAGCCATGAGGTCCAGGAGCGACGTCATTCTCATGCGCCAGAGAAGGCGGCTGGGGCTATTGAGGGTGACATTTATGGTTCCTAAAGGCTGGCTCAGAGGCGGCCTTCCATGTCCCTCTGTCTGTCTGTCTGTCTGTCTGGGAAGAGGGTGCGCCTGGACAAGAGAGGCGGGCAGTTTGCAGAAGGTGGTCCTTAGTGGAGGGAAGGGGGAGGTTATGATCCCCTGACACTCAGACATTTCTTTTTTTCTAAAATATATTTTATTGATGTCAGAGAGGCAAGGAGAGGGAGAGACATCCATGATGAGAAAGAATCACGGATCGGCTGCCTCCTGTACATTCCGCCCCTCATTGGGGATCAAGCTCACAACCCAGGCAAGTGCCCTGACCAGGAATCAAACCCTGATCTCCTGGTTCATTGGTTGACCCTCAACCACTGAGTCACACTGGCCAGGCAGGAGGAGCTCATTTAAATGGAAGAGTTGCAATAAGGGAGATGGAGAACAGAATTTCAAACGTGTGGTTTGCAGCCCTGAGCAGGGCAACCCCAGGACTGTCTGCTGGTCCCCGGGAACAGAGGGGCTTAGGGTGACAGATGCTCTTTTACTGGCCAGACACCATGGCTCTGGGGTAACAGCACCTTTTCCCGCCTCGAAGCAGTGTCCCTGCCACCCATTGCCAGTCTACGCTGTGTTTGGGGAAGGTCAGGATGGGCTCAGGCTGGACCGGGGAAGTCAGGGCCAGGAGCTGCTGGGACTGAGGTGGATATTCACCCACTTCTGGGGGTGGGAAGCCTATCAAATGTAGTTCTTCCCTTCACAGAAGGCCGTCGGGTTAGACAGAGGCCACGGGGAAGGTGGGGAGTGGTGCGGAGGGAAAGCATGGGGCTCCCCGCCGAGAGCCAGGTCTGTCAGAGGGAACGGTCAGTGTACGAACACCAGCTCCGTGTGGGACACTTCAGTGCTGTCACTTCCTACAGGAGGAAGCCGGACTAATAGGTGTCCACTCACAATCCACGGGAGGAATGGAAGAGTCGACAACTTTTTACATTTGCTACAGCAGGTGTCCCATTTATAAACACTGCCCGCCGGGTGACAGGAGAGTAAGTGATTTGAGAATGAGGTCAATTGAGGACTAACACAGCTACCCAGAGTTCCATATTGTGAAAAGTCAAAACTTAGTACAACATCAAGAACAGCCACACCAGCCATGGAAAGGTTGTCAGTGAGGCAATTGTTTCTGGACTAGCTGTTGGTTTGGTTGAATTGTTTATTCCTCTATTAGATGGAAATTAATGCATTTTTCTTAAAACGTGGAGGAGGGAGAGAGTAGTGGTCTGTTCCTACGGGAGCCTGTGTGGACATGGGCAGGATCCTTGAAGCGAATGTGCTATTCTATCAGGTAAAGATTAGTAGTTTCCTCCTGCACTGACATGGCTCACAGGTTACGGGCTATAACACGCACATTCTGAGACTGAAGGATGCTCAGAGGCCATTCTCCAGCTTCTGGCAGTGAGAAGCTGGCTCCGACACGGCCTCTCCGGGCCCCCTCCACAGGGGGCACCTCTTGCTGTCACGGGCCATTAGTTTTGTGGGAGCAGTTTCCTGTGGTGATGTAATGTATGTCCCCTTTCAAATGCAACTGTTCTCTCTCATTCTGGATGCTGAATCAGAACACTCTCTCCATTGAGCTATCGTGTCCTCCTTGAAACGTCTCCCGTCCACATGCCCTCAACCGATGGTTGCAGCTTCCTTTCTCTGTGTCAGGGGCTTCCTGTGCACTGAGAGCAGAGCTGGGCGGGTGTTCAGGAGCAAACTGGAGACCTGGACCCTCCTGTCACTCATAGTGTCTGGGCGGAGGACACAGATACACGGTTATAAAACACTGCCTACACAGTGCTGTGGCCATAAATGAACAAGAGAAGGTGCTGGTGAGAAATATTAGATACAGTGACTGATCAGTGCCTTTGCCATTCCCCTGGTGACATTTGAGCTGAGCCCTGAATAACAGAAAGGGCCATCACAAGTGTATCCTGGAGAAGCAAGCCGGGCAGAGCCAGAGAAAGTGCCTCCAAGGTGCCTCTCCACAGGAGAAATGGCTTTGCTTAGTGTACGGTCTCCAATCTCCTCTTTGCTGACACAGTCTAGAGTTTTTTATATAAACTAGATGTCTGGTGCACAAAATTTGTGCTGGGGAGTTCCTCAGCTTGGCTGGCACTCAGGGGGATCAGGGCCAGCTGGCTGGGGGCGGGGCCCGGGAGTTGGCTGTGGGAGTTCACTGACCACCAAGGGACAGCTCCTGCATTGAGCATCTGTCCCTTGTGGTCAGTGCACACCATAATGACCAGTTGATCGGTCATTCAGTTGTTCGGTCGTAACAGCCACTTAGGCTTTTATATATAGTTAGATATTATCATTGATTTCAGAGAGAAATGGAGAGAGAGAGAGAAATATCAATGATGAGAATCATTGATTGGCTGCGTCCTGCACACCCCAACTGGGGACCAAGCCTGTAACCCAGGCATGTGCCCTGACTGGGACCTACCAATTCATGGTTTGATGCTCAACCACTGAGCCATGCCAGCTGGGCACAGTGCAGATTTTTTAAACTCAGAGAGTAAGTCTGAGTGACATGCGTTTTAAATAATGTTAATACACTAAGTGCAGTGGGAGGGCCATTTCCTGAGATGGGTATGCAGGTCCAATGGCTGCAGCCAAGAGCACATTACCTTCCCAGCAGCCAAATCACGTGGCTGATTCATATCTAGGAAGCTCATTCCCAGTGCAACCTTTAACAATAATTGTTTCTAGGGAATTAGGTTTACTGCCATGGCTCCCTCCCCCGGCTCCCTTGGGAAGTACTGAGATAAGGAATGGGGACTTCTGTGCCTGAGTTATAGGACCAGCAATAAAACACTAAGGCAGTCACGCTGCTGAGTCTGGCACATCTTTCCACTGTCACTCAGCCATCAGGGATTGACGGGCATGGCCTACAGGCACACTAACTGTTTGGGACTCACTGACACTGTCCCCACAGTGACTCCCCCGCCTCCTGGACTGTCCTTCCTCCCTTCGGGGCCTCCATGCCACCCTGGGATGGGAGCACACCTGGGTCTCTAGGCTCACCCTCTGGTTGCAATGTACTTGGTTAACATTGGTGATCATCTTTCTCTCAGATCCCTCCCTGAGCCTCCAGCTCCCCCTGTTGCCCACCCCAGAGGGGGCATTTGAGCTTCAGGGTCAGTTTCCCCTCTGATGGACCTACAAGGGGTCCCTCTGGCAGCCCGGCCCGCCCTGTCTCTGTGAGTGACGCCTGAGAGCAGCTCATCAGCCAGGGCTGTGTGGCCCACTCGGCGCCCAGGGAGGGCGGGGCGCTGGAACAGCACGAGTACCTGCACCTGTGTGTCTGCATGTGCCTGTGTGTCTGCACGTGTGTCTGCATGTGCCTGTGTGTCTGCACGTGTCTGAGCAGATGGCCATAGCTAACCCTGCAGTGGGAGGGGCGTGAACCAGGGGCACCCAGGATGTGCATTGGCAGGAGGATGAACGCTGACTGACCCGCTCTCAGGGGTTTTCACAGAAAGTGTGGTCCTTCCGGAGGACTGAGAAGGTGGGGCAGTTCTGTACCGTGCTGCCTTCCACTGGTTAAGACCTCCAAGAGCAAAGGCCTACCGAGGTGAGGATGCCCCTACTGTCACCTGTAGAGGGGCAGCACTGAGCTGGCCAATATTTGTGGTGCTGCTTGTCCTGGCTCAGGGGAAGCGTTTCACTAAGTCTGAAAGACTAAGACATCGCGGGGACTCTCCTCCACCGCCCACGACCGGCTTGGCCCTGCCTTAGCGTGCGCCAGCGGGACTCTCCGCCACCGCCCGCGACCAGCTAGGCCCTGCCTTTGTGCCACACCCGTGGATCCCACAGCCTCCACCGCTCCCACCGCCCGCAGCCTGCTCTGCCAGGCCTTAGCGCACGCTGTGCTGGCGCTGCGCCTTCCATTGGCAGACCCGGAGAATCCTCTCTCTGCTGCCGCATGGCCAGGCCAAAGCATCAGACACTACCGCCATGCGGATTTTAAAACTACAGGGGAAATTGAGCCACAGGAGCTACCATCGCTGCCGCACCCACCGCCGCCCCCAAGAATGGGAATCCACCGAAATCACAGCTCACTACGCCCCGGGCTCACAGAGAGTGTGGCTTCAGAAATTAGCCTCTGCATCCACAGCAGCTCCACATCCGCACCAAAGAGGACACCATTGAGGGCGGACTCTCCCCATGCAGCCATCACAGCCCTCCCACAATCTTCCCAGCACACCCACCATGCTGGGAGGGAGATGGAGCGCGCTGATGAGGAAATGGCACGGCGCCTTCCATTAGCCGCCCAGGCGAGCCCTTCCTCCGATGCCGCATGGCCGAGCCGAAGCTCTCGCCACCACTGCCATGTGAACTTTAAAACTACAGTGGTAATTGAACCACAGGAGCGACTGTCACTGCTGTACCTGGCACCACCACCCGCCACTGCCGCCGTGAATAAAGGAAATCCACTGAGAACAGAGCTCACCAAGCCTTGGGCTCAGGGAGTGGGCGACCTCAGAACTTAGCCTCCATGTCTGCAGCTGCTCCGCTCCCATACCGAACGAGACACCTTTGAAGGTAGTCCCCCCGCCTGCAACCATCTCAGCCCAACTGCAGCTATCCCAGCCTGCCCGCCATGCTAGCAAGGTGCCTCCAATATACAACCCCAACACCCTAGAGGGGCCGTGTGCCCCGGGTGAGCCGAGTGTCCCATGGGGCCGTGTGCCCCGGGTGAGCCGTACCCCCCAAAGGGGAAGGGTGTCCCGGGTGAGCTGTGTGTCCCATGGGGCCGAGTGTCCCAGGGGGCCGAGTGCCCCGGGTGAGCTGAGTGTCCCAGGGGACCGAGTGCCCCAGAGGGCCGAGTGCCCCGGGTGAGCCGAGTGTCCCAGGGGGCCGTGTGCCCCGGGTGAGCCGTACCCCCCAAAGGGGAAGGGTGTCCCGGGTGAGCTATGTGTCCCATGGGGCCGAGTGTCCCAGGGGGCCGAGTGCCCCGGGTGAGCCGAGTGTCCCAGGGGGCCGTGTGCCCCGGGTGAGCCGTACCCCCCAAAGGGGAAGGGTGTCCCGGGTGAGCTGTGTGTCCCATGGGGCCGAGTGTCCCAGGGGGCCGAGTACCCCGGGTGAGCCGAGTGTCCCAGGGGGCCGAGTGCCCCGGGTGAGCCGAGTGTCCCAGGGGGCCGAGTGCCCCAGGGGGCCGAGTGCCCCGGGTGAGCTGAGTGTCCCAGGGGGCCGAGTGCCCCCGGTGAGCCGAGTGTCCCAGGGGGCCGTGTGCCCCGGGTGAGCCGTACCCCCCAAAGGGGAAGGGTGCCCCGGGTGAGCCGTGTGTCCCAGGGGGCCGAGTGCCCCGGGTGAGCCGAGTGTCCCAGGGGGCCGAGTGTCCCAGGGGGCCGAGTGCCCCGGGTGAGCCGAGTGTCCTAGGGGGCCGTGTGCCCCGGGTGAGCCGTAACCCCCAAAGGGGAAGGGTGTCCAGGGTGAGCCGTGTGTCCCAGGGGAAGCAGTGGGACCGAGGGGAAGGGGCGGTGAAAACCAGAGGAGCAGCAGACTCTATTCATATGGTCTTGAGATAGTCACCATAAAACAAGCAGACTGCCAAATGAGGAGTGGACTCTATTCATGGGGTCCTGAGATAGTCACCATAAAACGAGCAGATTGTCAAATGACAGCAGGGAGGGGAAGGAGACCTGGGGGGAGATAGGAGAACAACCGAGGGACTGGTATGCATGAACATAAATATAACCAAGGAACACAGAACTCTGGGGCGGGAGGGCATAAATGGGAGGTGGGGGGGGGGGGGCAATGGTAAGCTATGTACACAGATAATACCTTAATAAAATAAAATTTAAAAAAAAAATTTAAAAAAAAAGAAAGTGTGGTCCTTCCACCATCACTGCCGCTGTTCCAGGCCCTGGTCTCTGTGCGCACTTTCACTCAGCCACGGGCTGGACCGGAGGGCGGGGGCCGGGCCAGGACACCCTGCAGTGCCACGGCTGCCCAGGTCCAAGGGCCAGTGTTTCTGCCAGACATGCCGCGAGCACCGCGCAGCCACCCCGCAGAGGACAGCAAGATCAGCCGTGACCCCACCTGGCATCTGTTTGCTTTTAACAAGCCTGACAGCACAGCTGTGGCCGGGGCTCTCGGGGGCAGCTTCAGGCCCTGCTGCCGCCTTGCCCCAACCTTCGCTCCCCTCCCCGGGATGAAGAGTGTTTTAGGAAAAACAGGGAAGGGAAAGAAGGAGAAAAGCAAAAGCACCGAGGAGCCCACTGTTGTGGGGTAGAATCCTTGGTTCAAAATAAGACCACCGGAGGCTGATGATTAATTTTAAAAAGCAGACAAAGATGTATTGAAATATCTGGCCAGGGCAGCTGCAAGAGCACACACGCAGGCGGCTCCATAGGACTGCGACTGCTATAGATGTTGCTAGCCCTTTTAAAGGCTCAAACCGCAGGAATTTTCCTTTGTTTTAATTTTAAAGGCTAAAGATTACATTTTAAAGACTGGGGTCAGCCGCAGGGTCATTCCCAGTTACATCTTGCTGAACATTGGAATGTGCCCCTATCTTGCAAAGCAGAACTTAGTGGTTAATTTTCAAAGGTTATCTCCAAAGGTTATTTACAGTCTCCATCCCCGAAGCCACCGAGTCAGTGAGAGTCAACCTCCCATGCTCCTGGTCTCAGGCAAGGTTTCAACCTGGAGGCTAAAGTAAATATTCCTTATTTAATCAGGTGCAAGAGACAGACTTAGCAGGGTTAAAATTCAACAGCAGTTTTTACTTGAGATGTATATTCTTAATGTCTTATTTCACCCAAGACCCCTTTAGAGCCTCTCCCCTGTGAGAAGCACCTCTCTGTTCATTCTTTCCTCACACAGAACCCGAATGTCTGCCCTTCGTTTTGGGGTGGTTACATGTACTACTGCATAAGGCAAGAATTACTGTTTTTCTTAACTATTGTGGTGACCTGGTTAGTCCATCATTACGGAGATATGGTTGGGTATAACATTGTTATCAGTTAGGTGCACGACCGTGTCTTCCCTAACAGAAGCAGCAGCTGAGTATGGTGCCACCTCTGCATGTGAGCTGGGAAGGGGCAGTCTCTTAGGAGGCCGGGTTATGACATGAGATTGAAACCAGTGGCACTTTCACTCAGGATGCCCAGTGCTTGTCCTATTTCCTGGGCTGCCCTTGTGAAGGGCTGGTTTAGTTAGCTGGTAATGGTTTAGTTAGTTAGCTGGTAATGTGGCACGCCCTCAACTCTGGAAGCCTGGTGTTCACATAGAAACTACAGGCTGTGAGCAAGTGGGATTCCCACTTATTCAATAGGGGGTTATCAAGAATTCATCATCAGCGAGAAAGAGGCTATTCTGCATTCCTGCCTAATTGTTTAGTTATTTTCTCAAACAAAGCACCTCATTGAAATTGGCCCCAGAATGTGTGAGGTCCTCTTGGGTGTGGCAGTCACCCCCACAGGCTGTGCCGAGGTCTCTGTGACACCCTGACATTACCCCGGCCCGGAGATAGGGCGCAGGGGAACACAGTGTGGCACACAGGAGGTGTCTCGTGAGCAGCAATGGGTGAGAAGTGCCTGTCACCCCAGGGCTGAGAGGATAGGGCTTATTTTGAGAAATCACCCTTAGGTTATTCTGATTCTCTCTTTTCTCCTCTTAAAACCAGCGGTTAAAAACAACAATTGGTGAATATAATAGAATCAGGGACATAGGAAGGGAGTGGTCTGAGGGGTGTGGGAAGAGATTGGAGAAAAATCTTATACCTATGGATGAAGACAGTGGCGGGGGTAAGGGCATCGGGTGGGGTTGGCAATGAGGTGGAGGGGAGCTATGGGGGGAAAAAAGAGGAACACCTGTAATAATCTGAACAATAAAGATTTATTTAAAACAACAGTGATTTGTTTGAGTTACAGTTTCTGGAATGCCCACAAACTACATAATTTGTTCTTCTGGAGGGGGGGGGGGGGAGAAAAGAAGAAGAGAAAGGAAATGAATGAGAGGGGGGAGGGGGCAAGGGAAGGAGAAAGGGGAGAGGAGAGGCTGAGAGGAGAGGCCCAGAGGACAGGAGGAGGAGGACAGGGGGACAGGAGGAGGAGGACAGAGAAGGAAGGAAGAGGCGACATAAAGCAAGCTGCCAGTCCTCCCAGCTAAGAGAGCTCAGCTGCCGTACACATGCCTGCGGCACAGACCTGAAAGAGAAGACCTGCACAGGTGTTCTGTTGTATTGCTGAATGTCCCCGGGTTTCTGAGACGCCGCCCACTGGGTGTTCCCCGTCACAGGAACCGCTCTGCTGTCCCAATGCGGGGCAGGGCAGCCTGGCAGTGCTGGAGCAGGGGCAGTGTGCTCCTGAAAGGGAGCTCACGCTGGGCCCTAAACAGCGGGGTCTCCGAGCGCCCCAGGGAGATGCACTTGCTCAGCGGAGCAGCCGCTCTGCACCTCCTCAAGCCCCCAGGTCCAGGACCAGTGTCCCCGGAAAAGTGAGAATGGCTTTGGGACGAGCACATCAGCTGGGAGCCTGTCCCACTGCCAGTCTGGCAGAGCCTCCTGCTCTCTGCAGCCTTGAGTCTATTGAAGAGCCGCGCTCCTGCCTGCCTATCCGGAAGGCTCCGGCCAGACATGCGGCCCATCCTGCGGGATCACAGTTCACCTTCCGGCCAGCGCGTGCAGGCCGACATGCGGAGCTTCAGGGTGTTTTTAGGTGTAGTCAGCAAAGAGGGACAGCCTTTGTCTTGGCTGTATTTCTACATTTCACATAATCTTCTCTCCTATACAATTAACCTCCCAAAATAGATCACATGCTTTCAAGGTTAGGTTATGTATTTTTACTTGTTATAATATCTGCTTAAATGTCCTTTGTTCTCCATTAGAATGGTGCTAGCATTCCAGTAACCAATGTGGCTCCGTGGTTGAGCATCGGCCTATGAACCAGGAGGTCTCGGCTCCACTCTAGGTCAGAGCTCATGCCTGGGTCGTGGGCTCAATAACCAGTAGGGGGTGCCCAGGCAGTAGCCAATCAGTGATTCTTTCTCATCATTGTTGTTCCTATCTCTTTCTCCTTCTCCCTTGCTCTATGAAATCAATAAAAGTACATTATTAAGACAAACAGTAATCAATACCCAGATGGTAATTTTACTCAGGGACATGGCTGTGAGCTTTATTTTCCAAGCAGCACCTTGCAGAGGTGATGACCCCGAGTGACTCAAACACAGAGGAGCAAGAAGAACCTTCCCAACTTCACATCACTTCAAGTATGAGTGTGAACTTCTGGCTTCTGTTGTTTTATTGTGGAATCTAAATGTTTATCTGTGTGAGATCCTATACTAGAGGCGTGTTGTTAAGGTAATCACTTGGATGCAGTTTAAGCTTACATACATAAAACCCATCATGGTCATGCTCCTCATTAAGAAAAAAAAGGAGGCCAAAACCAGTTTGGTTCAGTAGATAGAGCATCAGCCTGCAGACTGTAAAGGTCCCAGGTTCAATTCCGGTCAAAGGCATATACATTGGTTGCAGGCACATCTCCGGTGGTGGGTGTGCGGAAAGCAGCTGGTCGATGTTTCTCTCTCATTAATGTTTCCAGTTCTCTATCCCTCTCTCTTCCTCTCTGTAAAAAAATCAATAATGTATATATATATATATATATATATATATATATATATATATTAATATTTTTATTGATATTTTACAGAGAGAAAGGGAGAGAGATAGAGAGCTAGAAACGTCGATGAGAGAGAAACATCAACCAGCTGCCTCTTGCACACCCCCTACCGGGGATGTGCCCGCAGCCAAGGTACATGCCCTTGACCGGAATCGAACCTGGGACCTCTCAGTCCGCAGACCGATGCTCTACCACTGAGCCAAACCGGTTTCGGCTAAAATATATTTTTAAAAAGGCAAGAAAGAAAAGGAGAAATGATGGTCACTTAGATTTAGAGGAAAATGGGCAGTAATACATGCAGAAAATACAAAGAAACACAAAACACACAGAATGGTTTCATATACTTTAATGTAAACATTACCAAAATTTAACCCAATATGTCGTTTGCTTGTCCACAAGTATCTATGTTATTTGTTGGAATACGTCATCAGGCAGCCCCACAGAATGTACACTAAAAACAACTTCAAGGGAAATGAGTGACTCACCTGCAAAATCTCTGGGCTGCCCTGGAAAAGGCTTCCAGGAAACACAAGAATGTGCTGAGATCTACATGTGAGAAACGTGAGGGCATGTGGCTCGCCCCTGTTGAATTAGCTAGAAAAGCAGGCTTGCTTCCTCTGTGGAAATTCTAAAGCCTTTCTTCCCTTCCTTCTGAGTCCGGGGGCTCTATGACCAGAGGGCGAGCAGGCAAGAATTGAAGAAACAAGTGCCACTTTGATAAGGAAGAGCTACTTGGACCGATACTTCCACACATGGCACCACGGCGTTGATGTCAATGCATGGCCCACGATTACCGCTTCGCATGTACGAGGACACTGGCCTCAGCCAGCCCCACAGGGGCTGTGTTTTAATCAAAGGTTGACAAGGGGAACTTTGAAAACATTTTGTTGGGGAGCCATGTGTGTGGGACTAGCAGGAGAGCCTGCACATGTGTGTCTGTGTGTCTGCACGTGTCCAGTAAGAATGGCATGAGTGTACCAGTCCACAAGTCCCTGTCCTGTTTCTAGTGTCTGAGCCATAGCCAGTAACTGGTCATGCACACTAGGAGGGCATAACCAGTTGTCCCCAGGAGGATGCCCAGACTGTGTGACCTCAGGCATGTGCCTGCTGCATGGGTACGCATGGCTTCCATTTTCCTCCCAGGACGGGGTTATGTCAAACAGTGGAAAAAATGAGCCTCTGGAGCTGCAAGATATCGTAATGAAACATGCTCTGTGTCTGTAAATAGTATTAAACCAAAGGAATACTGCTTTTGTTGAGGTGAATAAGGGCAAAGAAAACATTTTTGTGTGCTTATACCCATGTCTGGTTTAAATGACATGGAAGGATGCCATTAGCATTTCAAAGTTAGTGAGATTGTGCACATCATGAAAGTGTTTTTCATGTTCTAGTATAATACATTGAGAAATCAAAAAAGGACTGACCTTTGGTTCAAAATTAACAGCCTACATATTGCCTTCTTTACCCCGATTTGTGGGAAGCTAATGAGGCTCAATGTAAAGGGAAGCAGGATTAGATTGCCTCCACACGTGCTAGCATGTGACTAGCAATCTATTGTGATTGCTAGTCACATGCTAGTGAGTGACATGTTGGTGTTCCCACCGAGCACACACACGTCAGGAGAACACTGTGATGTGCAGCCTCTTTGCCCTCCAGCGCGCAGGGTGGCACCTGTTTAAAGAGTATCCGCTCTTTGGGAGGGAAGGCACTGCAGTGTACCATGTAGGCACCTCAGCCACAGTCGGCATTCGTTTACACAGAGCCCCTTTCGGTTAGAGTGCGCACATTGTAAGAACATGGACCCCAGAGTCCTGCCCGCGCCTGCCTGGAATGCCTAACACAGCAGCTCAGGAGCTCCGCTGTAGTGAGTTATTTCTACGCCCCAAAGCCAGACGATAGTGACTGCAGCCCGTAATTGATGAGTTAAATGAGTTTTATGTTCCCAAAACAATTTTAAAGCTGAGTAACCCAAATTTATTAGCCACATCCAGATGGAATATAAAGTCAATATATTGCTGTTTATGTATCGAGTCAGAGAAAATTATTAAGGATGAGTTCAGCCATGGATGGTGAGGGTGGAGGACCTTGGGTAAATTTTGAGGCTATAATTCAAGGGGATTTGGGTAGCTACAAAGCTAGTGTAACAAATAAGATAACTGTGCTATAATAGACTTCAGCTGAATTATCTTCCCAACTTAAAAAATGTGCAGCGGGAGTTAAAGTAGCAACTCCATAAAACATTTCAAAACATGCTGTCGGAAGGAAGTCTATTTCCCCCAGACTTAGAAGCAAATAAGACTTCATATTCATGGAACTTGTAGAAAAACATACAGAAATAGATATTTTAATACAACTAAAATAGAAACAAGCTATTGGCAAGTACCCAAAAAGGGCTCCGTTTTAGCACCATTTAACTGTAAGAAATTGGAAGAATGCTTCCAGGACGATGAAGTACTAAATGGCTTTGGCTGAAAATGATACACGCATCTCGGTCACTAACCGTTGTCCCCTGAGCATGAGAAGAGGGATGGAATAGTGAAGATATTACAGGGAGACGAAAAGGGGAATATTAGGAACAGCCTTTCCTGGACACTGGGCTTTCGTCCCGGTGTTCAGTGCTGGGGCATACACCGCCCAGGCCAGGCCCCAAGTCACAGTCACTCCCGAGGGACATGTGGACACGGGGCCCGGCCTCAGGAGGAGCCCACGCACGTTCCTCCCTTCCCGCCTGAGCGTGGCTCCAGCTCCCCAGGAACTCCAAGCAGCGGGATGCTGAGTCTTCCAGACTCTCTGCCCTTAGACACCGCCTTTCCGGCCCTCTGGGTCTCCCCTGCCCAGAGCTCGGCTGGAGAACCGGTGCCCACTCCCTCCTCCCTCCCCTCCAGGGGGATAAGCCCAAGACCACGTGCATGGCGTGGTGTGGCGTGGCGTGGCGTGGCGTGGCTGGTAGGCTGAGTCACAGTGCTGGTCCCTTGGCACTAGCAGGGGTGAGCGAAGTAGATGCTGTCCTTTTCCATGGCCGTCTGCCTCCGGTAGGGCTGGACCACAAAGCTGTGCCCCGTCCCTGGGTGCTCCCAGGGCCAGAACACCCCAGAAGCAGCGTCAGGCCCCACCTTGCGGGCGTTGGGCTGGAAGGGGCGCAGAGGAAAGCACAGCCTTTCTGAAGCAAACCAGGGAGATGCTGCCATGGGGGCCTGTTCATCCTGCCGGGCGTCGCCTGTGACCTACCCAGGACTTAGACTCTGCCCCTGCTTTGCCTCCCTGCCATGGCAGGTAGCCGGGGCCACGGGGCCAGTTTAAAGTCAGAGGCTCAAAGAAAGTGCTGAAAAAATGATATAGACTTGACATGTCTCCTTTACTGAGGCTGACATTCTTGTTACTCAAGAAGCGTGCAGCTAACCGCTCCACCTGTGCCTGCACCTGCACCTGCACCTGCACCTGTATCTGTGCCTGTGCCTGTGCCTGTGTTTGTTCCTGTGCCTGTGCCTGTATCTGTGCCTTTGCCTGTGCCTTTGCCTGTGCCTGTATCTGTGCCTTTGCCTGTGCCTGTGCCTATGTCTGTGTCTATTCCTATTCCTGTTCCTGTGTCTGTGTCTGTTCCTGTGCCTGTATCTGTGCCTGTGCCTGTGTCTGTCTGCCCCTCTGCCTGCACCTGTGCCTGCGCCTGTGCCTGCAGGTCTGTGTGGCTGGACACGACTCTTCTTCTTGGTGCCCTGCTTCTCCTGCTTTATTGTCTTCCTGGCACCGCCACCATCCAGCATGTCATTCATTTCACATGAGCACTTCGTTATTTTCTGTCTCACCCACTAAAGGGTAAACTTACAAGATGGCATCCATGTCTATGGCCATGTCAAAGGCACCTTCTATTGTCGTGCTACCACCTGCTTCTAGTGACTAGCAAGGCAGCTGCTCCCCTGCCATTGGGCACCGGTTCATCTCTCTGTGCGCTCCTGCCGATGGAATGGAGAGCGAGCACGTCTTCCTGTGAGAACAGACGTGCTCCGGTTAACTGTGGCACAGCGCTTTGTTCCTCTTTTGAAAATGCAGAAAACATGTTTTGGAAATTAAAATCTCTTCTCTGGCAAGCACTCGCTTAGGTCATCACATTTTTCCGTAAAATCATTGTAATATCACTCTTGTCGCCTCAGAACCCCTAGGACACCTCTGCAGGAGAACGGAGGCTCCGATGGCGCCAGGAGAGGGGCGGCTCGGTGAGCCCTGGCAGAAGGTAGAACAGCTGGTTCAGATTTCAGTCCTTCTCCTACACCGGCCACTTTCCTGCCCTTAAATTGCATTAACTGTGATTTGAGAGGTAAGACAACGGTGACGGGGCAGAAGCAAACAGCGGAGAACGACACAAAGTTTTTAAAAGCGCTGAGGGGCACAGAGATGACATCGCTAAATGGCCTCTGGCCTCTGCTTGAGGCTGACATTTCACATCGTCCTGCTGTTCACGAGGGGCCGGCCTGGCTGCACTGTGCCAGACGAGCATGGGGAGCTGCACGTTTGCACAGACATGTGATGAGGGTGCTAGACACGCACAGTGATGAGGGAGGGAGGGAGAAAGAGAGGAAAGGAGCGAAGGAGGAAGGGAGGGAGGGCAGGATGGGGGAGGGATGGAAGGAGGGAGGCCCAGAAGCCTTGGCGGCAAAGCAACTGGGTGCAAGGCTTCAGGGAAAGTCAGGGCTTCAGTGCCGGAGTGGCACATGGTACGCTATTCAAGTGAAATGCAGAAGCAGGAGAAGAACGTTAATATCAGGATCGGGACCGAAGACCGAACACAGAGGTGGGAGATTACGTCACGGGAACCCAGGGCCTCGTCCTTCGCCGTGAAGACCCGAACGTTCCCGCCGGCTGGACGTGGAGGAGCGGGAAGGGGCCGGCCATTCCTTGGCCTTTCCTCCTTCAGAAGCTCCTAAGGTAAGGTGACCATATGTCCCGTGTTTGGGCGGGACAGTCCGGATTTCTAACAATTTGTCCCGTGTCCTGCAGCATTTTAAAAAAAAGTCCCGGGACACATTGTTAAAAATCGGGACTGTCCTGCCCCAAAGCAGGATGTCTGGTCACCTTATCCTCCGGGCCAGAATGCAACACCTTTCCACAGAACAGAACCCAGTTGCTCACAACGAAGAGGCCTTGCTAGTGATTAGGGGCCTAATCAAGAGTGGTGCTTCCTTGGACATTTCTGTCCCTCATCAAGCTCAGGGGCCGGCACTGACATCCATTCCCTCTGTGCGTGGGTCTCGTTAGCAGGACCAACGGCGCTCGTTTGGTTGTCTTTGATTAGCAAAGGCTCGCTTTCCCGAACCAAAGCGCTTACAATACGGTCTCCTTCAGGAACACTTGGCTGCTAGAGAACCAGAGACCTGCCAGGGCAGTGGGCCTGCAGGCGGAGTCGGCACACCGGGTGGAAACATGAAGTCAGTGGTTTGTCAGGATGCTGCTGTTCGCTGCCCTTATCAGGACATTCTCATTTTACTCTGGACGGAGGAGGTATCTTGGAATTGAACGGAAACCTCGAGTGAAAATTGTATGCTGCTGTTTAGTTGGACTACAATTGTATTTACTGTGAAAATGAAGACGTTTCCAAAAGCAGAATTTGGAGGTGAAATGTGTTTTGCCTGATGTAACCCACCAGCTGAGGACACGGGTAGACATGCAGCGGCCCCCTGCACACTCTAGCTCTCTCCGGTGCCTCGGGATGACGCAGTGTCTCCTGCCCCGAGCTTCAGCCCTACTCCCACAGCCCACAATCCCTCTCCTGTCAGGGTCAGGGGGAGAGAAGGCAGAGCCTGGGAACCAAGGGGCCAGGAAATGGGAAGAAGGAAGGAAGTGTATGGGAACAAAACAGGTGACATAGCCCAGCCAGCATGGCTCAGTGGTTGAGTGTCAACCTGTGAACCAGGAGGTCACGTTTCAATTCCGGTCAAAGGCACATGCCCGGGTTGTGGTTGTGGGCTCCATCCTTGGTAGGGGCTATGCAGGAGGCAATCAGCCAATGATTCTCTCTCATCATTAATGTTTCTATCTCTCTCTCCTTCTCTGAAATCAATAAAATTTAATTAGTTAATTAATCCTATCTAATAAGAGAGTAATATGCAAATTGACCATCACTTCAACACACAGATGGCTGCCCTCATGTGGGCACCAGATGGCCACCACAAGATGGTCAGCAGGAGAGGGCAGTTATAGGTGATCAGGTCAGCAGGGGAGGGCAGTTGGGAGGAACCAGGCCTGCAAGGGAGGGCAGTTGGGGGCAATCAAGCCTGCAGGGAAGGGCACTTAGGGGTGAGCAGGCCAGCAGAGGAGGGAAGTTGGGGGCAACTTGACCTGCAGGGAAGGACAGTTGGGGGGAGAAGAGCTGCAGGGGAAAGCAATTGGAGGACCAGGCTTGCAGGGGAGGACAGTTAGGGATGACCAGGTCTGCAGGGGAGGTCAGTTAGAGGCAAAGAGGCTGGCAGGGGAGTAGTTAGATATCAATCAGGCTGGCAGGGAAGTGATTAGGGGGTAATAAGGCTGGCAGGCAGAAGAAGGCAGGCGAGCAGTTGAGAGCCAACAGTCCTGGATTGTGAGAGAGACATCCCTCAAAGGGTCCCAGATTGGAGAGGGTGCAGGCTGGGCTGAGGAACACACACCCTTGTGCATGAATTTCATGCACTGGGCCTCTAGTCTATAATAATAAAAGCATAATATGCTAATTAGGCTGGAAGTGCTTTGGACAAAGCCAGGACTGTCAGGGAAGCCCAGTTCCTGGGTGCCAGAGGGAAGCTGGTGCTGGCAGCCAGGGGAAGGAAGGCCTGCTTTTGCATAAATTCACTCATCAGGCCTCTAGTCAGCATATAAAAAAAGTGTGTTTGATTTATTAAAAATCATGGGGAGCCCACTGGAAGTAGCCCAAAATTACCGATAGCAGTAGTTCCCAGATGGAATCAAAGCAGGCCAGGGACTCCGCACTAGCCCACTAACCTCACACCAGCTACTCTTCACTTTACTCTGACTCAAACTCCTGCCAGAGACAGAGACAGAACTAGTTTTCCCACTTCTTAAGATCATTTAACCCTTTTCCCACTGGAAGAACATGGAAACACATTCATTCCTACAAAGCCAAATCCTTATCAGACCTTTCCTAG
This sequence comes from Vespertilio murinus, assembly GCA_963924515.1. Classification (NCBI taxonomy): domain Eukaryota; kingdom Metazoa; phylum Chordata; class Mammalia; order Chiroptera; family Vespertilionidae; genus Vespertilio; species Vespertilio murinus. The sequence continues at coordinate 104,592,198 of OZ004708.1, forward strand.
CATTTTCTTTGGCTACCATCTCCTACATTTTGAAATTTTGTGTGAAATTTCTCATAAAAACTGTTTTGCTGGAAACACCTTTTTGTAGGAGAAATCTTTCACTAATTGGTTCCCTGGTTTTATTTTTTATTTTTTATTTTTTATTTTTTTTTTTAAAAACAGTATCTTCTCTTTTTTATTTTATTTATTTATTTATTTTTTTAATAAATCTTTATTGTTCATATTATTACAAATGTTCCTCATTCCCCCCCCCCCCGTTGCTCCCCTACACCAAGTTTCCATTCAATTCTCTGCCCTTTCCCCATCCCCCATTGTCCTCATCCATAGGTGCAGTTTATGTTCAGTCTCTTCCCGCCCCCCTCTACTCCCCATTTCCCCAAGAATCATCAGTCCACTCCCCTCCCATACCTCTGATTCTATTATATTCACCAGTTAATATTGTTCATCATAATTTTTACTTCCCTTGGTTTTTAGAGTCACTTGTTGATAGTTACGTGTTTGTTCATAATTTTTATCTTTATTTTCTTCCTCTTCCTAAAGAACCCCTTTTAACAATTCATATAATTCTGGCTTGGCAGTGATGAACTCCTTTAGCTTAAATTTATTTGTGAAGCTCTTTATCTGGCCTTCGATTCTGAGTGATAGCTTTGCTGGGTAGAGTATTTTTGGCTGTAGGTTCTTGTTATTCATCACCTTGAATATTTCTTGCCATTCCCGTCTGGCCTGCATGGTTTCTGATGAGAAATCAGCTGACAGTCGTATGGGTGCCCCTTTATAGGTAGCTACCTGCTTTTGTCTTGCTGCTTTTAATATTCTCTCTTTGTCTTTAGCTCTTGGAATTTTAATTATGATGTGTCTTGGTGTGGTTCTTTTTGGATTCCTTTTGTTTGGGGTTCTGTGTGCTTCCTGGACGTGTAAGTCTATTTCTTTCACCAGGTGGGGGAAGTTTTCTGTCACTATTTCTTTCAATATGTTTTCGGTATCTTGCTCTCTGTCATCTTCTGGGATGCCCATAATTCTGATGTTGGTTCGCTTGAAGTTGTCCCAGAGGTTTCTTACATTATCTTCAACTTTCTGGATTCTCTTGTCTTCTTGCTTCTGTGGAGGAGTGTCCTCTGGCTCTTTGTGTTGCAAATCTTGGACTTGATTCTTGCAATCTTCCAATCTGTTTTTAGGACTCTGTATAATATTATTTATTTCAGAGATTGTATTCTTTATTTCTAGTTGACCTTTTATTATTTCTTGTTGACCTTTTATTATTTCTTGTTGATCCTTTATTATTTCTTGTTGATCCTTTTTCATATCCTCATAGGTCTCATTTATTTTATCGGCCTTTTCTAGGAGATTGTTGAACAACCTTATAAGCGTGGTTTTGAACTCTATATCCCGTCGCTTTTTGTCCTCCATTTCTTTCGTTTGTGATCTGATTCCTCGTTTCGACATTTTCCCTGCTTCCCTGAGTTGGTAGGTTGGGATGATCAGCTGTGTCTATGCCAGGAGACAACCTTATATTCCACTAGACTTGGAAACCTGCAAAAGCCTCTCTGAGTTCAGCTTGGATGGGGCGGAGTTTCAGGGAGGAGCCTACAGCCTTGGCTTCTGGTTAGCCCCGCCCTCTGAGGTTCCTGAGTCTCAGTGTTCCTCAGTGTCCTTTGGTACTCGCTGCAAGCACCTCTGAGAGAAAGGCGCCCTAGAGCTTCGCCCGCTACCAGACAGTGTAGTCTCTCCCCCAACAAGCCCACAACTGGGGTTCAGAGCAGTTGGAAGTGGGGTTAAGAACAGTCCGGAGCTTATGTCTCCTTCCCGCTAGGGCGATCTCGCGGCCCAAACAACAGTCTGTCCTCTGTGCGCGCAATGTGCGCGACTCAGGGGCTCTGCTTTTCGCCGTTCCCCTAAGCTTGTCTTACAGCCCAGATTCCCCCTGTATGAGGCTGGGGCCCGATGGTCTTGCCCAGGACTGGGGTTCAGTGCAGTCAGAACGGGGGCTCAGCACAGTCCTGAGCTTTTGAGTCCTTCCCGCTGGGGCAATTCAGCAGCTCAGGGAACAGTCCCTCCTCTGCGCGCAATGTGCGCGACTCCGGAGCTCTGCCTTTCGCCGCTGCTCCGCTGAGCTTCCGCCTTACAGCCCAGTTTCCCTCTGTATGAGCCTGGGACCCCCGGGGTCTCGCCCAGAACTGGGGTTCAGTGCAGTCGGAGTTGGGGTTCAGCACGGTCCGGAGCTTTTATCTCCTTCCCGCTAGGGAACGCCAGCCAGGCACTCCGCCGCCCCTCCTCTCCAGCTCTGTCCTCTCCCCGCTCGCGCACCGCACCTCCGTACCTTAGGCTTTTACAGCTCCTCTGGTTTTCCTTCTGGTTTTCTCTTTCCTTCTAGTTGTAGAATTTCCAGTCAGTCAACTTTCCTGTAGTTCTGGATAGTGTCCACTCTATATTTTAGTTGTATTTTTTAAATTGTTGAGGGCGGCTGCAGTTAGGCTTTTACCTCTGCTGCCATCTTGTTGTTCTCTCGGTTCCCTGGTTTTAGATTTTATTCCACGTTGTGCTTAATTTTGTTGGTCTGCCCAGTCTTTGTTCCCTATGTTAGTCCTAAAGTTCTACCATGAGACAAGGACTGCCATCACTCCAGGTAAGGTATTTACATCACCTTTTATTAATTAACTAGAGGCCCAGTGCACAAAATTCATGCACAGGAGTGGAGGGGGTGTGTCCCTCAGCCCAGCTTGCACCCTCTCCAATCTGGGATCCCTCCAGGGATATCTGACTGCCCGTTTAGGTCTGATCCATGTAGGATTGGACCTAAATGGGCAGTTGGACATCCCTCTCACAATCCAGGACTGCTGGCTCCTAACTGCTCGCCTGCCTACCTTCCTGATTACCCCTAACTGCTTCTGCCTACCAGCCTGATCACCCCCTAACCACTCCCCTGCCAGCCCAATTGATGCCTAACTGCTCCCCTGCCAGCCTATTTGCCCCTAACTGCCTTCCCCTGCAGGCCTGGGCCCCCGCCACCACCACTGCCCTTCCCTGCATGCCCAGTCGCCCCCAACTTCCCTCCTCTACTAGCCTGGTCATCCCTGACTGCCCTCCCCTGCAGGCTTGATTGCCCCCAAGTGCTCTCTCTTGCAGGCCTGGTCCCTCCCAACTGCCTTCCCCTGCTGGCCTGATCATCCAAATTGTCCTCCCTTACAGGACTGGTCCCTTCCAACTGCCCTCCCCTGCTGGCCTGATTGCCCACAACTGCCCTCCCCTGCAGGCCTGATCCTTCCCAACTTCCCTCCCCTGCTTGCCATCTTGTGGTGGCCATTTTGTGTCCAAGTGGATGCAGTCATCTTTGATTACATGGAGGCAGCCATCTTGTGTGTTGGAGTGATGGTTAATCTGCATATTTCTCTTTTATTATATAGGCTAGAGACCTGGTACATGGGTGGGGGCAGGCTGGTTTGCCCTGAAGGGTGTCCCAGATCAGGGTGTGGGTTCTTTTGGGGCATGGGGAGGCCTGGGTGAGAGGCCTATAGTGGTTTGTAGACCAGCCATGCCACTTAGCAACCCAAGTGGAGGCCCTGGTATCTGGGATTTATTTATCTTCTATAATTGAAACTCTCATCACTGATGTTTGTCTCTCTTCCTCTTCCTTCCTCTCTGAAATAAATAAAACAATTTTTTAAAAAGAAAGAAATGTGTATGTTCTAGGCTAGTGGTATAATAATTGAAATTTCTTTTTACAGCCAAATTTTTTAAACTTCTTCTAACGCCATTTCTTCAAAATAGACTCGCCCAGGCCTTGGTATTTTGTGGAAGAGCCACACTCAAGGGGTCAAAGGGTCAAAGAGCTGTATATGGCTCGCGAGCCGCAGTTTGCCGACCATGGTTCTAGGCAGTGTGTACGTTATAGCTGTGCTAATGCCAGGCCTCACATTAACTGTCCTATCTGCTGTTATGTTGCATGAGCACAACTGACTCCTCTTACCTTTCCAAGAAGGAATGGTTATAATGCAGGTATTTTTTTCTAGTCATATCTGTTGTTCCTCTCACACAGGCGACTCCCCACCTGGTCCTCATGAAAAGCAAACAGAAACAAAGGTCATGATCATATTTTGAACAGGTAAGTTATGTAGTGGCATCTTTAATGTTCACTGCTCCTCCTCACGGTCCTGGTTCTCCTCAGACACCGTTTTTGTCATCACTTTGTGATGTTCCCACTCGGGTCCATTATGAAAATAGCTAACGTGAAGTTTTCCCTGATTGATTACCCTCTCCATTCGTCCAAACCACAGGTCTCTCTTGTTACCTGAATCTTAGCACTGATTTCCTGAATAAATTACCAGCACACAAAGTGTTACCGGAAACTTTTCTCTCGGGCGCTGTATCCCCTGCACTGCACCATGTCTTTGGGTGTGGGGGCTTTGGTGCGGGCCTGGCAGTTCTCAACAAGCAGCAGCAAGACTGGAGTTTGGGGAACGCGTTATTGCCACCTGGACGCGGACTGGGACCTGGGAAATGCACTAAGTGCTGTGTGGGGGCTGCCTTTGCCTCTCTGAGATAAAGATCCATCGAGGCTTCAGGACGGGGTCAGCGGGAGCAGTAGGCATGGCACCTGTCCTTTCTGATGTTCATTCACACCAGTCTCAAAAGTCCCACTGCCCTTCCAACATCAAGGTCACATGGAGACCAAGCTTCCTCTCCCTAGTTTCCTCTGAAACTGAACTCTCAGAATGATCTCTAAAAAATCTTATTTTAAAAAAATAATTTTAAAATGGTTTACACAAGTATCAAATGATCTCACTCATATGTGGAATCTAATGAACAAAATAAGCTGATGAACCAAATAGACCTAGAGACATGGAAGCATCAAACAGACTGTGGAACCTCGGAGGGAAGGCGGGGGAGGGTGGGTGAGTGGAAAGGGGACTAACCAAAGAACTGTGTGTGCAGCTCAGCATGACCCAGGGACACAGACAATAGGGTGGTGAAGGTCTGGGGCAGGGGTGAGGGTGAGCTAGAAGGGGTCAATGGTGGGAAAAGGGGACATATATAATTCAGATATTACATATGTAATCCTATATAATAAAGGCCTAATATGTTAAGTATCCGGTCATCAGTTCAACCAATCAAAGCATAATATACTAATGATATGCTAAGGCCACTCAACCATTTTCTCTGACACACACAGATCAGCAGGGGGCAGATGCTCTAACTGATAGGCTAGCATGCTGCTGGGCTCCAGCCAATCAGAACTAAGAAAGATGGGCTGAACATACCCTGGAGCCCTCCCATGTTCCCTCCTTGGTTGGCTAACCTCCTGTGTCCCTCCCTGGCCCCAATCATGCTCCAGTGGGGTACCTTAGTCTGGCCTGCACCCTGTCATAATCCAGGACCCCTTGGAGAATGTCAGAGAGCCTGTTTCGGCCCTATCCCACAGGCCAGGCTGAGGTTAACCCACTGGTACACAAATTTATGTACTGGGCCTTTAGTATTATATAATACAGAAGATTACATATGTGATCTTCAACAATAAAGGTTTTTTTAAAGAAAGGTTTAAAAGACAGACTTTGTAACCATGGTTGTCTCATTTCACTTGTTCCCTTTCTCCCAGATGTTGGCTGCATTTTCCCATCAGGGAGCGGGTGTGGCTTCTCGCTGTGGAAATGCTGAGACCCATCTTGGTTTTCATAAGGAAGACTCTCCTCTTGACCTACCTGAATCTTTTAAGATCAAATTCAATGTTTAGTTCAACTGCCAGGGCCGCTTCGGTACATTCAGAACACCTGCAAAGTGCCGTTTTCTGAGGTGACCCTCCCTCTGTACTAGTAATCCAGGGGTTTCAGTGAGCCTACTGGGTGTATTGAAACCGGATTGCAGGAGGCAGTGCTATGAGGGTCTCCCAACAGCGGCTGGAGGACCTTCCTACCTCCTTAGATGTTTCAGCTGGTGACAGGGGAGGACTTGGACATTGCAGTCCTGTCCCAGAGGAGGGAGCTAGCACATTGGTGGCACTTCACCGGTGGTTCAGGTGGAGCCTGGGCCTGATTATGTGGGGGAAGGTCACGATGTAATAGTCTGGGACATTGGCGACATGATGATGACAGGGACTAGAGACAAGGATTTCAGAGAATCTTGAAGAACAAACAGTCTTTTGATGTTACCTATTGAAAAGTAGCACACTGTGCCCGGCTTGTGTGCTCAGTGAGTGGGCATTGTCCCAGGCACCAGGAGGATGCCAGTTCCATTCCACGTCAGGATGCATGCTGGGGTTTCAGACTGGATCCTAAGTAGGAGGCAGCCAATAGGTGTTTCTCTCTCACTGATGTTTCTCTCCCGCCCCGCCTCTCTATAAGCAATATAATCATATAAAAAGGAAAAGTTAAACACTTTGATGTTTTTTTAAATAGATATTTGGGAAGTTCCTAACACAAACAAGTCATTTGTGGATTTTTTTCTTGTTTTGTTTTGTTTTACTTTTGTTAATCCTAACTTGAGGACATTTTTCCATTGGTTTTTATGGAGAATGGAAGAGAAGGAAAGACAGAGAGAACATCGATGTGAGAGAAACACATCGACTGGTTTCCTCTTGCATGAGCCCCGACTAGGGCCCAGGCTGGGGAGGAGTCTGCAACCAAGGTGCGTGTCCTTGACCAGAATCAAACCGGGGACCCTTTGATCTGCAGGCTGACGCTCTACCCACTGAGCCAACCCGGCTAGGGCCAAGCAAGTCATTTTTAATGCATATCTTCCTGGGCCAAAGTTTCTGGGAGTGGCAGTGGCATTGCCCTATGGTAGGGCAATGCAGCGTATGGGTGTAGAAGGCTTCATGGCCTCAGGAGCCACACATCCTAACATGCTAAGACCCACGGTTCAGTGTGCTAAAAAGCAGACCGAGGGACCCACATGCTCTGAGTTATTAGACTGAGAATCTACTCACCACAGTGCAGTCCTGATTTCATTTCTCACACCCACAAGAATTGGATGATGTATTATCTCAAGTGCCATTGACTAAGAATGCATCCTGAATATGGAGACAGATTAATTCCAGTTGAAAACAATTCCTTTGTGCTTCAGAATACTAGGTCGCCATTTAAGCCATCTCAATATGGAATATAAACGTATCCAATGAAACAGAAAAGCCATAACGTTCTTCTTACAAGCGAAGATATTGCAAAGTGCAATAATATAATTCAAAAATTCAATTTTATACACCCTATGCGCTCACATAATTTGATTTATTCAGCACCACTCTTGCCTCTATTGAGCTTAATTTCAACATTTTTCTCTTTTGCACATTTTGTGGTTAATAATTATAACTCAGTAAACCTTGAAAAAATGAGGAATTTTTGGTGCTTCATTCTTGAAATACTTTGTGCAAGTTTTCTAAATGCATTAGAAAAGGATTGAGACAAAGTAAAGAGAGCTAACATATTAAAAAGTTAGATACTGTGACAGGGAATTTCAGTTGGTTTACAAAATAGTTCTTCAAAAGCCAAAGCTAACTTTCCTGAAAATGAACGATGAGCAGGGCATACAGAAGGCATGTACTGCAGATTCAGCTATGATACATACCAGTATATACATGTATGCATAACGTGTGACCAGAACTGCATAGAAGATACCTGGCTCATGCAATGTTCGCTTTATTCCTCTTTTGTGTTTGCTTGCTCCTCCCTCCCTTTTCCTTTTTTAAACATATATTGTTATTGATTTCAGAGAGGAAGGGAGAGGAAAAGAGAAAGATCAATGATGAGAGAGAATCATGGATCAGCTGCCTCCTGCACATCCCACACTGGGGATCAAGCCCACAACCAGGGCCTGTGCCCTGACTGGGAATGGAACCCTGACCTCTTGGTTTACAGTTCAACTAGAGGCCTAATGCACAAAAGACATGTGAGGGGCTTTCCCCTCGAAGCCCTGGTTTCATCTGGAAGGTCTTCTGTACGGTTGTTCTGCTGTTCAGCTGTCTGTCTAATTAGCATATTACCCTTTTATTATTATAGACTAGAGGTCCGGTGCATGGATTCGTGCACCAGTGGGGTCCCTCAGCCTGGCCTGTGAGATTGGGCTGAAACTAGCTCTCTGACATCCCCCAAGGGGTCCCGGATTATAAGAGGATGCAGGCCAGGCCGAGGGATCCCACTAGTGCACATTCAGGGCTGGGGACAGACACAGGAGGTTGGCCAGCTGGCAAGGGGCTGCAGGAGGGCTCTAGGGCATGTCTGGCCCAACTCATTCAGTCCTAATTGGCCAGATCCCAGCAGCAAGCAACCTATGGTCAGAGCGTCTACCCCCTGGTGGTCAGTGCACATCATAGCAAGTGGTTGAGCAGCCTTAGTCTACCATTAGCATATTATACTTTGATTGGTTGAATGACAAACCAGTCTACCAATTTACCAGACACTTAGCATATTAGGCTTTTATTAAATAGGACTAGAGGCCCAGCGGTGGTGGAAGGGATCAAGTCTTTATCCGTTCTGCCCACTCACTAGTCCCACCCTACCACCACCCACCCTGGTTTGCCACGGCTCCCCATTCTCTATGCTGTGATAGAGCCTGAGGGCTGAGGGAGAAACCAAGAGGTTGGCCATTCTGTCTGTTCACCAGTCCCCAGTCCTACCCAGCCCTGCCCAGCCCCACTCACCCGTTTGCCGTGGTTCCCATTTTCCATGTTGTGACCTGAGCCTGTGGGCTGAGTGGGAAGGACAGAGAGGTGGTTAAAGCACTCCATAGCCACTAGTCAAGTGGTCATTCCAGTCATTACACTATGGTCACTGACCTTTTATTACATAGGATACTCAGTCACTGAGCCATTGCAGCCAGGCCTCCCTCCCTTTGTTTACTACTATTCTTTTATTTATACACTAGAGGCCCCGGTGCACAAAATTCATGCGTGGGGTGGGTCCCTCAGCCCAGCCTGCCCCCTCTCCAATCTGAGACTCCTCGGGGGATGTCCAACTGCCGATTTAGGCCTGATCCCGACCAGCAGTCAGGCATCTCTCTCACAATCCTAGACCGCTGGCTCCTAATCACTCTCCTACCTGCCTGCCTGGTCACCCCTAACTGCCCCCCATGTGGACCTGGTTGCCCCCAACTGCACCCTCCCACTGGTCTGTTCACTCCTAACTGCCCCTCTGCCAGTCTGATCACCTATTACTTTTCCCCCTGATGGCCTGGTCATATGCAGTCATCTTGTGAGAGCGTGATGGTCAATTTACTTATTACCTCTTTATTACATAGAATTTTTATTGGTTTTAGAGAGGAAGGGAGAGAGATAGAAATATCAATGATGAGCCGAAACTGGTTTGGCTCAGTGGTAGAGCTTCGGTCTGCAGACTGAAGGGTCCTGGGTTCAATTCTGGTCAAGGGCATGTACCTTGATTGCGGGCACATCCCCGGTGGGGGGTGTGCAAGAGGCAGCTGGTCGATGTTTCTCTCTCATCGACATTTCTAGCTCTCTATCTTTCTCCCTTCCTCTCTGTAAAATATCAATAAAATATATTTTTTTAAATATATCAATGATAAGGGAGAACCACCGATCAGCTGCCTCCTGCATGATCCCCACCAGGGATGGAGCCACAACCCAGGCATGTGCCCTTGACCAGAATTGAACCCAGACCCTTCAGTTCCCAGGCAAACACTTAATCCACTTAAACCAGCTAGGACTATTTACTATTATCCTTACTCTCACCTCACTGTGGGCTGTCCATGCCAACATGCACATGACCCATGGACTCTGGTGAGGCCAGCCATGGCATTGTGCCAGGGAGGTCACAATAACTACTTCACCTTATTATTGTTTTTGATACATTTTTATTTATTTCAAATAGGAAGAGAGAGACAGAAACATCAGTGATGAGAGAGAATCACTGATTAGCTGCCTCCTGCATACCTCACACTGGGGATGGAGCCCACAAGCCAGGCATATGCTCTGAGCGGGAATGTAGCCATGACCTACTGAGTGAATGCTCAACTGCTGAGCCATACCCGCCAGGCACTACTTCACATTATTAGGGAGTTATTATTGTTCCATTTCTTAGAATTCAAAAGATGGGGGATTTGAGGCATACCAGCCATTTGTCAAAATGTTTCTTACATGGAAGCATCGGAATGTCTTTGAGAAATTGTAACAGAAAGAGACAACAGCTGCCTCCCTTAGAATCCACACTCTGAGGCCATTGCTTGTTTGTTTGTTTGTTTGTTTGTTTGTTTGTTTCAGATTTTTGATGGTGAAGGATAATGTTCCTTAGAAATGTTAATTCGTCCTCACTTGGTGGACTAAACCATCCATCAGAAAATGTATGCCGAGCGTCTGGCTATGAATGCATGTTATTAGAGCGCGGCTCACTCCCCACAATGTGGTTCTCACAGGGAAATGACGGTTCTCTCAGCCTAAATGACACTGGTCAAAAAAAAGTCTTCCTTCATATATTTAGGACCATTAATGCCAAAGCAGACAAGTTTGGGTTTTTTAAAACTTTCTTTGCATGTATATTTTATTCCATACATTAACTAGGGGAAAAGCTCTTATTAAGCTTATAAGTGACATTTCTGCTTTGAACTCCCTCTCTGCCTTAGCAACAGAATATAAATCTGTCACAGGATACTTTTGCTTCATGGAAACTGGCAGAAGTAAACAGAATGAACCCAAATCTTGAAGTTTTCTTACATTTTACCTACAGATAAAGAAGTTTTTAACAATCATATAATAATTTCTAGTGATTATATGCGATCATTATTTTTCTTGCTTAATTTAATAAAAATTACATGTTAGGTAGGCTAAGAGCTTCTAAAACTGATTTTACACAGGGGATAGAAGCTTTACGTGTCGTTAAGTAGTGCTGTGTAACAAATAACCCCAATGCAGCAGCTCTCATGCACACTTAGCTAACTCCTTACAATTGTTAAAAGTAGGTGTGCTCATCGGAAATGTCATAATTACAAACAGCTGTAGCCATGCAGGGCGCTGATGTGTCAGCCATACCGCTGTCGCTTACACAGTGAGGGCCATGCTTGAAGCTGGCTCCTGCGTCACTCAGGACTCGCCTCAGTGGCGCTCTCTGCCTGGTGGACGAGGTTGGCTGGTACATGGATGGATGGGGTCCTGGCCTGGCCAGGAGCTTGGCGGGCAGTGTGTGCTTCATGCTCAGGGCCGGGGGTGGAAACACGGATGCTGCAGAGGCCTCCTGTTGGAACTGCCATCATGCCACTCTCTCCTCCTCCTGTTGCCGTACAGCAGCCCCTGAGAGAAAAGTGGTCACGGACCTCCACGGAGAAGCACAGAGCCAGGGACCCGGAGGGTGGAGGGTGAGGGGTGCAGTGAGGCACCCAGCATTTTCTTTTCTTTTTCTATTGTGAAGCCCAGATTTTTTCCTTCAAATTATAGCTACACATTAAGAAAAGTGGTACATTTACCCAATGGAATACCATACAGCTGTAAAAAAAGAAAGGACTCTTACCCTTTGCCATAGCATGGAGGGCCCTGGAGAGCATTGTGTTGGGTGAAAAAAGCCAGTTGGAGAAGGACAAGTATCACATGTCTCACTCATGTGGAATCTAATGCACAATATAAACTGATAAACAAAAATAGACCCAGAGACACGGAAGCATGGAACAGACTGAGGGACCTCAGAGGGAAGGCGGGGGAGGGCTGAGGGTGGGAAGCGATCAACCAGTGAACTCCTATGTGTGTATGCATCCCCATGGACACAGACAGTGGGGGTCAGGCCTGGGGTGGGAGGTGGGAACAGGCTGGGGCGGTCAATGGGGGACAGAGGGCACATGTGTCATATTTTCAACAATAAAGATTTTTTAAAAAGAAATGTATACTTGAAACTTATATGATCCTATTAGTCAATGTCACCCCGATAAATGTAATAGAAATATATAAAATAAACTTTAAAAAAAGAAGTGTTCACATTAAGAGAAGAGCATTTCTCTTCCTTAGCGTCCTTTGGACAGACCTCCCCGGGACGGTGGGGATGCGGTGAGCCTGAGTGGTGCCCAGCACCAGCCGGCAGGGCAGCGAGCGCTGGGACGCTGTGACCTCGGGGTTCTGTCTCTTACCGGAGGTCATGCAGCATTCCCGGTGCTTCTGCAGCTCTTGCTCCTGCATTGGGAAGTCTGGGCATCTTCAGGGTTTGTCTGTACATTTATAATCGCGCACAATAAGGTCCTGAAGGGATGGAGAGCAGTCCTCGGGGACTGTCTGCTTTGAGAGCCGGGTTACCACGCTGACGGACAGCTCCATTGGCCTCCGTGTTCTGTTAGCCCGAGGCCTCCGACGCCACAGACGCTAAAGCACAGCCTCGTCTAGGATGCCCTGTGCTGATTCATGTGTGAAGTAAAGAAGGTGTTCTGTTAATGCTATAAGAGGAATCAGATAAGAAGAATAAAAATAGGCAAACATCCCAATTATAAAAGCATGCAAATGACTTGATCTTTTTGTGTTCAACACTGTATAGATGTAATAAATCCAGATGTGCACTTTATGAAACAGCCCAGGCTCACGGGTACATTCACACTCAGTCGTTAAGTCAGCATTCGCAGTCGATGGGGAGGAGAGGCGCAGCCAGCACAGAGATAAAGTGCCCAGCGCACCTCACGAATTTCTGGTGAGAACTGCTTTATGCCATCCTTCTTTCTGGGTCGTGTGTGTGTGTGTGTGTGTGTGTGTGTGGTCTCAACATTCTGACATCCACTAATCTAGATTGTGATTGGATCTCAGAAAGTCTCCGTTCATCCCCCTTATTCAAACCAGGAAGATACATCGCACAGCTTAAAGAGACACTTGCAGTAGTGACAGCCTCCCACATGGCCCTTGTCTGTCTCCCTCTCTGCTAGGCCTCCTGGCCAGGGCCATGTCCTCTGCCTATTCCTAAGCCCTCACTCACACCCCCTTGCCAGGAGGTGACAGAGAGGAGCTGGGGTCCAAGACCCTGTGGAGCCACAGTGACCTCTGAACGCCCAAAGCCAGGGGGGAGGAGGAAAGCATGACCTCTCCCACCAAAGGCATCGTAGGCCCTGGGGAGGCCCCGGGAGGCCACCGGCTGATGGCCCAGCTCACGATGGAGCGTGGTCCACACGGAGACGCTGAGGGAAGCGCTTTGGGGGGTGGACAGGTGCCAGGAGGGTCCTGAGTCCTGCAGGTGCCACAGTACTGCCGTCGCACCTGCGCCCCACCTATGCCAGGCCGACCGTGCTACCCGGAGCACGGGTCACTGTGAGGCTCCGGACCGTACGTGGGAGCACCCTCCGTGAGCCCGGAAGGAGTTTTTAGTGATTGAAGATGACTCATGTGCAAGGAGAATGTAGTATGCATGAAGCGCATTGAAACACACTTCCGACAGGGTGACGGGAATATGAAGGTCCTCAGGCTTCTTTGCTCCCAGCCCCCCCAACAGCGAACACGGACAGGGCAGCCAGAGTCCTGCTGTGCAAGTGACCTCTTCCCAGGCCTCTGAGTGCTGAGGGGGAGACAAGCCAAAGGACCCCAATGGTGATGCTCCATGAATTGCAAACACAGACACACACACACTTGCACATATGCAGACACCCATGTATACATACATAGAAACATGCACATACACACATGCATATATAAGCACACATACACATATGCATACATACACAGGAACATGCACAGGTGCATACACACAAACACACAGATATGCATATATACACAGAAACACACAGATACACGTGCATACACACAGACATGTAGGCATATACACAGACTCACACAGAGACACATATGCATACACACAGAGGCACACACACCATGGTTACTTTGGCAGAGGGAAAATATTATCTAGACCTAGAAGTTGTACTTGGTAAGCAATGAGCTTTAGATTACAGATGAGCATGACTTAATTGGTTTGACCTTCATGGACAAAGCAATAGCCTAAATCAAAAGTCTTATCTTTCTGTTTCTTATGAACAAGGGACTGAGAATCTGACTTACAGTCCATTCATTTCAGCTAACTGGTGTCAGTCTGGAAGCACTTCCTGCACACCCTCACCCAGTCTCAGAAAGGATGGCCCAGAGAAAGTGGCCCTCACAAGTCTCCTGTCCCAGAAGAGATGACCCATGATGCCCATCGCCCTGGCCCCACAGCACCAGGGGACTGAGAGCGCAGGTGATTGGACATTTAAAATAATATGATTGGCCTGGTGTCGTTAAGTGGCTGAGCATCGACCTATGAACCAAGAAGTCACGTTTCGATTCCAGTCAAGGGCACAGGCCTGGGTTGTGGGCTCGATTGATCCCCAGTGTGGGGTGTGCAGGAGGCAGCCGATCCATGATTCTCTCATCACTGATGTTTCTCTCTCTTTCTCCTTTCCTCTATGAAAGCAATAAAAAGGTATTTAAAAAATAAAATAAAAAATAAAGTAATGAACAGAATGGTATGACTCAGTGCACAAGGTCGCTTCTTGGCTACCTCGACAGAGCCCGGAATGAGAGAGGAATCATTGGTCGGGGCCCCTGTCTATTCAGTGATGGAAATAACTCGGGATCTGTAGCTGTGGGTGACCTTGCCCCTGCCACACCCTCCCTGCATGTGGCCTTAATCTCTGGCCACCCCTGCTGCCCTCCCCCCTCCCCCAAGCTGGGTCTCTCTGGGCTGCAGTTCCTGCCCAGCACAGGTGGACCTGGTGATGCTGGACTTGAAATGTAAACACCACTTCTGGTCCCTGTAGTTTGCCTGTCTTTGGAGGGGATTGCAGAAGCACTGTTTTCCTGGCATTTCCCTGGGTTAAAGGACCAGAGACATATGCAGCTATAGGACATGATGCAGCCTGCTCTCCGAGAGGCAGGGATGGCACCAAGGACAGGGGAAACGGGCTGGATGCTCCGTGGCCACCCTAGGACCCCAGGCTCTCGGTCCGGTCCCTGCCTGGGGTCTCCTCTGTGCAGTGTCCTGCCTGTGGGAGGACACTGCACAGGCAGGTCCAGCGTGGGGTGCACTGTCCCCGGGGCTTCATCACGGGGATGAATTGGCAGATCCCAGGTTCACATCTTTTATACAAGGTTGCCCTCTATGGGAGACTGGGAGAGTGGAGGTTTCAGCAGGTGATGGGTGTACTTGGAGACCCTGTCTGGTCCTCAGGGTTGTTCTCTTGCTCTGGGTGTAAGCCCCCCCCCCTTCTCCCTCCCCCCCCGCCCTCCCCCGCCCCCATCAGCTGACCAGCAGAGGCTCCTGCACCACAGACAGTCCTCGCTGCTGCTTTCCCTTCGTCCAGTGCAGAACCTCTTTCATCCGACCTAGTGGTGGTATGTCCGCTTCCATGGCGGGTCTGTCCTCTGTGGTAAACTGGGTCTGTCTTCGGAGCACAGCATTAATTTCAGGTTAATTGCATTTATTTGTTTATGTATTTATGTATTCATTTATTCACTTATATTGTTGATAGTATCACAGATGTCTCCCATTCCCCCCTCTTTATCCCCTCCTCCCAGTCCCTACCCAACCCCACAGGTCTTCCCACCCTATGGCCGTGCCTCTGAGGACCTAATGTCTGTGGTTTCTCTCCTCTCGTCCCCCACCCCCACAGTGAGGTACGTCAGTCTGCTCCCTGCCTCCCTGCTCAGGGTCAATTCATTCTGCTCACTAGATTCCACAATGAGTGTGATTATGTGATACTTGTCTTTCTCTGTTTGGCTTATTTCACTCAGCGTTCATACTTCCCAGGTCCCTCCATGCTGTCCCAGAGGGTCCGAGACCTTCCAGTTAATTTCTAGTCATTTCATGTGGGTACTTACTCTTCAATGAAAGCCTAAAATCAAACGTGCTTATTACAGTGTAGGAGGTGGGCAGTTCTCCCGTACGGGGGAGTGTTTAGACGCTGCACCGTGGTTCTTTTGATGCTGTAAATACGCGCCTAATGAAGTCCACACAAAGATTTAAATAATTGAAGATGAAAAGAAGACGTGAGCCTCGCTGAGATCTTTCTGTCCGTGGCTGCCATCTGGGCGGCTTCAGTGACTGGGATCCAAGAGGAAGGCTGACCCATCCCGCCCACGGGGAGCACCGCTCTGTAGCGCACCCTTCGGTCTCTTTGAAGCACGTTGTGCTTGTGTTTGCGGGATCCGGAACTGGAGCAATGGCTGTGTGGAAAACGTATTTGCTTGCAGAATGTCTGTGCACCTTCCCCATTTTCTCACTCCGAGTGGCCACCATTCACTCATTCATTCATTCATCTGTTCCTTCATCATAGTGTAATTTTTTTAGAGCATAAATATCTGCTCTAGACCATGGCACTGCATCTATTGATAAACTCTGGAAAAAATGGTCTCCGTCTTTACAAAAACAAAGATTTCATGGCCGGGGTTCTGGCGGGCACTCGGAATGCCTGCGCGTGTGTGAGGCACACGGTGGCGGCCGTATCACACTTCACACCGCCCTGCGGGCCGGGGCAGGCACCGCTGGGTGCGCTGGGCACAGCCTGGCCCGGGCCTGTGACTCCTGCATTCAGCTGTGTCACCCTCAGCAGGAAGGAGACCCCGGCCACAAAAGGCCGGCTTTCCACCACGTTCCTGTCCTCTTACATTGCTCACCCTCTCCGCACCCACAGCGCCCACACGCCCCTGTGCTGAGAAGGGAGGAGAGTGGGCACCGGGGACCACCGCAGCGGTGGGAACACGGAGTGGGGCATCAGCACTGAAGGGACAGAAAGTGATTGTTGAGGCCTGACCGACCGAGGTCTCCCATCTCCCGTGCTGGCCACACACTAGCGGGGAGGCTCCTACAGGATGCCTTCTCCCCAAAGCCTGGACAGACAGACAGACAGACGAGGCCTGGGGAGACCTGGGTGGAAGGCAGAGGGGCAGCACACCCGGAGGACAGGCAGGGGTCAGTCATCCTGGTGATGCCAGCGCTCCGGGCTGCGGGCAGCTTTCTCACCTTGGGCAGCTGAACGTGACCTTCGAGGAAGAGAGTGACATGGTCTGTGCCCCCGCAGCAGGAGCGCCAGGAAGCCCTAACGAAATGTTGGCAAGCACGTGGCAAAGGAAGAGGAAGAAGCAGTCACAGGAGGCGCCCGGGCTGGGCGGGAGGTTAACCCGCCCCGTGAGCCTGTCCGCCCTCTGCAGCCGCAGGGAGAGAAACAGCAATGCGCGGCCTGTGCCTCCGGGGGTCAGAGGGTCAGAGGGAATTCCTGTGGATTGAATCTGCGCACCCGCCCCCAGGCCCACACCGACACCCGGGCCAACACCCGCCATGGACTGAGCTCAGCAGCTGGCACCAGCCTCGGAACCAGGCGGTCACATTAGATTCCCGTCAGGGCACAGGCTCCATGCCCTGTGTGTGGGCTCTATGCCCTATGGGGAGGTGCAGGAGGCAGCCGATCCATGATTCTCTCTCATCATGGATGTTCCTCTCTCTCCCTCTCCTGTTCTCTCTGAAACCAATAAACATATGTTGTTTAAAAAAGATAAGAAAGCCCTGCCCTTCGGTCTGTTCCCTCACAGGCCCCGCAGGCCCCGCGGTGCCTGGGGTGGCTGAGGCAGGCACAGCTGACAGTGAAGCAAGGCGCTCAGCCTTCCTGGCAGAAGCTCTTCCCTCCAGCCTGTACCGCCCTTGCCCTCCGCACCTGCCCCCCAGGCAGGCACCTGCCCACAAGGGACCCCGGCGGTAGTGGCTTGGCTGCAGGAGGAGGAGGCTGGTCACAGGCAGTGCTGAGGTTCCAGGAGAAGCGGCTCTCTTGGCCCTGGTCCCCCTCCCCAGCTCTCAGGGGAGTGGCTCCCAGCGGAGGGAGTGTGAGGTGGTGACCACAGCCCAGTCAGAGGCCCTGCTCCCCAAGGCAGAACTCTGACTGAGCCCTACTTCTTCCTCAGTTTCTTCTAAAGAGGGGTCAGCAAGAGCCTTTAGGGTTCGCTGGGACAGCTGGAATGTTGCTCATGAAAAACAAATCATTGCAAGAAAAGGAGACAGAAAGTGGTGTGGTGATGACAGAATCCTGTGTGCTCAGCATGAATAGTTCAAATTGTAAATTAAATTACTAGTCTTTTTCTTTTTCTTTTTTTTTTTTCAGTAGAATTAAGAAAGAGAAATGAAACGTGGAAAAGTAAAAATGTCTATTTTAAGTTATAATTTCTATTTTTAATCTGTTCATGCATAAGATGGGTGGTTGGTTTTTTTAATAGAAATTACAAGGTACTTGCAAATATCTCTGGCATTTTCTTTGCAAATTTCAATTTGTCTTAGGATGATAGTCTCAAAAGCAGACTTTAGTAATAGTGAAAATAGAAGCTAATAGAAACTAACAAATGGAAATTGTGGAATGTGCTGGGTTGTTCCGGTGTCCTCACTTTTCCCCGTTAGGAGGTATAATTACACTTTTCCTCCGTAAAATAAATGGACCGCGTGCAAACCAGCATAGTTCCCCTGTTTAATAAGCGGGTGGTTTGTTTGGGCTTCTTTCACCATCTCGTCACTGACACGCTCTCTGTGCTGGGGATGCGTTTTCAGTGGATATTACGGAATTTTTTCAAAGGTTTTCATTTCTTCCATTTCAAAGCCATGCCTATGTCACGTTTTATTTTGAACTTGCAGGGTAACTCAGTTGAATAAAAGGGGTTTTAATAGCAGTTGAATAAAAATAGGTGGTTCTCCAAAAATGTATTTTTTCAATAAATTCTGTTCCATTTAATAAGAATTCATTGAGAATAGATAAAGGAAGTGATACGCCCTTCTGGGCATGTCGGAGGAGCAGTGGTGGAGTGCCAACCCCCCACCCACTCCGAGCAGCTCGGAGTGGGTGGGGGGTTGGCACAGCGGGCATCGCCACGGGCAGATGGAAGAGGCCCCGCATCTGAGTCCAGGGCCAGGCCGCACAGGTGGAAGGCAGCCGGACGGCTTACAAACACGGAGAAAGTAATTCTGCCTCGTCCTCTCCTGCCCCCCACAGCCCTTCCCCGAAACCACACTCAAGGCCATTGGCTTCACTTCCCCACAGAGCAGGTTAAGACATCATCAACGTTCATGATTTCACAAATATGGTTTTTAATCATTGGAAAATGTAATGCACAAAGGAAATGATAAGAAAACTATTCCTTGGGGATTGTTTTATGTTTATGGTTTAGAATGGACGCTGTATTTCTCACCCCTCCCCACCCCCCAGTGAGAGAAGGAGGCACTTTTGGGGGTTCCATCACTTACATATGTGCACACGGGTGGGGGTCTGTCACCAAGATCTGGTTTATTTCCGAGTGATAAAACAGTAAAGTGATTCTTTTTTCCTTTCCTACCATGAAGTTGAACTCAGAGTCTTGGCATGTTTTGCTTTTAGAATTAGTATTTAACAGATATTTTAAAGTGTTTTATGTTAGAATTGATGTTATGAGGATCTTCTCTGGTGTTATATAGAGAGCGTTTACATCTGTAAAGCGCTTTCACCTTATTATTCATGGACTCGGAGTAATAGCATCAGTTATTCATCAGCAAAGAGCGTTTCCAGACAGATGCTGGAGAAAGCACTGCTCACGGAGGGGGGGGAGGGGGCAGGGGGGAGTTGGGGGTCAAGTGGCTCCGACTAGGTTGTGGTCGGTGTGGGGAGTGGGGGAGACTCCCTAGGGAAAGCCCTGCTCCACAGCCTGTCCGGGGACGGAGCCCCTGCATGCTCCCCGCTCCCCGCTGCAGCCTCTGACCCACAGCTCCCTTTCCTGAGCTGTGAGGCAGGACTGTGCCTACAGGATAAGGAACTCGACTATTTTCTCAAACGTTTCTCTTAGTCTCTGTATGGCTGAGAGGAGAATGGCCCGTCAACATGAACCATTACAAAGGATCGTTAGCCTGAGGAGTGGCACAAAATGGAGGCCCCGGAACCAGCTTTCTGTTCTGGTTCTGTCTCTCACTGGGCAATGTCAGGCCAGCCTCTGTCTAGCTTGTGGCCACAGCTTGCTGACCCTCAGCTGGACAGTGTAACCACCAGGAACGCCGATGCTTCAGCATCACTCATCCAAAGGCCACATGGCCAAACCATGTGTGTTTAGGGACCTGCCCATACAAGATGTGACAGAGAAGCCACATCACCTGTCAATGCTGTGTGTGAGAGCCCGCCCCGTAGCCTGTGACAGGGTCACTGATGCCCCGGAGTCTGAGCAGAACTCTATAGCCAGAGAGGAGCACACCACGTGGCACCTTGGGCTGGGGAAGGGGTGCAGCAGTGGCCCCAGCTTTGTGGGGATCCAGGGCCCAGTTATCACCAGCACAGCTTATCCCACTAAGTGCAGGGTGGAGATGCAGGAGGAAGCACCGGGAGAAGAATCGGGGACCCACAGGGCCTGGCGGGAAGACTTGTGCCCAGAGCCCCTAACCCTAGAGTGAGTAGGCCACTTGGTCTGTGGTGCCTTCCCAGGAAGCACACCAAGCCCTTCCGGAAGGAGGAGGGAGCACTGTGAGCACAGTCCAGGCGGAGATGGAGGAGCAGCTGTCCCGGGCCCTGAGGAAAGGGAGCTGGGGGGAGGGGGGGAGCATGGTGGGAGCAGAGATTCTCCACCATGACCCTGTAACTTACCTCAGTAGGATGCAGTTGGTTTTTAATGTATGTCTATTGTTTTCAGAGGAAGGAGAGGGAGAGAGAGAAGCATCAATGAGAGAGAATCATTGGTGTGGGCTCATGCTCTATCCCCTGAGCCAGGCCTGGGGGCAGCAGTGTGTACAGTGAGCGCTCACCCACGTGTGGCCACGGTTCTTTCCTCCCCTTTAGCAGGCCTGAGGTGCCATCCTCACCATCAATCTCACCCTGTGCTGCTCCTGCCTTCTCTCCACGTCCCAGGCCACCCTGCTCTCCTGTTGGGCTTGCTAATGGGTTTGACTCCTGCAAGCTCACATGGTGAACTTTTATCCCTTCGCCCAATGGAACCCTGGGGTGTTATAGCTGCCCAGTGGGGTTTTGTTCCCCATCCCAGAGGAGCTGTGGGAAGAGAGGTCAGGAGCATCCCCAGGTGCGGGGTGCGGGTGCAGCCGGGCTGACGGGGCGGGGCTCTGTGGGCGCGGATCCTGCGAACAGCCCTGCCCTCTGACATCACGGCACCGGGCCCGCCGGGCTGATTAGCTGGAGGACTCGCGTGGCTGCCAATCAACGCGGAGCCGCTGAGGGTCGGAGCGGAGGGAGGAGGGACCTCAGCCGCCTGCGCGCACAGCTGGCGGCGGCGCCAGGCCGCCGGGTCCCCGCCTGCGCGTCCTCCCGCCCCGGCTCCCGGCTTCGGCTCCCCGCTCCCCGCTCCCCGCTCCCCGCTCCCCGCTCCCCGCTCCCCGCTCCCCGCTCCCCGCTCCCCGCTCCCCGCTCCCCGCTCCGGCTGCAATCCGCGTCCGCCGGAGCAGAGGAAGCTGCGTGGGCACCGGGCGCGGAGCCGGTGCATCCTCCCAGCGGCTGCGTGCGGAGGACCAGGAGCCTCGGGAGGCGGCGGCGGCGGGAGCTGCGGGTCCCCGCAACGGGAGGCGGCGGGAGCCGGCGCCGCCACAGCCGAGCGCGGCCTCCGCACCGGACAGCGCGCTCCGAGGCGTCCACCCCGCGGGCCGCGGCGCTGGTGCCGCCCGGGTGAGTCCCTGCGGGTCCCAGCCAGGCCGGGCGGCCGGCGGCCGGTGCGGACAGGGAGCGGGAAAGTTTGGGGGGGAGGTCTGTGCAGAGGCAGGTCCAGGCTTAGCCCACTCCGCCGCCCTTTCAGGGTGCGCACCCCGCTTTGCAGAAGTTACATTTGCACCAGAAAGGGAAACAGCCCGCCCCCCAAAGCAGCACTTGCATATTTTAAACTGCTGCCAGACATTTGCATAACAAACCCCTCTTTTCACCTCGATGTGGGCCCTTTCCATGGAGATGGCCATGCTACCCCGAGCCTCCCGCCCAGGCTGGGTCTGCGGAGTGGCCCTGGTCGCAGGGTTCTGACCCTGGTCGCGGGGTTCTGGTCGTGGACGCGAGGTTCTGACCCTGGACCGGGGTTCTGATCCTGGCCGCGGGGTTCTGGTCGTGGACGCGGGATTCGATCATGGTGAGCGCTGGGCCTGAGACCCACAGGCGTGCTGTGCTCTGCGGGTCTGTCTGAGGGACGCCGGTCACAGGCTTGTGACATTTGGAGACACTGTCACAAATCGCGTTTGAGAAAATAGATGCTTCCTCTGGGTCGAGTGAGAAAAATAAACAAATTCCCGCCACCTGCACGTCATTCTCCCAGGCGCGGACCCGGAGGACCGCACAGGGGCTGCACCTGTGAGACCTCACACCCCAGGCGGCTGGGGACAGAGCCTATGGAAACGGGCTGGACCGCCCCTGGACGGCTCTGTCAGAGAAAGCTGGGAGAGGGGCCCTCACCCGCTCCTGTGCCCTGTGCCCTGTGCCCTGATGGATGGACTGGCTGCGGTTGGAACTGTTACCAGAGTATCGCCAAGCGACGATCTGTATTGTTTGTGAGCCCTGACCCAGCTCCGAGAAACTTCCAGTGGTTTCTACTCCATCCTCGTTCTCAGACTCATTGTCTGTGTCTTGCTCTCCTGGGATCTTCTCCCAGAATGTTTCCTCAGTTCAAGAATACACACGGTGTAAAGTAAATGGCAGGGAAACATACCGATGTGCTTTCCTAGTGATTTTAGGTGTTTTGTTTTTTCATCAACTTTACGGTTCAAATCCTGGGTGTTGAGTTTCTTGCCACAAAAGAAAATTGATGAAGAAAAAAGTTACTGTCAGTGGTTGAATTTCTTTAAAACTAGAATGCAATGATCCCTCCCCCCCCCCCGAAAAAAAAAGGTTTAAAGGGTGTGTGTTTTTTAATACCAAAAGAATAATTTTATTTATTCTATTAAAAAGATACCAGCCAGGCACACCCAGGTGCCAGGAGGCGCTGTGTGGTGTGCAGCTGCTGTTTTTGTGAATAAACACAGAGAGTGGGCAGCACAGGAGGACCCAGCAGGCCAGGCTGACCACCTCAGCAGAAGTCCAGAGTTCAGAGGCAGGGGCTGGGGGGTGCTCAGTCCCCCTCGGTGCAGACAGGACCCTGACAGGCTGAGCCCCTGCTGGGGCCACGGAGCCATTTCACAGGGAGGACCCTCTGCCTTCCCCTCGTGGCCCCTGTCAGACCTCCTGAAGAGTGCACTGGGGAGGGCTTTGGAAATTAAATAGTAAACAGAATAATTTTTTTTAACTCTATCTCAATGGCCCTCGGTCAGCAGTAAGACTGATGCTGAGAAGATGCTGTGGCGAATTTGCTGTGCGTGTGACTTATTAAGGGTGCCGGCAGCCAGCCTCACGGGGAGGTGATGGACGGGAACTCTAAGCATGCTTGGAAAAGAGAGGGCATTTCCTGAGGGCTTTAACACTTAGCTCCCGGATAGCCAGCAGATGAATTGCGTTTTGTTCTCTGCCAGCGGGAGTTATTATCTAAGAGGTGTGTCCACTTAAGTGATTGTTCCTAAGTATCGAAAGGAAGTAAATGAGATGATTTCCAATATAAATATGTAAAATCATAATTTGAAGATTCTATGTTTGATAACCGAAGTAGGAAAACATGCTTATATGTGTATGTATGTGTATATGCACATGTACATTACATATAGTCACCTCGTGGCCTTTCCTGTCTTATCTGAGTATTGAACTGGTGCCCTTACTCTTCCTTACCCCAGAAAGATTCTCTAATGGGATTTAAAGCAACTTAGACTCAGCTCAAACCTCAGTGCTGCCCTTACATCTTAAAGGGCCCCACGTGTCTCATCAGGAACCGGCCACCCCCAGCAGGTCTGACGTTTACATGATCCGTGAACATTCCCTTGGAGCAGAAGGTGTCGCTGAGTATAAAACCCAAAGACTGAGCTTCCTGTGCCCTCGCAGGAGCAGTGATTTGGGGGAAGAACAGCGAGACCTTTAGCTGCTTCCTCAAGGCCAAGGGTGTGGGCCGAGCTGCTTCCCCAGGTCTGAGAAGCAGCCGGGAGACATACATGTTGCCTGGACCTCAGCCATGGGCTGAGGCGAAGCCATGGGCTGAGGCGAAGCCTGATGGGGTCGTGGTGGGTACGTGGCGGGGACCCTGATAGTGTCGTGGTGGGTACGTGGTGGGGACCCTCATGGGGCCGTGGTGGGGCCGTGGCAGGAGCTGTGCTGGGACAGTGGCTGTGGCCGTGGCGGCCATGGCAGGACCCAGAGGGGAAGCTGTGCTCCGCAGGCTGCTCCTCTCCGGGCTGGAATCACATATCATGCCTGGTGCTCCCTCTGGGTGCTGGTGTCTAACCTCAGAGAGGCTGTTGCGTGGGCACAGGCCGTGGGCACAAGCCATGGCCACTTCCAGCCCCAGCCTGCTTCCCGGTGGCGTCAATTCCAAACGCACAGAAGTTCCTGTCCTCAAGAAGCCTTGCTCTTCAGAAAACAGCCCGGAAGCCCAAGGGGACCTCGTGGGGGGAGGGTGCCCCGGGAGCAGAGGGCACGGAGGGGAGCAGAGGGGGCAGGACCACCACGTGGGCCGCCACGCCCAGGACCCAGCGCCAGGCCGGGCAGTGGCCCCGGTGAGCAGGCTCCCAGGGGAGACACCAGCACCCACCTGGGCTCCAGACCGGAGAAGGTGCCCCCCCGCCCCATCTGCTGCTCCCTGAAGTGAAGCCTGTGCAGTGTGAGAGGCCTGGAGGTGTCAGACAAGCTCCTGCCGGCAGCCAAGAGTGGGGTCCCCCTTCCCCTCAGTCCGGGCGGCCTCAGAGTCCTGAGTGGGACCTGCCTGGGCAGGGAGGGCAGCACGAGGTCTGGTGACCCTGCAGAGCTGGCCTCCCTCAGCTTCCTCAGGATGGACGTGCTGAGGAACAGACAGAACTGACAGCAGGTCTCCTGAATCCAAACAGCCCGTGTCGGAGCCGAGCAGCGCAGCCCGGGCACCCCAAAGCCAAGGGTGTTTGAAACGTGCCCAGCAGCAGCCGCCGCCCGCGCCAGGGGCTCGCCTGGGTGCCCCGGCTTTGCCTCGCCTTCCGCCTGTGCCTGCGAGGGGGCCACACCGCCAGGCCGCGGCCAGTGCCGAGCAGCCCTGTCGATGCCCCTCCCGGCTCCCAGCCTCCGGGGGACGCTGCAGGGAAAGGCCATTTGGGAAATGTTTTGTAAGAGATAGTCTCCAGCTCCTCATTAATACTAAGTGAATATCATGGTTAATTAATTGGGATTATGGAAATATGTGAGGAGGAAGTGAAGGTTGAAAGACGGCGTTTATCTGCTTGAGAGCTCCATTTCGTGACGGGCCGAGGGCGTCGGGGAAACAAGTGCTCGCCAAGCGCTCGCCCTGACCTCCAGCCGGAGGCTCCGCCAGCCCAGTGCTCGCACCTCCAGGGAACGGCTGTCCCAACCTGGGAGTTCCATGGAGAAGGACTTTCAGCAAGCTCACACACACACACACACACACACACACACACACACACACTGACACACACGTTCTTCCTCTCCCAACATTAAAGATAAATCCGTGTGTGGCCAGCCAGCCTCGGAGGAGCTCGCCCTGTCTCCGGCAGGAGCTTCCCGGGAGCGGCGCTGCTGCCAGTAAGGAGCCTCGTGGGCGGAGGCAGCTCACCAGGTTCCACGCGTGTCAGCCAAAAACAGACGTAGAGACACTGCCTGCTGCCCTCTCCTCGTCTCCTCCTCCCTCCTTTTTCCCTTTCCTCCTCTTCCTTCCTTTCTGCCCTTTCTCTTTCCCCTCTCTCTCCTTCCTCCTCACACTTCTCCCTCCCTCACTTCTTTTCTTCTCTCCTATCTATCTCTCCTCTCCCCCCTCTCTGCCCACCTGCTTCTCTCTCTCCAGGGCCCTGCAGGGCCACCCTGTCTTCCTGGTGACTCGCAGGGCTGGCGGGCGTGGGAGCGGGTGGGGCGGTGCACGGAGCACTGGTGATCCCTCAGCACCAAGGCCAGAGAAGGGCGGGCCTTCCTGCTGGGGGAGCAGCCGCCACCTCCGCGTGGCTGCTCGCCCCCTGGGGCTCCCGGGAACGCCCCACGCCGGGCACCCTGCTGCTGGGAGCCTGCCCTCCCTTGGGGGAGGCTTCTCCGCAGCAGCAGCAGCTGATGGGCAGCAGGAAACAGAGGGGAACACTGCGTTCCCAGGCTGAGCCCTGAGGCCACACGCCGCTCTGCTGCTCAGTGGTTAACACCGGGCACTCCATGCAGCCCGGCCGCCGCGTGCCTGCGCAGGACGGTGCCTTCTGCACACGAGCACACGGGCCGGTCCATTCTGAGTCAGAACGGGCTGTGGACGCCGATCCACAGCTGGTCTGTTGCATCAGACGTCCCGGAGGGGTGTCACCGGCCACGGAGCCCCGGCCACGGAGCCCGTACCCCCAGGCAGCACCACCTCAGGGCAAAGGCAGCCACACCAGCGCCATCCACCTGAGGACGCAGGCGCCTGTCCACACCGGGGACATATCCGCGGACCTGCGTCCTTCCCCGGAGAGCCCGTGTCACCAAGGCCCCACGCCAGGACTGGAATAAACAGGCGACCATGGCACAGTCACACCGTCACACCAACCGCATACACATGGTGAGACGCACCTTGCGAATTCCACTGAAGGGCGAGGGCTCCTACACCATCTGTGAACCCCTTTCCTCCGAACGGGGCGTTGTCACGATAGGCATTGCATGCCCGGAGCGCCCTGGGGAACTTAGTCCAGAGCCCAGGCCACTCCATGTCCCGGTGGAGACGGCTCTCAGTGACCTCGGAAAAGGGCTTTCCTCATGGTGTGAGCATGCTCACCATGAGGATGATGACGAATTACTGTCCACACTGTGGAAGGTGCCGGACCCACGCGGGCCGAGGTGATCCTGGCCGCTCACCAGGCCCCGTGGCATGGAGGACGAGGCCTGGTGAGGACGGCCACAGTCCCGGGCTGAGGGGACAAGCCGGGAAATGCCGTCCAGAGACACTGACATGGAAAATCCATTTAGAAGTTGCATCCCATGCCTGACCTTTGAACCAGGAGTCTGTCTCAGCCTCCTGGGCCCTCCAGCCCAGCCTTCCCGGACCGTCCTGTGGCCCAGGTCCTGCCCTGCTCTCATAGTTGGGGTGAGTTCCTCCTGGTGCCCGTGCCCCGCTGTAGCCAGGGATGTGAGGGCAGAGGCGAGAGGACGCTGACCTCCAGGCCAAGGGCAGTGGGTTGATCAGTGTGTGGTGTGATGGGACAATGGCAGACACGTCCTGGGATCTGCAGTGGGAGGAGCGATGGTGTTTTAGAGAGACTGTGGAGGACCCGGATGGCCACTGTGCATGTGGCAGCAGTGGCAGGATGGCAATGGAAAGTGCGTTTGCTTTAGTCATGGGACACCAGGGGACGGACGTCGGAAAGAGACTGGCGCATTTTTGTGTAACGCCAGGGAAAACACTGCACTCTACAGATGAAGGAGACTCCAGTCCATTGGAGCAGCTGACGTGGGTGGGAGCTGCTTTTCCAGAAGTTTCTGCCTTGGGGAGGATCATCGAGGTTTCCTGCGTCTTTCATGGACAGGCATGAACGTGACCACCACCCACCTGGACCCCGTCCTTCCCGCGCACTCAGGGCACAATCACCAGCAGGACCATGTCCGCTAATGTGGAGGTGACGTCTCATAACAGGGTCACTGTGCAAGGTCTGATCTCTTAGCGATAATACATCAATAAATGTCTTAATTAAGCAGAACGAGTTTTTAAATGTAAACATATTGGTTCCACCCCTCACTTGAGCCTGCCCAGAAAGGAGCGTGTGCAGGGGAGACGTGGGTGTGTCAGAAAGACACCCCGGCTTCTGGGAACTTCTGTAATGGGAGTCCCGAGACTGTGAGGTCTAAGGCCGGGCAGGGGAGGGATGGGGGGGTGCAGTCTCCTCACAGACATGAATTGCTGCCAAGGTGAGAGTGAGGCAGTGGAGGCGGAGGGAAGATGTTTTCTCTGGAGCTGAACCCTGAGGCGCGGACCAAGCTCAGGACCCTGCCGTGGCCGGTGAGGTGAGCATCCCTGCTTCCAGCAGAACAGGAGGTTCCTGTGGGGAAGCTCCGTGCAGAGCCGGAGCGGGGCGTGCTGACTCGGTGGTATGAAGCACACACCTCCATGACCCATGCTCCAGTGTCACCCTCAGCACGGCTGAGAGCCAAAAGTGATGGTATTGACCAATGCCAGTCGCTCCCCACGAGACAGTTCAGCTAAACGCCACCGAGCTGTTTCTCCTGTCCTTGGATCACGTGTTTGAATATTAATAACTTTAGCTCAGCTGGCGAGGCTCAGTGGTTGAGCGTCAGCCCATGAACCAGGAGGTCACGATTCGATTCCTGGTCAGGGCACATGCTCTGGTTGTGAGCTCGATCCCCAGGGGGGCAGGGGGTGCAGGTGGAAGCCAATCCATGATTCTCTCTCATCATGGATGCTTCACACTCTTCCTCTCCCTTTCTCTCTGAAATAAGAATAATATATGAATATTAATCACAAAATCTAATTAAACCATCAAACTTCATCGATCAACATTTTAATCGTACTCATCACAGTTTCTTTTTTTTTAATTTATTAAGGTATTATATGTGTACATAGCTTACTATTGCCCCCCTCCCCACCTCCCATTCATGCCCTCCCTCCCCAGAGTTCTGTGTTCGTTGGTTGTACTTATATGAATGCATACCAGTCCTTCGGTTGTTCTCTTATCTCCCCCCAGGTCTCCTTCCCCTCCCCGCTGTCATTTGACAATCTGCTTGTTTTATGGTGACTATCTCAGGACCACATGAATAGAATCCACTCCTCATTTGGCAGTCTGCTTGTTTTATGGTGACTATCTCAGGACCACACGAATAGAATCCGCTCCTCCTCTGGTTCACACCACTCCTCACCCCGGGTCCCACTGCACCCCCGGGGACACGGCTCTCCCGGGGCATATGTCTCCCCCGGGGCACACGGCTCACTGGGGCACAAGGACCCCTGGGACACACGGCTGGCTCTCCCAGGGCACACGGCCCCCTGGGACACACGGCTCACCCGGGGCACATGGCCCCCTGGGACACGCGGCTCACCCGGGGCACACCTCTGTGGTGCTGGGGTCGCGAACTGGAGGCGCCGCACTAGCTCCTTGCTAGCATGGCGGGTGGGCTGGGACGGCTGCGGGTGGGGAGACCGCGCTCCAAGGAGTCTCAGCAGAATGGCTGCGGACGCGGAGGCCAAGCTCTGAAGCCACCCACTCCCTGGGCCCGGGGTGGAGTGAGCTCTGTTCTCGGTGAGCTTCCCTCACTCACCGCAGCGGCAGCGGCAGTGGGTGCGGTGGAGGCGGTGGCTTTTGTGGCTCAATTTCCACTGTATTTTTAAAATCCACATGGTGTCAGCAGCGCCCCTCCTTGGGGTCCCGGCAGAGGCTCTGGCTCTGCCCTGTGGCGGTGGGCCTGATGGGCGAAGGGCTCGCCAGGGCCACGAATGGAAGGCACTGCGCCATCTCCTCACCAGCATGGCAGGCAGGCTGGGTCGGCTGCAGGCGGGCTGAGATGGCTGCGGGGGGGAGACTGCGCTCAAAGGTGTCTAGTTCGGGGCAGAAGTGGAGCAGCTGCAGACTCAGAGGCTAAGTTCTGAAGCCGCCCACTCCCTGGGCCCGGGTCAGAGTGAGCTCTGTTCTTGGTGGGTTTCCCTCATTCGTGGCAGCTCCCGTGGCTTAATTTCCACCGTAGTTTCAAAATCCACATGGCGGCAGTGGCAGAAGCTTCAGCCCGGCCATGCAGCGGCGGAGGAAGGACTAGCCTGGGCCGGGAACGGAAGGTGCCTCGCCAGCTCCGCACCAGTACGGCGTGCGTGGAGGCCAGGCTGAGATGGCTGCGGGCGGGGAGATGCGAGACCACGCTCAAAGGTGTGTCGTTCTGGGCAGGAGCCAAAGGCACGGTGGAGGCCCGGCATTGGCTCTCTCGTTCCTAAGGCGGGCCGGCCAGGATGGCCCACTCCCTGGGCCCCGGGGCGGAACCTCATCACAGTTTCAAAAGTTTACTCACATTCAAGAGTCTTCGGGAAAACAGACTCTGAAGCATTCTGAGAAGAGGGAAGAACTGTCGGAAAATGGGGGATGGGAGCTGGGTTTCTGCCTCTGGACAGGAGGAGACGTGGGGTGAGGAGAAGGCAATGAGGCGAATTTCAGGAAATGAAACTTCTTCCCACAGAAACATGGGAACGTCACTCCGTTTGCAGTTTTCTCCAGTAAAACCCTACAAGGCAGGGCATTGGCGTCTGCATCGGACGTTTCCTAGAATGAGTGCAGCATGTCTATGG
The DNA here is from genome assembly GCA_963924515.1 of Vespertilio murinus. NCBI lineage: Eukaryota > Metazoa > Chordata > Mammalia > Chiroptera > Vespertilionidae > Vespertilio > Vespertilio murinus. The sequence goes on from OZ004708.1 coordinate 104,622,376, forward strand.
ATGTTTTAAAAGGACGCTTGTACCTCGATCAATAACTCCCTCAGCAAGCCTGTTTGTAGACAATCCTGGGAGGTTATGGGAGGTAAAAATATTCTGTTGATCTTCAAAGTATCTTTGGGGGACAGTGGAAACCTGGTTTTGTGTTACATGTGGAAATCATGGAAGCACGTGGAAATGGTGCTGCAATGAGACTTCCCAATTGTTTACTTAAAATTTATTGACGTTTTCTAATTGCCAGTGAGGACGTTAGTGGGGAGGATGCACACTTGTGGGATCACACACACCTCCACGGCCACACACCTCCACGGCAACACACTACATGACCACACACCTCCATGACCACACACCTTCACAGCCACACCCCTCCACAGTCACACACTACATGACCACACACCTCCACGACCACACACCTCCACGGCCACACACCTACTTGGTCACACAGCAAGGATCATGGGAGGGCCTGGTGACTGCCATCTCCCTCCTACTCATGGCCAGAGTCCCTTCCACAGAAACCTGTAACCAATAGATGGAACTTCTCTAAATGACTAACGTAGACGCAGACGGAGAGTAAAAAGATACAGATGGTATTTTAGGTTCCACCCCAGGCATGATGGTATATCGTAAATAGGTGTAGCTGTTCTTGTGGAAAACAAGACCTTCTCCACCCCTGTCCTTTCACCCCCAAAGGTCTCCAAAACACTGTACACGCCAAAATGCTCCGTGCTTCTAGCAGCCGGCCTGCTAAGTGCCAGTGTGGCTCCCCTTCTGTGCCCCTTCGGCAGCTCACCGGGAGCGCTGTGATGACCCCAGGTCCCAGCCGCCCGGGGCTAAGGTAGGCGCAGGCCGAGAGCCCCACCTCAGGCCAGCCCTGAGCCCGGGAAGCCCCCCCCCCCCAGCCCTGCTGGGGAGTTTTTATCCTGCTCTTCCCGAACTCCCAGAGCGGCGCCTCCTGAGTCCTTGCGTGGGAGGTGGAGGTCTGTGTGGGGTCGCATTATTTCTGGTTGGTGGCCAAGCATGCTTCCTGCGCTGCAGCAGCTCAGTGTTAGCATGACACCAGTGATGAATCATTAGATTCGTTTAGAAAGCAGCGCCCGATTGCCAGTGAGCATGGATGGAGCTTGTCTCCTCTGGTGAAGAATCAACCAACCAGCCTTGGCCAGTATGGCTCAATGGATAGAGCGTCGGCATACGAAATGAAGGGTCCTGGGTCCAAATCCAGTCAAGGGCACATGCCCAGATGGCAGGCATGATCCCCATTGGGGAGTGTGCAGGCGGCAGCCAATCCATGATTCTCTCTCATCATTGATGTATTGATGCTTCTGTCTGTCTCTCCCTCTCATTTCCTCTCAGAAATCAATATATACTCTTAGCAACAAGTTAGGCCCACACAGACAAAGCCACACCCTCACTGTTAAAATAACTCCTAGTTGAATAGGGTTCGTGGTTATTTCTTGAAATGAAACCCCAATGTTCTGTGCGAGACACAGCTCTCCCTCCTCCATTCACTGGCGGGTGGAGTGCGGGTTCCGCTGTAGCTTCTGGCTGTGCCTCCTTGCTGTGCCTGTGCCCGCCCTCTCATCTGTGAGCCGGGCTCAGTCACCTCTTTGTTCCGTGGTCACTGCTCCATGATTGTCTGCACGGGGAGCAGCAGGCCTGCAGATCAATACCACTTACAGCCCTGGCTTTCAGAGGGGCGGGGACTGAGCTGGTGGTTACCTGCCGAGGCACCCACTGCAGTGTCACCGCCGTGACCAGGGCTTGCCCGGACGAGGACTGCACAGAATTCTGAAAGCAGAGTCCGCCACCTCCCTCCCCCGCCTGGTCCCGGGTCTTTTCTTTTTTTAGTATATTGTTATTGATCTCAGGAAGGGAGAGGGAGAGAGAGCTAGAAACATTGATGATGAGAGAGAATCATGGACCAGTTGCCTCCTGCACACCCCCCACTGGGGATTGAACCTGCAATTTGAGCATGTGGCCTGACCCTGAATCGAACCATGACCTCCTGGGTTCATAGGTCGACTCACAGCCTTGCCAGCTGGTCTGGTCTTGGGTCTTGATTTTTTTTCCGTTTCAAATCTCTTTCCACTCTTCTCTGCGCAAGGCAGACCCTCCGTTCCCCCGGGATTCGAACACCGCCTTCCCTCCCTCCTTCCCCCTCCCCGCTCCTGTGACTCAGCCTGGACTCTGCTCTGGAACCCTCGCTGCGCCCTCAGCACTCATGGCCAATGCCAGGCCCTGCGCCTGGCGGTGAGCCTCCTGTCAGCCCGCCCCGCCTTTTTCTCCTGCTGGCCTCGCCCGCAACTCCTCATCACCCGCTCCTCCTCCTCTCACCCCTGGAACTGTGCCAAGGTTGCCAAGTCAAGGTCGGGATTCTCACCCATATTCCTGACTCCCATCTCGCATTCCGTTCTCAATCAGAGGTGTCTGTGTCCCTTTGCTGGGAGCCTCCCAGCTCCTGCCTGTTCCCTGGTCTTCCCAGCGCCTCTGTCACCTGCACCCACGCGCTCCTGTCCTGTCCCTCACCGCATGGCCTTCCCCACGCTTGGGCTCAGGGTCCAGCACAGACTGGAACCGCCACTCTGCGATAGTCAGCAGCCTAGTGAATAGCTCACCGACATTTCAAAATCTGTGTCCCTCCATTCCCTCCCCCCATCGTCTCACCTCTGGTGACTGTGCGTGTTCCCTGCACTCAAGGGCTGTGCGTGCTGGGGCTGCCTTTTCACTCAGTGCATGTAAAATGGGCTTCCGTTGCTTTTAGAGAGAAGCGGAGTCTCCCTGGTGGGCAGCACTCGGCAAATGCTGAGCGAGTGACCAAGGCTTGGGGCCACTCCTCCTCCCCTGGCAGCCTCTGTTCCACCCAGCCCTGACCCTCTCCTCCCACCTGATGGGATGAGCAGTATCCCTGGGAGCATGGTCACAGCCTGGGCCCTTCGGCAAACAGTGAAAACCCCGCTGTTTTCATTCCCCTCCTCAAGGAAAGGGTCTCTTGCTTCAGAGTGAGAGGTTAGTTGATCCATGTAATAGATCTTAGCCCGGCCGGCGTGGCTCAGTGGTTGAACATAGACCTAGGAACCAGGAGGTCAGGGTTCGATTCCCGGTCAAGGGCACATGCCTAGGTTTCAGGCTCCATCCCCAGTGTGGGGCCTGCAGGAGGTAGCCAATCAGTGATTCTCTCTCATCGTTGATGTTTCTCTCTCTCTCTCCCCTTCCCTTTCTCTCTGAAATAAATAAAATATATATTTTTTAAATGATAAACAGGTTGGAGAATATATAAAATGGGATAGATGTGACCGATTATGGAATTTAATGGGGGAGCAGAGGGGTACCAGGCCATGAGATGGAGAATGAGAAGGTGAAGGAGCGTGGCTTACAGATGCTGGGAGCATGAGGTCTCGTTGATGCTAGGTGACAGGTGACATGAGATAAAAAGATGAGTGATTGAGATTGGGCAGCAGACTGTATAAAAAACGAACTAGCCAATAAAGATACGCAATCAACTTAAAATAGCCTTAAAATGAATAAAGCAAAATTTGGGAATTCAAGTAGATAGTGAAAACATTCCACAAAGGAAACCTGTCACTAATTCCTTCACCTGAAGATCCTGGAAAGCTTCAAAGCATGCAGAGTTCCAATCTTACACGGATTCTCCAGAGAACGTGAAAAGAGAGAGACCTGCCAACCTCATTGCATTAGGCTGCCATTGTAACTGGTAATGGCTTCCTCGAGAATTGATTGAACAACCAATCGTAATAACTTGATACCCTGTTTCCCCGAAAATAAGACAGTTCTTATATTAACTTTTGCTCCCAAAGATGTGCTAGGTCTTATTTTCAGGGGATGTTTTATTTTCAGGGAAACACGGTAGTTATGAGGAAGGGACAGCATGAAAAAGGAAGTTATGGGCAATATAATTCAAGAACATAAGTTGTAAAAATTCAAAGCAAATTATTTTAAAACCAAACCAGCTATCTATAGAAACAGAATAGAATACCCTGACAAAGTGGAGAGTAGCTGCTATAGGTTGACTAGGATGCCCCCTCCCCCAAAATTTGTCTGTTGTGGTCTTAGTCCTAGTACTTCAGAATATGAACTTTTAAAAAATAAGATTATTGTAGATGTAACTAGAGGCCCAATGCACAAAATTCGTGCAAGAGGCTCAACCCTTCAGCCCTCAAAGCTGTGGCAGCTTGCCTTGGCAGCCGCCTCGGCCCTCACATCACAGCTTCGTCCAGAAGGCCATTCGGCTGACTGGTCTAATTAGCATATCACACTTTTACTATTATAGATTAGCTAAGATGTGGCCACACTGATGAGACCTTGTTGAAACCTTTCTCTGTGCTCAGCAGAATACATGGCCAGTGATTAGCAAAATTCTTTCCCCCTGGGGTGAAACTCCCCTGAGCTGTCTTCATCTCCCAGCTCTGACAGCCAGCCTCCTCCAGGCCCTGGGCCCTCTGGTCTTAGTTACGGCTCTTCTCCCAGTCCACCATCGGGTCAGGAGTGGGAGATATGTCCTTTTCTTCCTCATGGTCAGGCCTAGACTATTTTCCATTCTTACTCCATCTTACTACCCACTCCTCCTTATAGCAGACATCAACTAACTCATGGTTAGCTGCTTCAACCCCACCCAGAAAAATCTTAGTTTGTGGATAATTCATTTATTTTACAAACTACTAGATATCTGTATAGAAGGTTTTCTATAGTTTCAAACTATAGTTTTCTATAGTTCGTAAGATAAATGAAGAGCCCCAGTAACTCCCCCAGTAAATGGAATGTTCTATTATTATAAAGTGATCTCTGTGTCTCCAGGAATTATTTGTGCTTTAAATATAATTTCCTAATACTTTACATTAGTTTTTCTATTTAAAATATGTCTGCTCTACCTTTTCCAGATATTTACTTTCACATTTTTTATATATCACTTGTGAACAGCATATACTTGGATTTATGGGAGTTTTTAGTTTATCTGCCAATCTTTGTTTTTTAAAGATAATTTAGTTCATTTAACATTTAATGTAATTACTGACAAAAACAGACCTATTTATTTTCTTTTCCATTAGTCCTGTCTACTCTAGTTTTCTTTTTCTCTCCTTTATTTTATTTTTAATTGAATATTTTTCATTTTTCTCCTCTATTGGTTTTGAAAGTACATATTCTTTATTAGTTCATTAGAAATCAAAATATGTCGCCAAAGATAGAAGTCCATCAATATCATTACCTTAATACAGGATTCTTAGTCCATTTTTATTTCAATATACTACCGCAGACTTCTATTGTATTGTTCCTATTTATTTCAATTAGTCTTTTTTTTATTTTTATTCCACTTTATTATTACCTTGTTATATACTTAAGGTTATTTAGATTCATTCATATTTTTATCAATTCGTTTATCTTCAGTCTGTTCAGCAATTTCATCACTCTTCCTCTGTTTGTGAAATGTACATCTTATGAGTTTCCACCTCTTAACTTTCTACATCATTTCCCTGCTTCACTAATTGCCAAGACATGGACATGCCAACAAGAAGGTCTGATTTGGCATGTCCTCCCTGCCCCCAGGCTTCGAGGCCAAAGCTCGTGAAGTAAAAGGGCCCCTGAGGTTGGATGTCTCTGCCTGCTTCCGCGGCCCAGGGCAGGGTGGCATCCTGAAGAACTGCCAGGCTCTCAGTGTTGGCAGTGATGATGGTGTGGGGTTTGATCAGTGGCCACTTTTTCAAAAAAGAGTTTCATGATTTGAGGTGTGAGTGTACGTATGCATATGTGTGTGTCCTTGCCCATGGTTTGAGCAGAGTATTGGACTAAACAAGAGCTATATTTATATTGATGTTTTTCATTTGCCTTGATGTTTGCATTCCAAGTATAGTCTGTGACTTGCAACCTTCTTTCGGACGCTGTATGGTGGGTTCTGAGATATTAAAGTATGTGGCTTATTTCCTAAAAACCACTTAACTTTAACAAATGTTAAATGGCTACTTTTCGGAAATCGACTTTGGACAAAAACTCAAAACATGAATAGAAATAAATCCTATTGTACATTTTTTTTGCATTTTACCCAGGGTGATTAATCTGAGTATATTTCATTGCACGTATAACCTCCTAATGATCCATTATCTTTCAAATCATCTGCGAAGCAGCTGCACCTGAGCAGGTATGTGCACTGGCTCCCAGGTAAATGATGACTGAAGGGGAAGCACATCACCTTACAAGTCTAAGATACAGCCAAACAGTGGTCCTTAGCATACAGAAACCTTCCTTTGCAAATAAATCATATTGACATCCTAAATTGAAATTATGCCCCTCATTTTAAATTATTTCAAACACAGAGGTTATGTTCTACATTTCCACATCAGAACTGGGAAATAAATTGGGAGGTGACCTAAATCATGCTGTATGCTTTTTTTTTCTCATTGTATGTATTTTGCTTATTTTATGTTCTTTACTCTTAAGTTATTAAAAACAGAGTTAATCATTTCAGCAGATTCAAATCCTTAGAAATCATGGTGGTGTTTTTGAGCAGATGAAGTTATTGCACAAACATGTCTGCATAGTAGAGATATGTCAAAATGAATGGTAACTCTCAGAAAAGCATATTATTGCATTTACTTCAGAAATAAAATAAATACATCCTCCTTAAATTATATATTTACTAGTGTTCCCTTAAAGATAAAGATTTCGATGTTAACAAATCACCAACAATTAGCATAGCATTAAGCAGAGGTGATATTTTATTTATCCCTTTCAGGGGCACAGCACCCCAAAAGATTTAAATTAAAAAAAAACAGATATAAGAATAAAAAAACAGCATCATGCAAACAACCCTGGCTGTTTATGACCAACCTGAGGATGAGCAGTGAGCGAACACACGGGTGTGGGCTCGAGGTGTCAGTGGGGTTGAACAGGGTGGACCTGTGCTCTGACAGCACAGTGCCTTGTTCCCAGCAGTTACCTGTGAGCTCTGCACCCACTCCTCGGCGCCCCCCTTTGGTGGGAGCCCTCGGTGGAGAGCAGGTGCTCTGGGTCTGTTTTTGCAATAAAAGCAGGGACATATCTCCCTCTAGTGTTGAAAGGTTAGGCAATCCTAAGAGTGTTTAGAAGTAACAGAAACAATTCACTTTAAAAAGGCCAGTCTCCATGGAAACCAGTTTGGCTCAGTGGCCTGCGGACTGAAGGGTCCCGGGTTCAATTCCGGTCAAGGGCACGTACCTTGGTTGCGGGCACATCCCCAGGAAGAGGTGTGCAGGAGGCAACTGATGGATGATTCTTTCTCATTAATGTTTCTAACTCTCTATCCTTCTCTCTTCCTCTCTGTAAAAAATCAATAAAATATATTTAAAAAAATAAAAATAAATAAGAAGAAATAAATAAAAAGCCAGTCTCCTAGGAAAGGTGTCAGACATGATTAACTTATTTTTGTCACCTGAGTAATGAAAAATGTTAATCAGAGTGAAAAGAAATGTTTAAAAATAGTTTATTTCTTTTCATTTCAGTAACGTTATTTTTATTATCATGTTGGGTATTTTAAAACTTTAAGAAAGCTAAACTAGTTATAACACTTTATTTTCCATCATTTTCATTGCTTTTCTTTCATTATAAAAATTAGCTCTAAATATTATTTTAATTGTCAGAGAAGGAAAGACCACAGTTTGATAGTGAGGCCCCTCCACGGGCAGGGTGACTTTGTGGGTCCCAGGGGGCCCGATTCCGAGCCTGGTGAGAAACATCCCCTCCTCTGAAATGCAAGAACCAGGCCTGCGAAAGGCTCCTTAGAAAAAAAAAAAAAAAACTCCTACAAAATAACATGCGTAGAAAGTGAGTGCCCGTTGAGAAAGACCATGCTTCTCACGTGGTCACAGACCGCGGTCTGAGGTGGAGTAAGTTCTGGGCAAAGGGAGCGGCATGGGCACCATCCACACCCCTTCTGCGGCTACAGAGCTGGTCTGGGTGGGAACAGCCGTGTCACCTGCCTCTTCCTCTCCCGCCCCCCTGTGCCCTCAGCGCCCTCGGTCCCTGCTGCTGCCCATTGGTAAGCTGGGCTGGCCTCCCCGCCCCAGGCTCCGTGCCCAGCCCACAGTGCCGGGCCGGGCTGCCCGCTGCAGGCGTGGCCGTGGGGCGCCCGGTCTGGAGCGGGTGTGAAGCAGCCGAGGCTGGAGGTGGGGGATTCGCTCGCCCTCCCAGGAGGTCCGGTGAGCGGAGAAACCGGGCCGCCTCACAGGAGACGGGCCTCCACTCCGGGGAACCAGACACTACTCCAAGCTGCTCTCAGCGGCAGATGACGTGACCAGCGTGTGGACAGAGGTTGAGCACGTGTGCAATGCCTTCCCACAGGCTCACACTCCTCAGACACAATGAGGTCAGGTGGTGTCCAAGTTCCAGGTAAACAGATGCTTTCCTGCAGCCGGTTTCCTAATTCCCACAGCCTCCCCTGGAACCTGCTGTCACCTTCCCATGGCACTGTCACCTTCCGACGGCACTGTCACCGCCGCGGGGACACGACAGTCCTGTGCGGCTCACTCAGCCGAGCTGTGCTGGTGAGAGGACCGCTCAGTGCGGACACACAGGCCTGGCTGTGCTGGTGAGGGGACCGCTCAGTGCGGACACACAGGCCGGGCTGTGCTGGTGAGGGGACCGCTCAGTGCGGACACACAGGCCGGGCTGTGCTGGTGAGGGGACCGCTCAGTGCGGACACACAGGCCGGGCTGTGCTGGTGAGGGGACCGCTCAGTGCGGACACACAGGCCGGGCTGTGCTGGGTGAGGGCTGGGGGGAGAACGTGGGAGGATGGGAAGGCTGGAGGGGAGGAGGTGGGAATGGGAGGGCTGGGGGGGAAGGAGGTGGTGGATGGGAGGACTGGAAGGGAGGAGGGGGGATGGGAGGCCTGTGGGTGGAAGGAGGGGGGATGGGAGGGCTAGAAGGGGAGAGGTGGGGGGATGGGAGGGTTGGAGCGGTGTTGGTGGGGGGTATGGGAGGGCTGGAGAGGGGAGAAGGCGGTGGATGAGAGGGATGTGAGGGAGGAAGCAGGGGATGGGAGGGCTTGGGGGGAGGAGGCGGGGGATGGGAGAGGTGGGGGGAGGTGGGGGCATTAGGGGGGGGGGGGGCAATGGGAGGGCTGGAAGGGGGCGGGGCGGAAGACTGAAGTGTCCCCGAGGAGGAACTGCCATTGGGCAGCCCATCAGGGCCCAGCTCCGTTCGGAACATCCCATGTAGATGTTGCCCCAAACCCACACAAAATGGAACGTGTCACAACCCGGGCCCGAGGGGACCAGTCTGGGTCTGGGCTCGGGATGTGGGGGACAGGTGTTCCACGGCCGCCAAATCCCGTCTCCCCGCCCGGGCCTTCTGGAGAGACACTGCTTTGGCCTGTGGGGGAGAGAAGCTGGTGGGTCCGGACTGGGAATAAATGCAGAGTCCCCGGGGGTCCTGGTCCCCCACATGGCCCCAGAGCACCGCTGCTCTGTGGGGAAGTCACACGCGGCCTCACAGGCCCCATGCCCAGGCCACATGTCCCTCCATCCCCTCCGGTGCCAGGAAGCAGGGCGGACGCAGGGACGGAAGTCTGTGGTTTGGATTCCGTGACGGCAGCTCTGCCTGGGGGACCCTGTGGCCGCCGCTTTGGAAACAGACCTGGACATGTTGGCGTGTGTGGCCAGGGAGGGGGCAGAGCTGCTGCACACTGTGGTTCTCGGGCCACTGGCTCTCCACCTCCTGTGGCCACAGGCTGTCAGCACCGAGCTGGAGCCTAGAATGATGACGAGGCACCTTATTAACATGATGTCACCCATGACACGGTGCCGGTGATGTCATCAGGAGACGGAACACGCCTGGAAGTGTGGGCAGGTGAAATGCACCCTTTAGGGACCGAGACGAATCTGTGACGTTGCCCAGATGAGAAAACCTGACATAGGAGAGTCAGGGACTGACCCCCGCATTTGAGAGGAAGCACCACCAAGCTGATGGCCATACACACGCCGCTCCGGTGATCACAGCCGCAGTGATGGTGACCCGTGCCTTCCTTATGAGAAAAGGAATGTGTGGGACGGTGGCTGCCCAGAGTGACATGATAGCGACCTTCCGGGACCAGTGCCATGATGTCCACTGAGTCCCGTGGCCTTGGGGCGAAGGAATCGGGTCCCCATGCTGGGAATCGGGTCCGCAGTCTTCAGCCAGAGCCCGGTGTTCCCCGGGGCCGCTGAAACGGCCTGAGCCGGCCTGGAGCAGGGTTTCCCCAGCACTCTGACTGGCCCTGAGTGAGAGGCAGCCTCACTTGAGCCCGGACACACACACACACACACACCACATCACCACATACACACACACACACACACTCACACACACACAGATACACACACACACACACACACACACACACACACCTGACTGACACATGCTTCCTACGTCCCCCTCACAGGCATGAAGGACGCCCTCTCCCGTCGGGGCTCCGCTGTCTTCGATGTGCTGGCCCATTTGACAAGCAGAGGGCATTGCTCTTCACAGACGATCATAATGTTTGGTATTTCCCTAAGAGAGCAGGAAGTGCACATACAAATAAAGGGTTAAATGTTTATGTAACAATATATAATTTGAAAACCACCATTTTATTAATATGAGCTAATTCTTCATAATATACCTGAGGGTAAAGAGTCTTCAAAGCACCTAAAGCAAAGTGCCTGGTGAAGTGTGCCCCGTGTGTTACCGGGAGAGTGTGCCCCGTGTGTTACCGGGAAAGTGTGCCCCGTGTGTTACTGGGAAAGTGGGCCCCAGGTACACTTACGTGTGTCGTGACAAGTCAAAGCTTGTTGAAATATTGCAACCTCCATGGGCAATTCCAGGTCACCTCTAGAGTTCTCCATGATTTGGTGACCTTAGTGACTTTAAATATCTGAATTTATAAATGGAAATAAAGCTTGCTGACATGGGAGTTTTTAATTACTAATTTGGCCAATTGCCAGGATTGTGTTTCATCTACCTTAACCCCGGGCTTCTCTTCTGGGGGAGGGACCATGGGCCCAGCTCACAGGTCAGCAGTCAGCAGTCTGCGCTTCCCCAGACCCCTCATGTCCGTGTGCCCCTAACGGCGGCAGGACTGACTCCGCAGGACGAGGGGCGGGAGGCAGCTCAGTGTGGGGGCAGCGGCCACCGGGACACGCTGGTGAAGGCCCCTTTCTTTTCCATTTCAGCTGCACACGCCCAGTGAGCCCCGCCCTCCTCTGCCGGACGCCTCTCTTCCCAAGACAGCACTGCCCCGGTGGACCTGCTCCTCGCTCAGCCCTCTGTGGCCGGGACCCTCGGGGAAGGACTCCAGCCCGTGTCCCGGAGGACCTGCAGACACACAGGCACCCCTCGGGGATGAGTGAGAGCCACGGCAGTGGATAGCAAGGCAGTCTGACTCCCGTGGCCTCCTCTGGAGGGAGTGCTGCCAGGGAAGCAGCGACTGGAGGATTGAAGGGAAGAAAGGACAACTCCTGAGATTAACACACACACACACACACACACACACACCAGACCAGACCCGCTATCTCCAATGGTAATAATATGTATGTATCATTCTAACTCTGAACATATTAATGTCAAATAAATGTCACATTTAAATTTTATTTATTCTTTTGATTGACAGATTCTAATTCCATATGCTTTTTTATTTCTTTTTTCCTGTTGCATATTACCATGTGCTGTTCTAATATGCAAAACTGACATCTTATCCTTTGTATATTCAAACATAAAAGTCACATTTTTGATGTCAGAATAGATAAGGATTAGCAAAGTATTAACTTCATTTCTTGTCAAACTCCTGATTGAATTTATTTTTTAAATACCAAGCAAGCCCACAACAGGTGGACTGGACAGACTGCTGCTCCTGTGGGACCCTGCAGGGTGGGGCCGGGTGGGCATGGGGCAAGGTGGGGCCAGGTGGGCATGGGGCAGGGTGGGGCCAGGTGGGCATGGGGCAGGGTGGGGCCAGGTGGGCATGGGGCAGGGTGGGGCCAGGTGGGGATGGTGCAGGGTGGGGTCAGTGGGCATGGGGCAGGGTGGGGCCAGGTGGGGATGGTGCAGGGCGGGGTCAGGTGGACAAGGTGCCGAGGGGGGGGGGTCTCCTGTTCATTTAAATGGATTTTTAAGTCCAATACATGCACTAGAAGTGTAGCATGAATATAATACAAGGCGAAATATATACAAAAAACAAATAGGATTCTGTCTTCTTGAGGATATGAAAGAAATCCACTGTATTCCACGTGGTAAAATCCAGACTGCAAACAGCAGGCCCCTCGTGCTTTAGCACCGTAGCTGCATGATACAATGTGGGACATGCATGTTTCTGAGATGGCAGCCTGCAGGAGCGCACACCCCTTGTCTCTCTGATTGTCTCAGTCATGGCGTTGCTCCCTTTTCCAGGTAGTGTCTAAAGGACCAGGCCGCCATCTTCAGCTGGACTCTCTCCAGCTCCCGCCCCGGCCCCCCGCCTCCCAGCTTGACCTGCGGGACCCCCCAGCCCTCACATGCTCTGAGATGGTTACATGAACTCTGGGTAGCGGCACGCGCACCGTCCCCCGCTGCGCCCGGGATGGCCCTCTAGGGGAGACCTCGGGAGAGCTGCAGGCCGGACCGGACCATGCATCTCCTGCTGAGGCTGAGGAGAAGCTTCCGCGCCCTCGTCGCGCTCCTGGCCGCCTTCTGCCTGGCCAGCATCGCCCTGTCCGCCTACTTCCTCTACGCGGGCTCCCGGCAGGAGGTGGTGCTCCTGGAAACCTCCTCCAGGGCTGAGTGCGCGGACCTCAGACGCCCTCCCCTCAGGGCCGCGGAGCCACGGACGGCCAGGCCCGTGGACACGCCGCGCACGGACCCCACAGTGCTGCTGCTGGTGGAGAGCCAGTACTCCCAGCTGGGCCAGGACATCGCTGCCATCCTGGAGGCCGGCCGCTTCGCCTACCACGTGGTCATCGCGCCCGGGAAGGGGGACATCCCGCCGCTGGCCGAGGGCGGCCGGGGCAAGTATGCCCTGGTCATCTACGAGAACGTCCTCAAGTACGCGGGCATGGACGCGTGGAACCGGGAGCTCCTGGAGAAGTACTGCGTGGAGTACAGCGTGGGCATCATCGGCTTCCACAAGGCCACGGAGAACAGCCCACCCAGCGCGCCGCTGCGGGGCCTGCCCCTCGGCCTCCTCAACAACCTGGCGCTGCGGGACTGCCTGGTGGACCCACGCGCCCCGCTGCTGCGCCTCACCCGGGCGCCCCGCGTGCAGCAGGGCCCGCTGCCCGGCCAGGACTGGACGGCCTTCCGCTCCAACCACTCCACCTACCAGCCCGTGCTGCTGGCCGCGCCGCAGAGCGGGGAGGGCCCCCCAGCCGCGCCCGGCGCCCCCCTCCACGCCACGGTGGTCCAGGACCTGGGGCTGCACGATGGCGTCCGGCGGGTGCTCTTCGGCAACAACCTGAGCTTCTGGCTGCACAAGCTCATCTTCGTGGACGCCGTGTCCTTCCTGTCGGGGCGGAGGCTGAGCCTGGCGCTGGACAGGTACCTGCTCGTGGACATCGATGACATCTTCGTGGGCAAGGAGGGCACGCGGATGAATGTCAGGGACGTGAAGGTAAGAGCATCGACCGTTAGCATCATCCTCTCTGTTCCACCAGCTCGGGCAGGCAGAGTGTAACGTGAGGCTCCTCCTTACCCAAAAGGTTAAGAGGCAGCAGGTTTGAAATAAACTAGTCGTCAACAAAATATTTGTAACATTCAACTGTATTACAATAGGTTCAACTATTGTAATATTCACGTAAAAACATTGAAACCCGTAAAGAACTTTTTTTTAATTGATTTGAGCCAAACTGTCCACCATTTCTGGGAAGCAGCACCTCAGTGGATTGGGCTGGTGCTCCGGAGGATGGCGGCTTTTCACCCTGTTTCATACATGACAGTCAAAGGAGGGGACGGAGGTGGTCACAGGAGATCCAGTGGTGATAGACTAGGGAGGCGGGAGAAAGCAGAGCGGGGAAACCTCTGGGATCGGATGAAAGGTAAAACGATGGACATGCCTCTTTTACTCAGGTGGGTGCAGGGCAGTGAACAGCCAACGACTCCATAAAGTGAGGGGATCCGTGGTCTCTGCAGAGCGGCGCCGGAGCTGTGAGGGGCCCGGAGAAAGGGAAATTACTGAGATATGTTGTCGTAGATGCAAAAAGACAGTAGGCTCAGATAAGGTAAAGGTTGACCGTGTCGGGGAAGATGCCGGCCCAGGACATGACTGCCCCATCACTGCTTTAGTTAAAGTGTAATTTCAGACCCTCCTTTGTGGTGACTGTAGGTCTGAGTTTGCCAGACTACCACGCAGGCCTCCCCTGGGCTGCCAAGTCAGCATGCGGCCCCTCCGCCCACACCGCCACACCGGTGCTTCTGAGGGGCGGGAAATGAAATATCTGAGCTGAACCGCCCTGCTGTCCTCGCGGCCCCGCTGGACACCGGCCGGCCCCTTCTCTAGCCCCTGCTGGCCGGTGCGCCCCAGAGCTCCCCCCGCGGCTCCGGCCCTGTCGGGCTGACGATGGCGGTGGAAGCACGAGATGGAGAAGTAGCCTGACCCTTGCTAGACCCCCAGGGAGGCTCGGCGTTCACGTATGAGATGCAGGACGCACGCCCCCCGCCCCCTGCCCCTGCTCACACATAGGCAGCGGTCAGCGGTGACTCCCGAGGCACACCCCACGCAGGACGGTGGACACCCACATGCACCGGCAGAGGATCGGAGGTCTGTGTGTGTGCATGCATGTGTGAGTGTGTGGGCTTGTGTGTGTGTGTGCGCGCGCGCATGAGTATCTGTGTGTATGTGTGTCTGTGTGAGTGTGCGTGTATGCCCATGTGCACATGTGTGTGTATCTGGGTGTGTGAGTCTGTGTCTGTGAGTATGTCTGTATTTGTGCTTATGGATATTAATTATATACTCTACATACTCACACACTCACACTTCAAAAAACTATCCTTTTTGTCCCTTTGCTGTTGTTTCTGATCAGTAATCAAGGCAGGTGGCCCCGAGATCGGCCCCGAGAGCCATGCCCCTTGGCCACGGTCAGGCCAATGGGAAACACAGTTTTAAGTGTCAAACTTCATTTCTCAGGCTTCGCATCTGGTTTCCATTTTAACTTTAGTTTCGGATGGATATACTTTTGTGGAAAAGGATCGGAAAGTGTGTGTAGAAAGTTCTGGATATTCCGTGTTCTTCCTCACATTTCTTTTCTGAGCGTGTAGCATGTCCTCACCCAGGAGAGGGGAGAAGCTAGGGTGGCTCTTCTGTGTTAACACATCCCATCCAGGGCCCGATCCCTGCTCTCACTGCGCACCGTCCGGAGCTCCTCCGTGTGGAGCTGCCCGACGGGCACAGAGCTCAGCACCGGGCGGTTCTCAGGAGCCGGGCCGGACATGCGCACCGGTTTCTGCATTCCCGAGTGATGGGGACAGAAAGCGGGATACGCAGGAGGAGGCAGCGTTGGCCTGTGAGTGTGCAGGGCTGTGTGTACACGTGTGCATGGTCCCGGGAGCGAGCCCCAGGCCGCGGGCTCAGCCAGGCGCGGTGTGGCTGGAGCTAAGGCCACTGGGGATGCTGAGCTGCCGTGTTGGGGGTGCTGAGCTGCCGTGTTGGGGGGTGCTGAGCTGCCGTGTTTGGGGGTGCTGAAGAAATCAGAAACAGTCATGGGAAGAGATTAAGAAGTGGTTGTGTCCACAGCAGCAAGCGCTGTGGACAGACGGGTACCAGCCGCTCACTGACAGTTTTAAGGCAGAAAGTGACTCGATCGGAGCTGGGCTTGGAGAAGACCACATGTGTGAACAGGGAGGTGTGTTCCAGAAGACTGTTCCAAGCCTGTTACAACAAGACGGGCATAGTAATCACTGTGTGCACTTCGCTGTTTGTTTTTATTGATGTCAGAGAGGAAGGGAAAGAGGTAGAAACATCAATGATGAGATGGAGTTATTGACCAGCTGCCTCCTGCACGCCCTCTACTAGGGATCAAGCCTGTGCCCTGACCTGGGCATGTGCCCTGACCGGGAATTGAACTGTGACCTCCTGGTTCATAGGTCAATGCTCAGCCACTGAGCCATGCCAACTGGGCTATATATGTTTCTAAAAATAGTATTTGTTTAGCACATGGCTATACGCTAAGCACAGTGCTAATCGTTAAGGACAACACTAAGAGGAAATATTTATAGGTTTTCCGAATGAATAAAACATGGCTTAACATACTCAAATGGCCGTCCAGCTAATCCGTGATGGAGGGCAGAGGGAGCCAGACCATCTGTCTTGAAAACATCGGCTTGGGTGTGGGTTTGAGCCTCAGCACCAGCACTTACTGGTTCCCCTGGGATGTGTTCATTGATTGACCTTCCCGGTCCTCGGGCTGTGGGCTGTAAAGGCAGCGGAAACCAGCCGCATCCGAGCTCTATGGGAGCCCTGGTGGAGATGGGCTGGGGAGATGGAAGGATGGATGGGCTGGTGACAGCGGCGCTGCTCAGCTCGGGGACAGCGGAGGGAAGGGGTGGTTTGTCGAGGGGGGTGGGGGGAGTAGGGGTTGGGACGCGGAACTGACAGAGGTGGATTGGGGTCCTGTGGTGTAGCCTGGAGGTGCCCGACACACACCGAATGGGCAGAGAGGAGGTGCGGGAGAGGAGTGGGGTCCTCCTGGTTAAGGGGGTGTCCAGGCGCAGGCATTTGCAAGAGCAGTCTCAGTTTGCAGACACTGCCGAGGGGGGCTTCTGTGTGACCTGGTTTGGTCTGTTTGTGCTGCCTTTTGGTCACTTGGAACAGGACGTGCCTGAGGGTTGGGGATTGCAAACAGGGTTAGTTTTATGACTAACATAAAGCGCATCATGCTACATTCTTTGTTGTGGGTCTGGTTGTTCGTTCCTCCCCTGGGCTGGAGCCCTGCCTCAACAGGGTCCTGCTGGCCATAACAGGAGTACAGGTGTCTCTCAGAGGTCCTCATTACACTTCCTTTGGCTATTTGCTCAGAGGT
This sequence comes from Vespertilio murinus, assembly GCA_963924515.1. Taxonomy (NCBI): domain Eukaryota; kingdom Metazoa; phylum Chordata; class Mammalia; order Chiroptera; family Vespertilionidae; genus Vespertilio; species Vespertilio murinus. The sequence goes on from OZ004708.1 coordinate 104,639,357, forward strand.
GGGGTTCCTGGGTTAGATCTGAGTTCAATTGTAGAGTTTTTTCAAGAGCTTCCATGCTGTTTTCCACAATGGCTATCACTTACACAGTTTCACTAATCATTTGTTGAACTTAAACTATGTATCACGGCAGTTAAATACTATGGCAATAATTTGGTTGCTAGAGAAAAGTATTATTTCTTATTATATAAATTCCCAAATATGTGTCTCCCCCAAACAATATTAATACATGCCATAACTCTATTTCTTTCACCAGGTGGGGGAAGTTTTCAGTCATTATTTCTTCAAATAGGTTTTCAATATCTTGCTCTCTCTCTTCTTCTGGCACCCCCATAATTTGGATGTTGGTACACTTGAAGTTGCCCCAGAGGCTTCTTACACTATCTTCAAATTTTTGGATTCTTTTATCTTTTTGCTATCTTGGTTGAGTGTTTTTTTGTTTTTTTTTTTTTGCTTGCTTGTATTTCATATCATCTTTGACTTGATTCTTGTGTTCCTCTAGTCTGCTGTTGGGTCTCTGTATAATATTTTTATTTCAGTCAGTGTGTGTTTAATTTCTAGTTGGTCCTTTTTCATATCCTCAAAGGTCTCGTTAAATTTATCGGCCTTTTCTAGGAAATTCTTGAAAAACCTTATAACTGTGGTTTTGAACTCTATATCTAGTCATTTGTTTTCCTCCATTTCTTTCATTTGTGATCTGTTTCTTTGTCTCCTTATTTTCGCTGCTTCCCTGAGTTGGTAGGGTTGCTTCGTGTGCTAGGAGTCCTATAAGGTTCAATGGGTTTGCCTCCCAGTTACCTGAGGTGAACACTCTTGGTGCACCCCTTTGTAGGATGTGTGTACAGCTTTGTTGTATTTAAGTCTTTATTGTTGTTGGTGTCACTGGGAGGAATTGACCTCCAGGCCAATTGACTGTGAGGACCTGCTGTGTCTATAATGGATGAATTTCTGTGCTTGAGATACGCTTATGGAGCAGAACTTGTTTCAGTGGGGCTTTGGTGCTCACTGAGTCTGGCTCTTGAATGTGTTACTTATGAATATGAGTAATTGAAATCTGGCGTCGTCTCACACAGACAACTAGGTACACTAGCTTCTGGATCTCCAATAGGGTGCAGGTCAGCTACTTTCTGAGGCTACCCAGCAGGAGCTTCAGCAAGAACTACAGTTTTCTCCTCTTTGCTTGGGGTTTGGAGGTTCTGACCAGAGCTGTCTGGTCAGAGCTGCAGTTTGTTAGATTAAGCTGTGATAGGGAAGGCCATTTATATGCAAAAGCCACTGGGTGGAGATTGGGTGGGTTTGTAAATTGTGCGGGGCAGGACCTTAAGGAGTCACTAGGCTAGGGTGTGGCAAACAGCAATAGCTGCCAGTCAGCTGTCTCTGTGTTTCCCTGAGTCCCGCCCCAGTGCAGTAAACAATGATTGCTGCGTGCACCTCTGCAAGAAAGTCACCCTCACTTTCTGACCCAATGGCAGACAGTCCAGCTTCTCCCCATAGGAGTTTGGGTCCCCAGTGTCTCCTCAGAAACTGGAGTTCAGAATAATTCGAAACTTGTCTCCCTTTAGTTAAAAAAAAAAAAAAAAAAAAAAAAAAAAAAAAGCAGCACAACTAGTCACCGACTGCCAGCCCAATTTGTGTGCCTCTGTACCTCAGCTTTTCAGTGCTTGTGAATGTCTCAGTGTTCTTTTCTTTTTCCATCTAGTTGTAGAACTTCCATTCAGCCAGCTTTCCCATGGTTCTGGGTGGTAGACGTTTTGTGTTTTAGTTGTTGTGCAAGGCAGCAGTTTAGGTGTTTACCTATGCCACCATCTTGGTTTCCACATCCAGTTTCTGATTTCTTCACTTCCGCTATGATCAGTGTTCACTGTTATAATTAGGACAAGGCAATTGATTGGTTTGTCTCATTTTGTTATTTAGGATGAAGTTGTTATATTTTGGACAGTCACTCCTATTCACAGTAAGAAAAGTTTTAATTTTCCATTCAGTGCCTTGTGCAAATAGACAACAATGTTCTTGGTTCTTTGCCTCAGAAAATCTAATTCTGAGTGAGTGTGTGTGCTCACGCATGCAACTTCAGGATTTTTCCTCTGTGTCAGCTGCTCATCTGTTCTGAAAATAAACCATTTTTAAATATAAAAAGGCACAATTAATTTTTGCTACCTGCTAGGTTTGTATAATTTAATTCTAAGGTTTTCTTACTGCTCTACTTTAAAAAAAGAGAGAGAGAGAGTTCCTGTGAAGTGTAATTCCTCTTTGTACCATTCCTGCTGGAAACAAGGGAATTGAAAGAAATCTTGAAATCTTGAAAAACAGGCTCTGAAAATGCACCCTCAAACATCGCTGCCTTACCTCAAGGCAGGAGACACCAAGTCAAAGCTTTGTATTCTGCTATAAGAATACTAATGTATAGGAAAAAGGGGAGAGAGAAAGAAAAGATAAGAAAATTAATAAGTGGAAGGAGGAAAGTAAAACTGTTTTAAAATTTCAGGACAAAGTAGTAAATTTTAACACAGAAAACAAAAATAATTGATCCCCATATTGGAAAACAGGACATGGGAATGTAACTAAAACCAAGGTTCGGCTGCCTGTCACCATGAAAGCCAAATGCATGAGAAAAATGCTGGTGAAAAACGAAAGAGGTTTATTCAAGTGCCAGTCACCCATTAAGATGGGGAACTCTTAGCCAAAGCCGTGTCAATATCTCAGTGCAGGCAGACATTTTTATAAGGAGGGGGAGGAGGTTGGATCAGCACAGTCTATTCTGACAAAGACCTTGAAACTGGTCACATGATGGTTCAGTGTGTGTCATCTTGACGTTTGTCACCCTCATTAAAGGCCAGCAAATCTCCTGGAACTGGGATGGCTGAAGGTCGGTGTTTGTATCTTCTGAAGTTAGTTCCTAGGATTCTCACACAAATATGCTGCTTATCTATATGCTGCATATGAGAGTCAGCATTTGCAGAAACAATGCCAAAGGAATGTTGGGTGGGTTACAATTCCCCACTGTTACAGGAAAATCAAATGCCTTACTCAGATATCTAGCTCATACAAGAATTTGTCAAATACATTGCATTTCCCGCAGTAGTATTATTGGAGTTGCTTTGCCATTCAAATCAAGTTCAAGAATAAGCACTGAGGGCAATAACACAATTTAATATTGTTGATATTAATCAAGCACTTATCAAAAGTGGCAGTGTGGCTAAGGTGAATGGATGGCTGTGAAAGATAAAAGCGTGATTTCCTGTGCCCAGCAAAGAGAAAAAACAAAGGTGAGAAGGGGCCCTGTATGTGTGCATGTAAATCCATACATGTGGACACACACATACATGTGCTTGCTAGTTTCACTAATCACTAATCACTGTCACTCAGGACACCCTTCCTAGCCTTGCAACGTGATGCGCTGATGTCAGCACTTCCCTAGGGAAGACACTGAGAAGCTGGATCAGTAGCAGCCACACAGCTAACCAGAGCCCATCTCTGCTGTGTGTGAGGTGTGTAACATGCAGTGTCTTCTAGCCACACCTGACAAAGCCCTGTTTGTGCATCCAGTCATTTATTCTTTCAAGCATGGTGGCTGAAATCACGTTTATTAAGTCAGCCAAAAAAAAAAAAAATAGCCTCCCCGGACTAACTTGAATTATGGAAATAGCATATGCTAAATGCAGACCTATAAGTAACTGTTTTGTTTTCAGAAACAAAAAATGATTGGAATTGAAATTTTTGCGAGATATTCTACAATTTAGTGGATTGACCTCGGTTGGGCCATTTGAATGAGAAGTGAAATAGGAAGGATGCCATAGTAGTGTGTAGGATTGAAGTGTTGAATGAAAAATAGATATGAAAGCAACAATAATAAAAAATATTTATTTTACTACTTCTCTGTGCCAAGCATGATGCTCAATGTCCTACAGATTTTAACTCAAATCCTCAGAGCATCTAATCATAGGAGCAGCCAGCATTTGGTTTCTCAAACAGCACCAGAGAGGCCCTGAGGGCAGAGAACCTTCCTCAGGCCCTGTGACCAGCAGGGAGCAGCGCTGTGGCCTGAACCCCGAGGTCTGGCTTCAGAGATGTAACTCCTACTCAGGACTCCCTGCCTCTAAGGGTGACCTTTCCATCCTGAACTTTTCCATTAATCACTGAATTTGCAGGTTGTTATATCTTTTCTCTTTATGTTGTAACTTGAACAAATCCCTGTAATTTAACTGTCCTCCTTACAAATGTTTCTAGGAAATGGAAATGTAAGATAGAAATCATAATTCATAATTTGTTGTATGGCCAACCTCATCTAATACCTTTTTATTTTTAAAAAATATATTTTTATTTATTTCAAAGAGAAAGGGAGAGGGAGAGAGAGATAGAAACATCAATGATGAAAATCATTGATCGGCTGTCTTCTGAAAAGCTCCTGCTGGGGATCGAGCCCACAACTCATGTGTCCTTGAGTCAAACCCAGGACCCGTCAGTCCATAGACTAATGCTATATCCACTGAGCCAAACCAGCTGGGGTGCCTTTTTAGTTTTTAACATAATATAGTGAAGCTTACATGTCAAAATAGATAATTGTTTACTCTATTCAACTCATCCATGACGAGCGTAGACTTTTGGTAAACCATACCAACATGCATACTGTGTATGCATACTAGTACATGTGTGTATATTTAATCACAGTTATAAAGATGATTTTTTCCAAAGGCCTGAGAATGTGTCTCCATACAGGCAGTCTGCCATGCAATGCTGCAAGGGAATCTTTTCAGAAATGTCTTTTTTTTCCCTCAAGTCTGTTGTCGGATGCTGCTTAGGTATAACTATTTATGGTACACTATTGTGGGCAATATTTTTACTCAAGTGATTAAGCAATCCTATATAATAAAGAGCTAATATGCTAATTAGCCTGGGTGGTGGAAGAACCTTCCAGATCAATCTTCTGGAATGACCTTCTGGAACAACCAGTGGGGGCGGGGCCGAGAAGCAGACAGGGTCCTGAGGGCCAAGCCCCTTGCACGAATTTCATGCATCAGGGCTCTAGTAGATGAATAAGTCTTCTTATAAGCTCTGAATATAAATGGAGAATCTAAGAAATGAGTCTCAAAAACACATTTTAATGAATTATGTTAGTTGAAGTTATAGGAGTGGTTTTAATTCTTTTAATTTTTCTCATTTTACATCTTTGTTCACTCCGTCATTAGATTTTTAAATGTTTTTTATTTATTTTAGAGAGAGAAGAAAGGAGAGGGAGACAGAAACATCAATAAGAGAGAAACATCAATTGGCTGCCTCCCGAATGCCCTCTAATGGGGATCAAGCCCATAACTGGGCATGTGCCCTGACCAGGAATTGAACTGGCGACCTCCTTGTTCTTGATCAACACTCAGCCACTGAGCACAGCAGCTGGGCACACATTTGATCTTTTAAATGGTGTGGGGAGGTGAGAACTGTGCAGAGAACAGCTGCCTGTGCCACACTTCCTCCAGCTTATGAGTCGGGGTTTTATTGAACATGATTATCCAACATAAACACAGGCCATGACGAAGAGCAGGATAGAAAGTGTGTATGTGTTCATATGATGCGATTGATCTGTACGCACAGAAAAGTCAAAGATGGAATATTTTAAAATATCAACTTGTTTTTGTTTTTTATTTGGTTGAAAAACCACCCACAAAGTTTAATTTTTTTAATGGAAACTGAAGCACATTTTTCTAGCTTCAACCAAGACTGCTTTCCTTCCATATGTGGGTTTATAATTTTCATATATAAGTTTTAATTTTCATTAAAAAAAAGAAGTTTAAAACTATTTACCTAATTAAGAATGTGTAAGGTGTGTGTTTGTGTGTGTGTGTGTGTGTGTGTGTGTGTGTGTGTGTATGCACATACAAGTGTGTGCTGTCAGTCTTTTAACTCCTTTAAGAATATACATGAGGCCCTGACCAGTTTGGCTCAGTGGATAGAGCATCTGCCTGTGGACTCAAGGATCCCAGGTTCGATTCTGGTCAAGGGCATGTATCTTGGTTGCAGGCACATACCCAGTAGGAAGTGTGCAGGTGGCAGCTGATAGATGTTTCTCTCCCATCAATGTTTCTAGTTCTCTATCCCTCTCCCTTCCTCTCTGTAAAAAAAATCAATAAAATATATATTTTTTAAAAAGAATATACATGAGGCATAGGAAAGTTTAGTAAAGTGAGTTTCTGATAGTGTTTTTTAATAATCAGTAATTCACACCTCTTTATCCTTACCTTTAAATTTTAATTTATTTCCAGTAAATATCCTATCTAATAAAGAGGTAATATGCAAATTGAGCATCACTCCAACACACAGGATGGCCACCCCATGTGGGCAAAGATGGCCACCCCCATGTGGACACAAGATGGCCACCACAAAATGGCCATCAAGAGAGGGCAATTATGGGCGATCAGGCCAGCAAGGAAGGGCAGTTGGAAGGGACCAGGCCTGTAGGAGAGGACAGTTGGGGGGGACCCAGGTCAGCAGGGAAGGGCAGTTAGGGGGGACCATCTCTGCAGAGGAAGACAGTTGGGGATGATCAGGCTGGCAGGGGAGGGCAGTTAGGGGCAATTGGGCCAGCAGGGGAGCAGTTAGGGATTAATCAGGCTGGCAAGGGAGTGGTTAAGGGGTGATCAGGCTGGCAGGCAGAAGTGGTTAGGGGCAATCAGGAAAGCAGGCAGGTGAGCAGTTGATGCCACCAGTCCTGGGTTGTGTGAGGGTTTAACAGGCATTCAAATATCCCTCTAGGGGGTCCCAGATTGGAGAGGGTTCAGGCTGAGCTAAGGGACACACACACCCCACACCCATGCACAAATTTCATGCATAGGGCATCTAGTCTATATTATAAAGAGGTAATATACAAATTAGGCCAGAACTTCATAATGGGTCATGACCAGACAGGAGGCGGTTGTGTGCGCAGGTGAGACCTGGGCCAGAGACAGAGACGGGGGCCTGCCCAAGCCGATGCTGTGGCTCGGGCAGTCCTGGAGCAGACATGGCAGGAGGGCCCCCGCAGCAACGATCCCACCTCCCGCAGCGCTGGTCCAGCCTGATGCCCTCAGCAGCTGGCACTGCAGGAGTCAGGCTCTGGTCCCAGCCCCCTGAGGGGCACGTCCTCTCACTCTGGGCCTCTAGTCAAATATAAATGGCTACACACTAAAGTTCAGCTGTACATCTTCGCGAAAACACATAAACACATAAAAAGCATCCGGGTCCACTGGTCACGGCCTTAGCGCTGGACAGTCTGTGAGAGCCATTCCCTGGGCGGCACTGGCTGGGCTGGGAGCCACAGGAGGTGCACTAACTGGGAGCTTCTGCATGCAGCATAGCTTCAGGGGTGAAGGGGGACCCCAAAGAGCTCAGGAGGTTCTGATGAGACCTCTGCTTTCCCGGAAGTGACACGGGAGGCAGATAACCTCAGTGCGTCATGAAATAGGATGAAAGCCAGATGTCAGAGAAGACGAGCTGCAGCAGCCAGAGGCTGAGGGGAGCATCCCCTGTGTGAGCGGAGCAGAGAACATGTGATGGGGAGGGTGGTGAACCAGGACCGGGGTTCAGGAGCCTCAGAGCACTCCAGGCGGAAGACGTGTCAGACCTGAGGTTGATCCCCGGTGTGGGGTGTGCAGGAGACAGCCGGGTGTGGCGGGGGGCGGGGGGGGGGGGTCACAATGAGGAAACAGGACAGCACGGAAATGTTATCGTTGCATTATTGTACGAAGCTTCTCCAAGGATGTGTTCTGGAGATCAGACTTTGTTCTGCAGTAAACGAAGAATCGCCGGTGGTTTTCTTTGTTAAGACGTCAGTGGACAGTCAGTTCTGTCTTAGAGCAGCACTGGTGGAGGGCGATGGGGGCGATGAGGCGGAGCCGTGACTCAGAGCTGTGGCTTGGGGAATGTGGCTGTCACCCACTGCGGGAAGGCACTGCTGGCTCTTTGTTGCCCGGACTGGCCGGACAGGAGGACACGGCACCCACGGCAGACACTCCCTGGTGCCGGCTTCCTGCTCTCGAGGACAGGGACAGTGGCAACATCCAGGGGGCAGAGAGGAAAAAACCACCTTAAGTCACCCCACGTCTGCACTGGGCCGTTTCAGTGCTGGGATGCCAGTGGGAGAGAGGAAGACCCAGCACACGTTGGCAGGGCAGTTGGGCATAGAGTTGGAGTAATGAGCCAAGTCCAACATGATGACTGCATTCCTGTGTAATGAACTGAAAGGCAGTGAAATGAGTTGGGAAAAGGTCAGTTTTAGGAAGATCCCCAGTACTGAGCTGGTTGTTCAAGAAAAGGGAGAAGAGAGAAGAGGAAGAGCCTGGGAGAGTGCAGGGGAGCGGGGAGGAGGGAGGTGCAGACGGGAGGAGAGGTGTTGACTGGGACATCCCTACAGGAAGTGTCTGAGTCATGGATCAAATTGGCTGAAACATCGCTGTCCTGAGTGTATTGCCTTGGCTCTTACTCATCTGGTGGTGCATTCTCACCGAGTCCTCACCAGTGCCACCACCTCCTGCCTAACCCACACTCACACGCACTCCCTGGACCCTGGCTGCCAGGGGCAGGCCTCCCACACAGGGCAGTGCCTTCCTTGCCCTTCCCACTGTATGTTCCTGAGGCCTGGATGGCCCACAGCTGGGTGCTTGGGGTCCGAGGCCACTGCCCTGACCCTATTACTTGACTGACCATTCTTCTCCCAGCACCTGCAAGAATGACAGCGGCTGCCTCTGAGTCAGGTGTGAGTTGAAACTAGTGCTCTGTGTGAGCATATTTATGATATATTTTGTCCAAGATTTTTTTTTATTGATTTTATATATAGAGAGAAATAGAAACATCAGTGATGAGAGAATCAGTAATCGGCTGCCTCCTGCACACCCCACACTGGGGATCAAGCACAAAACCAGGCACGTGCCCTGATCAGGAATTGAACCATGACCTACTGGTTTATAGGTTGACGCTCAACCACTGAGCCATGCCAGCCAGCCTGTCCCCAGTTTCTTAAGGACACTTGTTTTTTGTTTTTTGTTTTTGTTTTAAATATATTTTATTGGCTTTTTTTACAGAAAGGAAGGGAGAGGAATAGAGAGTTAGAAAGATCGATGGGAGAAAAACATCAATCAGGTGCCTCCTGCACACCCCCTACTGGGGATGTGCCCGCAATCAAGGTACATGCCCTTGACCGGAATCGAACCTGGGACCCTTCAGTCCGCAGGCCAACACTCCATCCACTGAGCCAAACTGGTTAGGGCAAGGACACTTCTTTATAAGCAAGTGTGAGGTGGCAGGGTAGACTGGAGGAAAACAGACTACATAAAAATAGTCAACCAGGGGTGTTACATTGGAACCATTTGAATGATGTGTTGGCACACATACACTAATGTGGAAATTTAATTCATGTCTGTGTTGATTAGTGTTCAGAACTTAGGGAAATAAATTCGGCCTGAGATATGGAATCTGCAAGGTGCACCGACTTCAGTTAAGTTACACTTTTTTAATTTAAATTTTAATTTTTTTAAATTTTTTTATTGATTCATGTATCACATATTTGTCCTCATGTCAGCAATGATATTTCAGTTCTGGATGGTGGACAAATGGTGGTAATGCAGGTCCAACCCTCTCTGGTTTGGTCCTGAGCAACCTACAGCTGCCGACTGCTAGTACGGCAAGGCGTCATCAGCGTCTTCCATCTCTGGACTGCTTCTCTTACACTTTTAATTTCTAAGGTAATTTAAAAACATGAGTATGTGTGAGCATGCATCTGCGAGAGAACAGAAGAAAGAAAACAACAGAGAAGAAGTGGAAAAGTCCCACAACGCTGCTGCTCTCCCCGCCAGAGCATGTCACCCTGCTGTCCTTAGAATCCCTACAGAACAGCTTCCAAAGCTGAGCCTCGGACCCAGGCGTCGAGACGGCAAGGCTGTCTTTGAGAACTGAAGTTTCTGGGAAGACGAGCAAGTAGCCTTTGATATAAAGACTTGTATTCACATGAGGATCCATGGCAAGTATGTAAACGATGCTTAACTCCAGACCATTTCCCCACTGAGCAGGACTGGAACTTGGGGAGGAGCCTGCTTCATGGTTACACACAACTGCTAAGAAAGGTTGTGCGGCCATGGGAGCAGCAAGCTGTGGGGTGGGCGGGTGGGTGGGCAGCCAGTGAAATGGCCTTCCAGGTGCTTTATGAAAGCACACACCATTCTTGCTGCTCCCCAGCTCACACATGTCTTTGGAAGGAACCTTCAAGAAAAATCAAGTCTTTGAAACAGTTAGCTCAGGCGACACCATCAGCCTCACACCATGACCACCAAGTCAGAGGCAGGTGGGTTGGATAGGGATACACTGTAATTCTAACACAGCTGGCCATCCATCATATTGTCAGTCATGTCCTCTTAGTGTTTTTCACACTTTAATGTTTTATAGAAGGAAAAACTATTATGAACCACAGTGATCACTTATCATTTTTTATCTCATAAAAATACATGTAACTATAGAACTGTCTTGTAGTAGATCTGTGTAAATCTGCATACACTCAAAAGAGTAAGTGGTCATGTTTCTTTCTTTTTTAAAAAATTTATTTCAGAGGGGAAGGGAGAGGGAGAGAGAGAGAGAGAGAAACCTCAATGATGAGAATAATTGATTGGCTGCCTCCTGCATGCCACCTACTGGGGATGGAGCCAGCAACTCAGACCTGTGCCTTGACCAGAAATTGAATGGTGACCTCCTGGTTCGTAGGTCAACACTCAACCACTGAGCCATACCAGCTGGGCATCATGTTTCTATTGGATCTGAAATATGCATATGCTTTTTAAAGATTATACTTTAAATAACACGCAGAAGTAGGTATTACCTATGAGTGTGTGCAGCAGGGAACTTGTATGCTTTCTAGAATAAGTCTGATTCCAGTTTAGAAAAATACTTCCCTAGATGAGTATGTCAAATCACAAAGACAATGACTCAATCCAGCTGCTGCTGTCCACTGCCTGTGTACTCAGTGACTTCGTGTGTGGGCGGGTGGCCCAGGTGGCCTCACATGCACTAGTATGTAGGATGTTGTGTCTTTATTTGCTTCTGTGATTCTTACAGTGAAGAAACACCTGTCAGGTTTTACCTTACCAGTAAATCGTATTTAGAAGATTATTCATTATTAAACACAAAAATTCTTAACTTTAATAATCTTTGTATTTGTTTGCTTTTAAGGAACTCAGGGTGACTTATTAGTCTTTGGAGAAATTCACTGAGTAACAGGTATAAAAACTCAGTAGACACAAAATTTTTCACTAAGAACTGATACGATTAGGACCCGTTAGGTTTCTAGGTCTGAGAAAACCTGCCTGTGGGCAGGCAGGTAGACATCCCTCCGTGGAGGAAGGATGTGGGGACAGGAGGCCCACAGGGCTGATGCAGGAGATGGGGCAGCCAGAGGCAGGCCGGGACCACCCTCCCCATGTCTGCCCTCCCCCACTCTCATCTCACACTTCACTCTCCCTCACAGGAAGTTAGTACAGTGAAGACACTGGAGCAACCATTTTTTTAAAAATAACACTCCTGAATTTTGCATTCCCAGGAAAATATTTGTATCCTTGAGCATCATTCCGTATGTGTCTGTGTAAATCACTCAGGTGTCAGAGCAGTGGAAGCACATGGTAATGTATGCCAGGCAGTCAGGGGACCAGAATTTAATAGTCAGAGAAGGGTGTGGCAGGGAGAGGAGACAACTTAGGTCCTATCTACAGATATAAAAGCCAAGCTACAGGAATGACCGGGGTGATCAGTACGACCTGTCACTCTGACGTGCACTGCAGCTGGCCAGCCTCCCATGGCTCCTCCTCATAGGCATGGGCTCAACCGTGCCCCCCACCCACCCTGATCGGGATGGAGCCAGCCAGCCAACTTCCTGCGAAGTCCCCATCCACTCACCCACGCATGAATTCATGCACTAGGACTCTGGTTGAATAATAAAACACAGGCAACCAAGACTTTAGCTCATCATTTTCCCAAGTTATTTTTACAAATAAAAGCTTAGGTGGCCCTCGCGCTGGACATCATCACAAGATACCTGCCACAAAATGGCTGCCACAAGATGGCCTCTGCCAGATGGCCATGCGCCCAGTGGAGGCAGGGCCTGGATGCCACTTTGTGTGGTGAGGCCTGGTGGTACCATGGCTCCACATGGCATGGAGGAGGCCGGTCTCGACATCTCTGCCACCTGGCACAGAGGAAGAAGGTCCCAGCGGAGGAGGCAGGTCGCAGCAGGAAAGGGCAGTTGTGGGCAATCCGGATGGCAGGGGAGGGTTAGTTGGGGGAAATCAGGCCAGCAGGGGAGGGCAGTTGTGGGTGATCAAGCCAGTAGGGGAGAGCAATTGGAAACTGTGGGGCTGGCAGGGGAGGGCTGGCTGGTGAGCAGTTAGGCACCAATCAGGCCAGCAGGGGAATGGTTAGGGGGCCATCAGGATGGCAGGCAGGCAAGCTGTTAGGAGCCAGTGGTCCCAGATTGTGAGAACGATGTCTGACTAGCAGTCCCAAAGGGATCCCAGATTGGAGAGGGTGCAGGCCGGGCTGAGGGACACCCTCCCCCCATGCACAAATTTTGTGCACCGGGCCTCTAGTCTGTATATATATGTAAATAACCATCACACCCGAAATAACTGAATGGATGACCAAATGGGTTGTGTGGGTGACCAGGCTTGCAGAGGGGTTAGTGAGGGGTGACCAAACAACTGAACAGCAGACTGCGTAGAGTCACCAGGCCAGCAGGAGGAGCAGTTTAGGGTGACCAGGCCAACAGAGGGGAGCAGTTAGGGGTGACCAGGCCAGTGGAGGGGCATTTGGGGGTAATTAGGCAGACAGGCAGGTGAGCATTTAGGAGACAGCGGTCCAGGATTGTGAGGGGGATGCCCAACTGCTGGGTCTACTGGCAGTTGGACATCCCCCAAGGGGTCCCAGATTGGAGAGGGTGCAGGCTAGGCTGAGGATACCCTCCCCATCCTGTGCACGAATTTTGTGCACTTGGCCTCTAGTATATATATATAAAAAGGCAGCGACCGTAATGCCATAATGACCAGAGTGACCAGTTGCTATGATGCCCACTGTGGCCAGTGAACTGGCCCAATGAGGGGTGGGGCTGGCCTGCCAACCTCCTGCGGCTCCTCCCCCCTGATGGGCCCACCCCTGATCAGACTCTCCTACCCTGATCAAGGGTGGGGCTGGCCAGCCAAATGCCCCCCACCTGCCCTTTTCCCCAGCCAGTCCCACCGTGATAGGCCCACAGTCCCTGCCCCTGGCTGGCCCTGCCCTGATTGCACACCTACCACAATAGGGGTGGGACTAGTCTAAGGTGACCAGACATCCTGCTTTTGGTGGAACAGTCCCAATTTTTAGAAAAGTCCAATTTTTGGAAATAAATTTTTTAAAAATTGGGACTTTTTTTAAAACGCCGCAGGACAAATTGTTAAAATTTGGAACTGTCCCGCCAAAAGCAGAATGTCTGGTCACCTTAGACTAGTAGTCAACCTCCATCAGCCCCTCCCCCCATGTGGCCTACCCCAGATTGACCCCCCAACCCAATCAGGGACAAGGCTGGTTGGCCAACCACCCATGGCCCCTCCACCAGGCCAATGGCACCCAATCGGCACCCCCAACCCATTCAGGCAAGGAGCCAACCAGCCCACCACCCACAGTGCCTCCCATGGCCAGCCAAGCCCCCATTCGTTCTCTCAACCCCAATTAGGGGGCAGGGCCCACCGGCCAACCACCCAAGGTCCCTCTCCCCAGCTGGCCTGGCCCTGATCAGGCCCTGATCTGGGGAGGCCAGCTGATAAACCTCCCACCATTTCCTCCTTTCGACAGGCCCAGCCCTGATCTGCCCCAATTGGGGCTGGCCGGACCCATCCATGCATGAATTCATGCACTGGGCCTCTCGTTGGCTCCTTGCCTGAATGGGTTGGGGGTGCCGATTGGGTGCCATTGGCCTGGTGGAGGGGCCATGGGTGGTTGGCCAACCAGCCTTGCCCCTGATTGGGTTGGGGGGTCAATCTGGGGTAGGCCACATGGGGGGAGGGGCTGATGGAGGTTGACTACTAGTCTAAGGTGACCAGACATTCTGCTTTTGGCGGGACAGTCCCAAATTTTAACGTAACATAAAGTGATGTTGTGTGAGTTTACGTTGTGCTGTGTATTGCTTTGATGCACTTTTGTGGCAGAGTGATTACCACAGTTCTTGTGAATTTTAAAGACAGTCCATTCCGTTTCAGTGCATCGAGCATGTTCTCCCCAGACTCCACTGCTGATGTGTGGCTAGTGGCTAGAATGTCCTTCAGTACTTACTGTCCAGGCTTCCTTGTAAACCAGACACCTGCATTTTGTTTTAATTGCCTGTTCCAGCTCCCTCTTCTCCCTGCCTCCGAGAGACCCACGTTCTCACTTACTTTTATTTCACTGGATATGTTGATCACCATGAAGTATCGGGTGCTCCCCTTTATTGGTGGTTCGACGTGCTGGCCGCCCTGCCTTTTACACGAGGCTCTGATATTGAAGACAGCCTCATTTTTTCAGATAGCTGTCTTTTGTTTAAGTGATACAGTGACCTTTTGAAGTGAAATATTCTTGCTTTGACTATTAACGTGGTTATATTTCTCATCAGCATTGATTGTGTGGGTTTTCTGCATAAAGAAGAGCCCTAGCCAGTTCTGTTCAGTGGTTAGAGTGCCAGCCAAAGGGTCCCAGGTTTGATTCTGGTCTAGGGCACATACCTTTGTTGCAGGCTCCTCTCCGGCCTGGCCCTGGTCCAGGAGGCAACCAGTGAGTTTCTCTCACAAAGATGTTTCTCTCTGTCTTTCCCTCTCTAAAAGATCAGTGGGAAAAATATCTTAGGGTGAAGATTAACACAAAAACAAAAAGAACCACAGCAAAGTTTTCAAAGTGATTATCGTTTTTTCATGAATACTTTTGGGTAGGTGTGGGCAGGGTTGAGATATCTGTCTCTGCCTTGTACTCTGTGCCTTAGGAGCCTGCCAGGCTCTAAGGGGTCTGGCAGCCCCACGGCAGTGCTGCCTGTGGAGCGGCCTGGGTGCCTGGTGATTTTATAGGAAAGCCTGGAGAACGTGGGTGCTCATGGGCAGGTTCATGTGAACCTCAGGCCGATCCTAATCATCAGGGAAGCGAGAGACCATCACAGACCGCCCACAGGAATGCGGGCCTCCTGTGAGCTCAGGCCACAGCGGGCGGGAGCACCGGCAGCGGAACTACTGCGGGGAATGCATTTCCAACTACCCAGAATCGCATAGGCAAGTCAGAGACCAATCAAGCCAGAAACATGAATAACACGTTATTGTCATGGTGAAAACAGTGGGCATGGAAGCCAGTGAGCCCCTGGTCCAGTGACATTTTGCAATTTTAAAACAAATTCTACCTACAAACATATTTTCACTTGAAATCACATTTTTACTTCAGTCAGTGTAGAGGTACATAATGCATACAATCTAAATAAAATGCAGCACGTGTGCCACTCTAGAAAACCATCTCCCAGTGATTATTAATATAGGATTTGCTTCTGGAATCTGCTCCTGTGCCCTAGGATCCCATCTGTTTTCCCATTTCCAGGAGACGCTATTGTCAAGCATGCATAACCTCCTGTTGCTAAAGCCGTAGGGATCGAACGCAGTGTAGCATCTCCCATCTCACATTTCAGGATCGTGGCTGGCAACAGTCCTTTTGGAGAGAGATGCCCACACCGCTGAGCCTTTGCAAACCCACAGAACAGGCGTGTCTCCTACCAGGAGCGCTGCTGAGATTCCTGGCACAGTCACAGCCTGATCAGGATAGCACACACTATAATTCTGCGTGGTTTGCTGAGGATGAAACCACATTTCCCATAAAATGGCATTGTTATGGGCAGCAAGAAGCCCGGTCATGACCAGCAGCCTCCAGAGCAGCCATTCCATTAAAAACCAGCAGACGTGTGTGTGTGTGTGTGTGTGTGTGTGTGTGTGTGTGGCTGCACTTGCAAAACAGGGTATGCCAAGTAGCAAGCACCACTTCTGATGGACGTGAGCTCTTCACTGATTGAGTGCTCTGGAAGGTCAGTGGGCCGGCCAAGCGTGTGACTGATGCTTTGGAGAAGTTTAAAAGTGGTGAAATATACTGACCTGTCGGAGGACTGTGGTTCCCACCCCCCACACTGACACAGAAAAGATGTGAAATGTATCATTAGGGTCTTTCCTGTAAAAACGTAATAGATAACTTAATTTGCATCCTCATAGGAAAATGTAGAAATCGAGGGGAGTTAGTGAGAATATATAAGACAAGAAAGTGAGATGTTGAAAAAAAGTTTCTTCATGGAGAAATGACAAAAAGACAAACAGTGGCCCGGGTAACCAGAATGCTCAGCCCAGGCTTGGTCCTCACTCTCGGCCCTCTCACAGGAAGTTGTGGGTTTGAGGGCCTCACCCACAAACCGAGGGGAACGCACGTGAGGAGCCTCGGGGAGCCAGCCTCCTCAGAACCCCCAGGGTGGTCCTGTGGGAGGCAAGCACTTGTCCACAATGGAAATGTTAAACGCCCGTCCTTCATGAAAGAAAACCTGTGTCTTCCTCTCGCCCCAACGCCAACAAGCGTTCTCTGCCCTCACCTGGCCATCACTCTGCTTCCCAGTCAGTCTCCCTCCTCACGAGGCCTTCACAGTCCTGGAACCTCGCTTTTCCTGCAAACATGACCTGGTGAGCACATGCCGCCTGCTCTCGGTGCGTCTGGTAGAAGGAGGCGAGGTCTGATGGCCCATCTCAGCTCAGCACTGTGGCCCTGGAGCCGGTGCTCCTGAACTTGGAATGGACTTCGCGTTGGGCTTTGAGTGCACGTCCTTCTCCGACCTTGTGCTTTGGCTGCTGTGACGCCTCTGCCAGTCCTCCGCCAGCTTTCAGGCTGGCTGGTGCATCCGTAGGAAACCCTGGCTGAGAGCAATGCTCTCAAGTGCTGTAGTTTTATTGAAATAATGATTTTTAAAGTTATAGTTCTCTTTATGTATTGCCTTGATTTAAAAAAAAAAAAAGTTTTAAAGCAAATAGGGTATTTCTGGTATCTTGTTGGTCAGAGCCCAGTCCAAGAGCAGGGACTACATTTCATGCATGGCAGTTTGTGCAGCAGTTAAAGAATGGATGTGTGTTTCCCAAACCTGTTCCCGAGGCACCCTGGGCAGCAGTGAATTCTGGGTGCTACCAGATCTCTCCAGTGTTTGAGAGAAACACAGAAACCTCTGTCCACTGCCACATACACCCCTACTATTCCCTTCTAGAACCTTCATAGGCAAGGATAGAACTCCAGGGGACAGACTCCGGCCGAGGAGCACCATGAGACCAACGACGGGGCACTGCAGATGCTGTGCATGTGACCCTTTGGGACCACCACAGCCTCTGGACCCTGCCCCTCTGCTGTCAGTTACAGATCCATCCGACAGCCCCTCTGCTGTTAGTCACAGCTCTGACAGCCCCTCTGCTGTCAATCTCAGATCCAACAGCCCCTCTGCTGTCAATCACAGCTCTGACAGCCCTCTGCTGTCAATCTCAGCCCTGCCAGCCCTCTGCTGTCAATCACAGATCTGACAGCCCTCTGCTGTCAATCTCAGCCCTGCCAGCCCTCTGCTGTCAGTATCAGCTCTGACAGCCCTCTACTGTCAATCACAGCTCTGACAGCCCTTTGCTGTCAACCTCAGCCCTGCCAGCCCTCTGCTGTCAATCACAGATCTGACAGCCCTCTGCTGTCAATCTCAGCCCTGACAGCCCCTCTGCTGTCAGTATCAGTTCTGACAGCCCTCTGCTGTCAATCTCAGCTCTGCCAGCCCACCTGTCAGGAGCACTATAAAGTGTTTGTTGAGTAAATCTCGTCTGTGGCCATTGTATTACCAGCACCCCCTAGAAGTGGACACGTCATGGACACCTGTAAACATGGAAAGGCTGAGTGAGTCACAGCTAAAGACCAGGCCGGTCATTGGCAGCGATTACCCCCTGGGAGAAGGGTGCCATCTGGGTTTTATGTTTCAGGCCGCCCTCACTAACGTCCAAGGGGCACGGGCCCTCCCATGTGTGCCTGGAGGAGTTCAGAGCGATGGCAGCTCGGCCGTCTCACGCAGCGGGGCGGGGCAGGGCAGTGGCAGAGAAATGAATGGAGCGCAGCAGGTGCCAGGAAAATGAGAGTAACCTTCTCAGAGAGGCAGGGAGATGAATATCCGAGCCTGCCTGTGATTAAATTAACTCCGAAACAAGACACGCCATCTCTCTTCCTCACGTTCACAGGGAGCGTGCTCTCCACTCGGAGGCAGTCCTTCTCGGAGGCCATTAGCCAGCTGTCAGTTGGCAAGCCAGCCGTCCGCCCAGCGAGCTGCGTCCCAGCTGCTTCTCTGCCAGCATGAGACCTGCTGGGAGCTCCCCAACAGCCGGGGACAGTTCCCCTGGCAGCTCAGGCACTCGGTAAATAATGACATGTTTTAGAAGAGGTATAGTTAGTAAATGATTAGGAAATCTGAGAAAAACAATCATTTGTTAAATCATTTGTCTAATAGTTATCTTCAACATTTTCTATAAATTCAGAGTTGGATCCAGAGCCTAGATGAGAGTCAGGTTCAGAAGTAAGAGACCTTTTATTTTTTAAAATAGATTTTTATTGATTCCAGAGAGAAAAGGGGAGAGGGAGAGATAGGTAGAAACATTGATGAGAAATATCAACATTGATCAGCTGCCTCCTGCACACCCCCTGCTGGGAATCGAACCCAATACATGGCATGTACCCAGACCCAGAATGGAACTATGACCTCCCGGTACATGGGTCAGTGGCTCAGCCTTTGAGACACACCAGCTGGGCTAAGCGTCCTTTTAAAAGGGGGCTTCTTGCCTCGTACATTGTGACTCAGTTTGTTGAGTTCCACCCTATGCCCCAAAAGTTTGCAGGTTTTGCAGTGGACATTTCTCTGTTTTCCGAATCCCACACAGAAAACAACAGATTCCTGAGGGGAGGAGCTGGAGATTAAGAAATTAGAGAAAGAAAGAGACAAGAAACAGAAATAGATTCAAGCTGGGCGCTAGGTGGGCGCCATCTCTCTGATGGAGAGACAGTCACACTCACCTCAGACAACACAGCATATTTATTGGTTTCCAAAAGGGAGTTGATGATTAAAAGTATTTTCGGGTGTGCCCAAATCCTATTCATCAGGATCTGGGTAAGCTCCTTATTTTTTGGTACAAAATTTAGCATATCAAGGCCTGGGTGGGTCAAGGTCCTTTTTGTTCCGCATTCCAAGCACAGGGGTAAAGATAAGAAATCAATGCTGATAACAGGATTCTGCCAGTGCCCTCGGGCTTAGCTGATAAGAATTAAAATAGTATCCATGTGCCTTCCCAGACAGCTCTCTACAGGTTTTATTCCTGTCAGGGCACATGCCCAGATTACAGTCTAGGTCCCAGTAGGGGGCGTGCAGGGGCAGCCAATTCATAATTTGTTCTCACATCAGTGTCTCTCTCTCTCCCCCTCTCCCTTCTTCTCTCTCTAAAAAATCAATTTTTAAAAATGAGTTGTCTCTTTTACCAGGAGACAGTTGACCCCAAGGTCTCTCTTGTGTGACTTTAGCAGCTCTCAGTGGTCAATGCCTGGACCCACTGGCCATCCATTCATTCTCGGGGCTGTGAAATGGGGTGGTTGTGACTCCCTGCTTGTTCCTCTCTGGGGTGCCTCTATAGACGGCCCCCTGCCGTTTGCTCCTGCAGCACAGCTGTCAGCGGAGCGGCTGGTTAAGTGGGGTTCTCCCCAGGAGACTGTTCTCCACTTCTCAGGACGCTTATCAGCTAATGAGTTCTAACACATGCAGATGTATGTGCAGATGTGAGCCCATCGAAGAAGGCACTGTCTGTGTTTAATGCGCCAGCGATTCCCACGTGACCGCTGGGGGCCTGCTCGGTTGATAGTGGAGCATCCTGTCCATTGCCTGGCCTGGAACAGGACTCAGTTCGTTGCAACAGAGCCCTGTCCCGGGAAAGGCCTGTCGTGCTGTGGCCACAGAGCAGCCACAGGAGGCTCCTCGCTTTCACGAGACACAGGATGTGTCTAAGCACCGGGCGCTCACTTCCGGCTCAGGTGGCCCGCAGGCCTCACTGCCGTCTGTCTCCAGGGCCAAGAGGGCCCAGTGACCCCGAGCACGGCAGAGGGCCACGTCCTGCACGCCCCTGCCCAGCCCACCTGCTCAGAGCCATCAGCTGCTGACTGACGCCACCGCCTCCTGGTTCCCTGTTCCCATGCACACCACTCACAGCTCACAGGCCCCAGACCATACTGGGCGACGGCCCCTCTGTGCCCACGTCTCTTCCTCTCTTTCATCCATTTTAACCATTTATGTTGGCTTTATATAAAATCCGTTTATAAAAACGATGTAAGATTGTTCCCCACTTCCAAAGCGAACTTCACCAGCCAGGTGTCGTGGAGGGCGTCTGGCCTTTACCTCTGCCTGGCATCCATCCGCAGTCCGGGAGGCGCCCCTTCCAGAAGCCAGCTGTGATTTCTCTTTCACTTCCTCTAAATGAAAGGTATGCGGTGGCATAGGTGAGTAAGACCGGATAGACTTCCCATGTACGATTCTGTGACACATCATCCCGATATGTCATGTGTGCCCAGCAGATGTCCTGCTTGTCACCATATACCTGACCCTTTTACCCTTTCCAGCCCCCCACCCCCTCCTCTGGTGGCCACCTGCTGCTGCTGGTCAGATGCCACCCTAAGACCGGGCGGACGCCCGCCACGCCACGTGTGTTTCTGCCACGTGGCCTTTCTGTACCTCATCGCTGATGAGGAAAGTGACACCCTTCTGGGGCCACGCCTGCCAGGACACAAATGCACCGACTTGTGGGGAGAATGAGCACCCCACCCCCCACAGGGCACCAGATTGCTCATCAGTGGATGGGAAAGTTGAATATTTTTTTACTTTTTGTATTTTTATTATTATGTGTTTTGGTTAATCTTCACTCAAGGATATTTTTCATTGACTATTAGAGAAAGTGGAAGGGAGAGGGAGAGACACAGAGAGAAAAACATTGATGTAAGAGAGAGAGTTGATTGGTTGCTTCCCATATACGCCCCAACCAGGGCCAGGATGGAGCCTGCAACTGAGGTACGTGCCTTGACAGGAATCAAACCCAGGTCCCTTCAGTCCACTGACCAATGCTCTATCCACTAAGTCAAACTGGCTAGGGCAAAAGTTGAATATGTTTTAAAAATAATGTAGAATAAAACATAGTCATCAATGTAAAGAAGAAATGCATGCATTAAAAATTAAAGATGCATTTAACTACTTAAAATTCATAATAGTTTTACATTAAAAATAAACAACTGGTCAGCAAGATTAGGGCCCTTAAAATCCCACAGAAAAACTGAAAAATACACTACTGAGACAGAAATAGAGGATAAATGGTAGGCATTAGAAAATGATATGCAATCACTTACATAAGCTCAGAGGAAGCACGTCTGCTTGGGGAAGGAGTGGCATCGCAGGCAGGGCCCGGCTGCTGGGGAAAGGTCTCCGGGAGATGAAATGACGTGAAGATCCATCTTCCAACGAATGAATGTGATTGCTTTGCGCCAAAGGTCAAACTTCTGTAAGGACAACAGTGAGAACCCTTGTCTGCCACGCGGTTCGGTCAGAGACTTTACGAACACATGTGCCTGTGAGAACATGTAGCATGTTCGAGATGATTTCCTTAAACTTCACAACCCCATGCGTCGCTGTCATTTCTGCAGACTGTCTAATGCCAGTCTGCCTCCAGGTCCTGAGGCAGACGGCACAGCAGAGAAGATGGTGCATCCTGTCACATCTGGGTCCACGTGACTGTTTCTTCAGTGGCTTCTGAGCAAGTCTTCCCCCACTTCAGCGTCCAGTAGGTTCTGCTCACGTGACCCACAGCCTGGCAGGAGGGGGAGAGAGGAAGACACACATCACCTCGGGCAGCTCTGGCCCATGTCCAGGAAGTGCTCGCCTCTCTCAGGCCTCTCCTCGCACCCATTCTGCCTGGATCCTGTGACCCGTCCCAGGGCCGGAGGCTGGGCTTGCTAACAGAACCCTGCTCTTACCGCCTTTGCATTGCGTCTGCTCCCCTCCTCATTTTTATAATTGCCTTCATAAAATTTTTCTCTCGTTGGATTTCTAAAAAATATATTTGTGTTGATTTCAGAGGGGAATGGAGAGAGAGAGAAACATCAATGATGAGAAAGAATCGTGGGTCCTCTGCCTCCTGCACGCCCCACACTGAGGATTGTGCCCACAACCCGGGCCTGTGACCAGGAACCGAACCATGACCTCCTGGTTCCTAGGTTGATGCTCAACCCCTGGGCTACCTGGTCAGGCACATGCTGTGTGCAGGGACCCTCGCTAATAGCGCTGTGCCAGGCCTCGGTGTGCTCTGCGTTCCTCTGTGTTGCTCAGAGTCCTGAGACCCCCTCACTCCCGGCCTGTGAGCCTTCTCAGCCCCGTGTTCCGCCACGGCCCCACATGCCATGGCCTGCAGCTTGCTCTCCACGTCCAGGCACAAGAGTCCCCGTTCCCCTCGAAACTCCTCCCTTCCCGCTCTGGCTTCTTTCCCATTGGTGTGTCTAAGTCTCCGTGGTTCCAGCTCAGCCCCCGCTCGCTACCTGTGTTCTGCCCCTCAGAGCGGGAGGCTGATGGGTGCAGGGTCAGTAGCCACACGCAAGCTAGTGTCCCAGACCCACACCTGTGCCCACCTCTCCAGAGTCGGATTTGGACCAGCCCATTGCCAGGCAGCCCTACCAGCCCGGTCCAAAGCAGGGCCTCGGAGCCGGCCCCACAGGAGGCTCCGGGCTTCTGGACATGAGGATTCCGCTTTGAGAGCAAGTTCGTGCAGCCAGACGGCCATGCTAGGACCTGACCCCCTCACCAGCTCTCACGCCGATCATGACTCTCTGCTGATTCTGTTTCTGAACCTGGGATGCCACCTCCCCCTGCCCACCTCCCCTTCCCCACCCCCCCCTTTGGACCTCCTGCGCCTCCGGGCCGTGGTTTTCAGGGACTGAATGATGGAGCTTTCTTAGAACAGGGCCTTCAGGAGATTAAGTGCTCAAAATGGTGCTTCCACGTGAGGTTAGAATTCCAGTTTCCACCCCAACGCCACGATGTGGCAGAGACAAAGTTACAAATCAGGGCAGGAAGTGAAGGACTTACAGGAAGTGTCCAAGACCGTCTCAGAGGCAGTAAAACCCCTCAGTCACTGAGGCCCTCTGAGACCGAAGAGCATCGGAGAGAAATTCCTCAGAAAGAGGAAGGAGGGCTGCTCAGGGGCTCACTGATGACCTAGGAATCGGGAGGTCAGAGTTCGATTCCCGGTCAGGGCACAGGCCCAGGCTGTGAGCTCCATCCCCAGTGGGGGGAGGGGGTGTGTGTGCCGGAGCAGCCGGTCTCTGATTCTCTCTCCTCTGTTTCTACCTCTCCCCCTCCCTTCCTCTTGGAAACCAATAAAAGTCTCTTTGTAAGGAAAACAGGGAAGAGCTGCTCGCTCTTCTCCTCCAGCCCAGGCCGCCCCTTCTGCGGCCTGAGACACGCACCCTGCGCATGCAAGATGGTCACTGTGCAAAGGTCCCTTCTCTCAACTGAGACCCAGACTTCTGCTAAAAGTACAGCCGCCCACGTGGCTTACTTACAAACAAGAAACAGGTCGTGGCTTAGGAAGACGCCAGTGCTCCCGGCCACAGGCACCGTGGAGTGGCGCCCAGGCAGCTCCCCCTATTCAGAGCCGCGGGTGCCCAGCGGGTCCCGAGGACGCATGCGCTGTGCGGTGTCACCTCCAGATGGTGGACCTGCTCATGCAGCGTCCAGGCCTCTCCCTCCCGCGGTCGCCTCAGCCCGCACTCTGGCCGCTGAGGGCAAAGGGAAATGGTAGGATCCCCACGTGTTCCCACGCAGTCTGCCCTCAGGAGTTGCTGGTGAGACACGACGTCTTGTCTTGTTCCATGATAGGCCCTCCTGGTCTGTGGAGTGTTTTCTGCTCACTGTTACCCGTCGTTCCGCAGCCTGACCTCCATCCAGGTGCTGAGCGGCACCTGCACCCTAAGACACCCATCACCTGTCTCTCAGGTGCTCCAGGCACGTCCACTTCTCAACCCTTCCTCATGCTCCATGCTCCATCAGACTTCTGTTTTTACAGCAGCTACATCAAGGCTTTATTTTCTTCTTCTTTCAAATATATATTTTTGCTAGAGACCCAGTGCACAAATTCATGCACCAGTGGGGTCCCTCGGTCTGGCCTGTGGGATGGGGCCTAAACCAGCTTCTCTGGCATCCCTGGAGGGAGGGGTCCTGGATTTTGAGAGGGCACAAGTCAGGCTGAGGGACCCCACCAGTACATGATCGTGGCTGGGAAGGGACACCAGAGGGCACCAGGGCATGTCAGGCCTGTTGTTGCTCAGTCCTGATCAGCTGGACCCCAACAACAAGCTAACCTACCAATCCGAGCATCTGCCCCCCGGTGATCAGTGCATGTCATAACGAGCGGTTGAGCAGCCTTAGCATATCATTAGCATATTACGCTTTGATTGGTTGAACAGACAATGGGACACCCAGACAGTTAGCATATTAGGCTTTTATTATATAGGATTGATTTCAGAGAGTTAAGGAGAGACAGAAACATCAATGATGAGAATCACTGATCAGCTGCTTCCTGCATGCCCCACACTGGGGATCAAGCCTGTAATTCAGGCATGTGCTCTGACCAGGAATTGATCCCTGACCTCCTGGTTAGTTGGTCGAGGCTTAGCCACTGAGCCACACTGGCTGGGAAGGACATCATTTTTTTAGTCATCCTGTAATTTCCACATGTACTTGCTTTTCTGAAGTGATTGCCAGCTTCAGGACCTGATGCCTCTCATACATGCTAAAACCGTCCATGTAGACACCCTCTTTTTCAAAGTGAGAGTTCAATGTGTTGGAGATGTAACCATAAATATCTATTCCTTTAAGTTCTACTCATCTTAGAGTCATAGGTAGCAATGGTAAGATATGTACACATGTAATACCTTAATAAAAAATGAAAAAATATGGTATCTAATAAGATATTAAAACTTGTATCTTCCTGAAGAACCACAGAATGACTTCTGCTTATATCCCAATGCATCTGGTAAGGCAAAAGAACTCTGTTTCCCTAAGAAATTAATTAAATCAAAAATAAAGTTCTTAGCTGGTAACAGTTAAGCCAGTCCTATGGGCTTATGTGGCAGACAAGTAGATCAGAGTTTATTTTTCACGTCTACAATTAAAAAAAAATGGATTTTGTTAATTTTAGGAAAAGAATTGAAATAGTTCTTCAAAGAACTAACAAATAGGATACAGAAATAGCAAAGTGAAAGAGAGAAAAAAGTTGGGGGAGGTGGGTAAAGTGGAAGGACATATAATTACCACTAGAATATCCACTAGAGCTAATCAGTTACAGGAGAAAACAAAACAAAAACTATAAGCCAATAAACAAGCAAAAATTGGTTAAAACCATCAGTTATATTCATCATGAAACATGATAATTTAGTGTTACAGTTTAGATGTCATGCTTATTGAAACCGATATTCCTGAGAGCATCTTCTACAACCACAAAATTTATTTTTATATTCAACACTGACAAAGGGCCGAGTTATCTGATGGGAAATTGAACCGGCGTCTTAAAAAATTCACTACCTAATGCTATGACTCAGCGTTACCCTCAAACAATGGTGTTATTACTTGACTCACAGCCCTGGCTTCTCCGGAAGGACATCCAGAAGGATGTTTGGCTGTCCAGTCCAATTAGCATATTACACTTTTATTATTATAGACTGGAATCCTAGTGCACTAAGCTCATGCATGGGGGTCATTCAGCCCGGCTAGCATCTAATTCGGGACCCCTCGGGGGTTTAGGCCCAATCCCACAGTCAGACATTCCTTCGTAATCCAGGACCACTGGCTCCTAACCACTCACCTGACTGCCTGCCTGAGCATCCCTAACCACCTCTGCCTGACAGCCTGGTCAACCCTAACCACCTCTTCCTGGCAGCCTGATCACCCCTAACTGCCTTCCCCTGCCAGCTTGAATGCCCCTAACTGCCCTCCCCTGCCAGTCTTATCTCCCCTAACCACCTCTGCCTCAGCCCCCATCATTATAGCTTTGTCTGGAAGGAGGACTGGATGACTGGAAGATATCTCATTGACCTGGTCTAATTAGCATATTACCTTTTATTAGTATAGATGATACAAAACAGAACTACCACCCCAACACCACAGTCTGCAACCTCACTGGCTCTTTTCTGATTGGAGTCTCTTCACCCAGATTAAGTAAGATAAATCTTTCCTAATGGCATACATACTTGCCCCGTGTGGCTCTTGGTATAAAGGTTGACTAATGTGTGTTTTCAGTCGCAGAATTAATTTTGCTCCCTACATATAAGTTGACTTGCAGAGCCAGAACTGAAGATCATGCATGAAAATGTCTTGAATCACCAATGTATCTTAAAGTGTGTGGGATTTTAATTTTATACTTTGCTTCTTATAATCCAAATCTCTCACATCTTTTTCTCTGTCTTTGTCAGTGAGTCATGCACTTCTTTGTTTTACGTAGTGTATTAATTTTAAAAGTTATTTTTCCTTTTGCTTGTTTATTTCTTTTTTTAAATATATTTTTATTGATTTCAGAGAGGAAGGAGAGGGAGAGAGATAGAAACATCAATGATGAGACGCCTCATTTACGCCCCTTACTGGGAATAGAGCCTGCAACCTAGGCATGTGTCCTGACGGGGAATCAAACCGTGACCTCCGTGATCTCCAGTTCATAGGTCGATGCTCAACCACTGAGCCATATTAGCCAGGCTGTGTGTTTATTCCTTGATAGATTCTTAATATGCATGCATTGCTCATTGATGTCTTTACGTTTTAAGAAGCTGGGGCTTCATAACTTACATTCACTTTAAAAGTGAAAACATGCCCTGACTGGTTTGGCTCAGTGGATAGAGCATCAGCCTCCTACTGACTGAAAGGTCCCAGGTTTGATTCCAGTCAAGGGCATGCACGGTGGTTGTGGATACACAGGCGGCTTTCCCCGGCAGACACATGGGTCAGACTCTGGTTCTTTTTAGCCAGATCAGTGGGTTGGAAGGTGTGTGACAACTCACCTATTTCTATTAAAAAGTGGAGGGAGCCCAGCTGGTGTGGCTCAGTGGTTGAACATGGACCTGGGAACCAGGAGGTCATGGTTTGGTTCCTGGCCAAGGGCACCTGCCCCGGTTTCGGGCTCAATCCCCAATGTGGGGCCTTGCAGGAGGCAGCTGATCAATGACTCTCATCATTGGTGTTTCTATCTCTCCCTCTCCCTTCCTCTTTGAAATCAACAAAAATATATATTTTAAAAAGCTGGAGGGGAAAAGCAGGCCTCGGGAAAGGGAGCACAGGTGGGGAAATTAATGGGTGCGTGCTCTCCATACATCTCTATGATGGTCGGTCCGCTCCAAAGGTTCGTGTGGGGGTCACTCCACTGAAGAATGGACCTCTCACAGCGTCTGGCCGCCTTGTCTGAGAGCCCGTGGTTCCGGGAGAAGACCCGGCCACCAGGCACCACCGGATCTCCAGCAGGCCACTGGCACAGGAGCAGGGAGACGGCTGGCGGGAGAAAAAGAAATGACCACACTAAGGAGAAAACCAGAGATGATCGAGGCCGGAGGATTCAGTGCGGGCTCAGGAGAGAGGCAGATCTTGGTAACAGAAGGATTTAAAACTTGGCTCCGTTGTTGAGCATCGACCTATGAAGCAGGAGGTCAGAATTCGATTCCAGGTCAGGGTACATACCTGGGCTGTGGGCTCCATCCTCAGTGTAGGGCGTGCAGGAGGCAGCTGGTCCATGATTCTCTCCCATCCTGGATGTTTCTCTCTCTCTCCCTCTCCTTTCCTCTCTGAAATCAACAAAAAGATACTCTTTTTAAATGTGGGCACAGACAACTGGGGAAAGGAAAAGAATGTTTGCATGAAGTGAGGGCCGCACCCAGACTGGGGCGATGAAGACAGAGCTGCCGGTCTCTGCAGGCGGCGTTTCGGGCTGGGTGCACCTTCCCACTCCCTCACTGGTAGTGATCAGCCACCCCTCGGAGCTGCTTCCTCCTCCTGCTCCCTGCACCCTTGGGAAGGAGCAGAAACCCTTGGTATCTCTGAGACTCTCCTCGGGTGCTGATTACTGCGGATGCTTGATTTCTCCGCAGACCTCTGTGACAGATGTTCCCAGGAGACAAAGTCGGGAGAGAGGGAAAAGAGTAAACTACTTGGAAATCCGGTAAAAAGCTCAAACGTGATTTCTCTGCACTCTGTCCCTTATGTCAATTACCCTCATGCTATCAATTTTTTTGACTTAGGGTAACAGTCAAATCATCTCTCATTTAAAGTCAGATGATCTAGCTGTGTGACATTTGGAAGTGAACTGGGTAGACGAAATACAGCTTTTCAAAAGCTGCCCTGAAGTCGTTATTTTTTCTAAATGGCTCCCTTTTTTCACTGGGTCCATGCAGACCCCTGTGAGCACAGGAGGGAACTCTCCAGGGCATCTTCTCAGTCCACCTGAGCAAGAGAAGCACCCTGATCGGCGTGTGAGATCCAGTCCACAGAGTTCGGTGTGCTCTGCGTGAGAAGCGGTGTTTGTCATGGGCCTCCTTCCAATAACCAAACGTGTTTGTGGTCACAAAAATGGAAGGTCCTCTCTCATTCTGGGCTGACTGCCTTTCCGACAGGTCCATGGGGACCAGGCCACCCGGGGGGCACAGGTGGCCCTCGATCGGAGGTGGCGCTGTGGGGACAGAGACAAGAGGGGAAGCTCAGCCCGGCCAGCTGGCCCCATGGTTGAGCATCAGCCTGTGAACCAGGAGGTCATGGTTGGATTCTGTTGTAGGGGGACCCACGAATGACGACCACCAGTCAGCCAATTTGAAATTTAGGAAGCCTTTATTACGAACTCAAGTCCGAGCTCACGTCTCAACTGACACAGCAGCGAGGAACGAGAGCCCTGACCCACTCTAAGCATACCACTTTTATCCCCGTCTTAGGGATGCTTGGCAGTTTATGATTGGCTAAAAAGTCTTTAACAAAGAAAGGTCAGCTATGAGCTATGAAAAATTCCACTAGTACAGTAACATCGTTAACAGTTTGCACAACACCTGGGGCGGGGGGCTTCTGTGTGACCTGGTTTGGTCTGTTTCTGCTGCCTTTCGGTCACTTGGATCAGGACATGCCTGAGGGTTGGGGATTGCAAACAGGGTTAGTTTTATGACTAACATAAAGCGTATCATGCTGCATTCTTTGTTGTGGGTCTGGTTGTTCGTTCCTCCCCTGGGCTGGAGCCCTGCCTCAACAGGGTCCTGCCGGCCATCTGGAGCCCTGCCTTGAGCGGTCTTGCTGGCCATACCTTGCACCTGCCTGGGTTGTGGGCTTGATCCCCAGTGGAGGGGCGTGCAGGAGGCAGCCGATCAATGATTCTCTCTCATCATTGATGTTCCTATCTCTCTCTCCCTCTCTGAAATCAATAAAATATATTAAAAGAGAAAAAAGAGGGGAAGATTCTGCCCTTAGAATGCCCCTTGCCCGTTGCTGTCATTCAAAAGTGCCCTTATGGTGAGAGGTGCTCTCTGTCCCGCTAATGTGGGGTCAGACACAAAGGGACCAAAGCACAGCAGGAGACCAGGGACCCCAGAACCCGAGCCCGGCCTCTATCAGCGGGAGCTTCCGGTGGGAAATCCACAATCTTAGGGTCACCCCAGTTTTCAGCTTCTTGACTCATAAAAGTGATATGCCCCCGGCCATTCTTCCTGATTGGTCTCACCCGTGTGGTCCTCACCTGGGTGGTCCTCACCTGTTTGGTCCTCACTGCAGGTCTCCCTGCCCCCACTTTAAGGATAAGAAAACCTCCGAAACCGGTTTGGCTCAGGGGATAGAGCGTCGGCCTGCGGACTGAAAGGTCCTGGGTTCTATTCCGGTCAAGGGCATGTACCTTAGTTGCGGGCACATCCCCAGTGGGGGATGTGCAAGAGGAAGCTGGTTGATATTTCTCTCTCATCAATGTTTCTAACTCTCTATCCCTCTCAATTCCTCTCTCTGTAAAAATCAATAAAATATATATTTTTAAAAAAATAAGGATAAGAAAACCAAGTTTCAGGAAATTCATTCTGAGGGAACAGCCCCTGCACCTGCTTTAAATCTTCACCTCATTGTCCTTTTAATGCATCAAAAAACAAGGGGCTTTTTGCAAGTTGTCAGAAAGAGATTATAAAAGACATTGTCATTATAGAGAAAATGGGAAAGGTATTTGTAAAAATCAAGTGCACAATCTAGGAAATAAATCAGAACTAAGCATTCCAGTTAAGATGGGTCATGGGAAGAGGGCGCTGGAGAAACCCCATAAAAATCGCATGGAGATACAAGGACCCTGTTGTATGGTCCTGTCCCTGGTGGCGCCGGGCTGGGCAGGGCTGGCTGGAGTTTGCGGTGTCTAGTGTAGATGCTCATTTGAGCGGACATGGTGTCCCCATGTCAGAATCGCAATGGCAGCTGCTATTTCCCACAAAAGAGAAGTCAGAGTACTCACCTTCCCGCTCCTGGGCGACAAGGGCAGGGTTCCAGTTGATTGGCATTAAACTACGGGTCCCGGGGTGCACAGGTTTCCAGTGCAATCCCATGTCCACCACGCACTCAGAGGATATCTGCTGCAGCTCAGCTCTGTGGAGACGTTTTATAAACATCCCAGAGGCCCGTTTGGCACACAGGCCCGAGTGGTTTCCTCAGCCTGGCCTGCGGGGATCCGGCCACAACCAGCCCGGTGCATGGATTCATCCAGGGCATGTCCAGCCTGTCTCACCCAGTCCTGATCAGCCAGACCCCAGCAGCAAGCTAACCTATCAATGAGTGTCTGCCCCCTAATGGTCAGTTTGTGTCATAGTGACTGGTTGAATGGTCAAACAAAGGGTCGGACACTTAGCATATTAGGTTTTTATTATATAGGATTTTTATTGACTATATAGAGAGGAAGGGAGAGGGATATAGAAACATCCATGATGAGAAAGAATCATGGATCGGCTACCACCTGCACGCCCCCACACTGAGTATCAAGCCCTCTACCTGGATACGTGCTATGAACAGAATTGAACCCTGGACCGTTCAGTCCCTAGGCTGACGCTCTATTCACTGAGCCACACCAGCATGGCTGTGGAGACTGTATGGCTTTCTCCATTCTCCTTGTCATGTTTCGCTAGGGAATCGTGAATACCTGGTTCGCTCCAGCCAGGTGAGTGATTAACAGGGAAACCGAACCCCATTGACTGTTTATTTCCTACAAGAGTGAATCTTTCTGGGTGCGCGATCGCATTCTATCACCTAACTGCCCAGCTCCGGCCTGGCTCAGGGACAACGGTGGGTGAAGGCTGCCCTCACTCTGAGGCTGGGGTGCGAGCACCCAAGTCCTAGTAATGATGCCCTCAGCCCTGAGCACGGCCACCACCCAGCGTGTGTTGTATTGAGCTCTCTGTCTCCAGGTACTGTTCTAGCCTCATAGACACATCAGGGTCAAAGAGGAACCCTGCTCCCCACCTTCCTCTGGGTGTGCATCTCAGAGGTGGGGCAGTTACCACACCTAGAAAATAAGTGAGTCCCATGGTGTTCCGACCTGTGGAGAGCAGCATGCAGAGCAGGGGGGCATGTATGTGAGGCTGGAGGAGGCTGAGCTGATAAACAGTGTGGGATGGGAGCAGGACGGTAAGGGTGTTGGGAGGGCAGGGGACAGGGATATAGATGGAGGAGCGGGGGGGTGTGGGCAAGAGGGGTAGGAATGTGGGAAGGGGGTAGGGGTACTTGTAGGGGGTCAAAAGTGCAGGCAGGGAGGTGGGCAGGGAAAGTTTTGCTTCCTCCCTCAAGGTTCCTTCAGTTGGTCTAGCAATCAGGTGAACATGAGATTAACAGAGGAAATGACCACATTAATACACATGAATGACCACACACACATACACAGAAGGTTAGAGGCAGAAAAGGGCACTGAGGCATGTGTGGCCTTCAGAACAGCGAAGAGGTAGTGTGGGGGCTTCAGAGGGTCATTGTGGGGAGAGCACATGTTGGTAGTTAGCTGTCTGCCCTGCCTTTTGGGTTAGGTAAGAAACTATTCTTGGTTTAGCCCAGCCGCCGTGGCTCAGTGATTGAGTGTCAACCTATGAACCAGGTGGTCACAGTTCAATTCCTGGTCAGGACACATGCCTGGGTTGTGGGCTCAATCCCTAGTAGGGATTGTGCAGGAGGCAGCCAATCTATGATTCTCTGTCATCATTGATATTTCTCTCTCTCTCCCTTTCTCTCTGAAATCAACCTATATATTCTACCTAATAAAAGAGTAATATGCAAATTAACCATCACTCTGCTACACCCACCAGCCAATCAGAGCAAGTGTGCAAATAAACCAAACCAAGATGGCTACAGCCACAGAGAACAGGAGGGAGGCTTGGGTTTCCCAGGCAATGGAAAAAGCCAAGCTTTCCTCCTGCCCTAAGCCTCCACTCCAGGCTACAAAGTTTCAATTATAGAAGGTAAACAAATCCAAACAGAAATGGCAGCAGCCACTGAGTGAGCTCTTGGCTCCACTCCAGGCTACTAAGTTTCAATTGTATAAGATACATAAATCCCAGATACCAGGGCCTCCGCTTGAGTAGCCAGGGGGTATGGCTGACCTGCAAACCACCACAGGCCCCTCGTTCAGGCCACCCCATGACTCAAGGGAACCTCCACCATGATCCGGGACATCCTTCAAACCAGCTGGCCCTCAAACATGGACCAGGCCTCTATCCTATCTAATAAAAGAGTAATATGCAGATTGACCATCACTCCAACACACTGTAGTTGCCCCCATGTGGTCAAAGATCCTGCCCCCATGTGGACACAAGATGGCCAGCAGGGGAGGGCAGTTGGAAGGCACCAGGCCTGCAAGGGAGGGCAGTTGAGAGGGACCATGTCTGCAAGGGAGGGCAGTTGAGAGGAACCAGGCCTGCAAAAAAGGGCAGTTGGAGGTGATCAACCCTGCAGGGGAGGGAAGTTAGAAGTGACCAGGCCGGCAGAGGAGGGAGTTGGGATCAAACAGGCTGGCAGAACAGTTAGATATCAATCAGGCTGGCATGGGAGTAGTTAGGGAGTGATCAGGCTGCCAGGCAGAAGCAGTTAGGGGCAATCAGGAAGGCAGGCAGGTGAGCAGTTGGGAGCCAGCAGTCCTGGATTGTGAGAGGGATGTCTGACTGCCAGTTTAGGCCCAATTCCACCAGGATCCAGTCTAAA
The DNA here is from genome assembly GCA_963924515.1 of Vespertilio murinus. Taxonomy (NCBI): domain Eukaryota; kingdom Metazoa; phylum Chordata; class Mammalia; order Chiroptera; family Vespertilionidae; genus Vespertilio; species Vespertilio murinus. The sequence goes on from OZ004708.1 coordinate 104,672,667, forward strand.
CAGGCAGTCAGACATCCCTCGAGGGGTCCCAGATTGGAGAGGGTGCAGGCTGGGGTGAGGAACACCCTCCCCCAGCCCAGTGCACAAATTTCATGCACCGGGCCTCTAGTCTTTATATATAAAGCCCTACTCAACCAGTTGCTATGATGCACATTGACCACCAGGAGGCAGACAATCAACACAAAGGATTGGGCTCCCTCCTATCTGAATCGGGCCTGCAGGAATCAGAAATCAGTCAAAACAGGCTACCTGACATCTCCCAAAGGGTCCCAGATTGCAAGAGGGCACAGGCCAGGCTGAGGGACCCCACTGGTGCACAGGCCTCTAGTCTATATATATAAAAGACTAAGTGACCAACCATACATCCGTCCACCAACCGACCAGCAGGTACATATTATGTACACTAACCATTTAAAAATAAACATTGACTAGTGCATGCACGATACATATAAAGCTCTCACGCAAACTACACACATGTATTCAGATCTGTCATTGTCTATTGTGAATTTGGTTGACACTTCTATTATAGAGAAAGGGTGAATAGAAATATTAAAATATTCTAATTAATTTCCTTTCAATGTGCATGAATCCATGCACTTGGCCACTTGTAGAAATATATTTTAAAAAGAAAATAATACAGAATCCTATATAATAAAAGGCTAATTTGCAAATTGACTAAATGCAGAACAGCCAGTCACTATGATGTGCACTGCCCACCAGAGGGAAGATGCTCAATCAGGAGCTGCCCCGGATGGTCAGTGCACTTCCATAGGGGGCTCACGGCTCAGCCAGAAGACAGGCTCACAGCTGGCAAGCACAGTGGTGGTGGCAGGAGCCTCTCCTGCCTCCACCCCAGAGCTAAGGACCCCTCGATGGACATCCCCCAAGAGGTCACAAACTGTGAGAGGGCACAGGCCAGGCAGAGGGACCCCCGGGCCTCTAGCTAAGAAATAATAATGCAAGAATAACCTCTCTGTTCTGCAGACTCATAGCTGTGAACCGCCCTTTGCTTACCCCTGTGTGCACATCTGCTTTTGTGGAACTAATATAACCTCACACATCTGCAATCCACGTGACCTCAGATGGATTGTTGTCATATAACAACCATAGCAACAGTTCACGGTGATGTTCTCGGGCAGGAGTTCATATGGTACCTATTCCTCCTGACAAGGAAGTCTACGCGGTATGGGGAATCCCCATCACCACACATGGGAGCTGAGAGTCAAGGCATAAGGGAGTGAGTTGTAGACCTTACCTTCTAACCCATGCCTGGGACCCCCAGCCTGAGCTCTGCCTCTGGGTGACGTCCAGCCACAGGAAGCACCGGCTGCTGCTCCAGTGTTGGCTGGATGAGGGCGATGTGTGGGCCGCAGGCAAAGTGTTAGGACACTGGGTGATATACATCTGTGAGTAAGAAAGATGCTGACCTGACGTATCACATAGGACAGATGGGCCTGGTGCCCCACGTGGGGGCTCCCAGGCAGCCTTGCATCCGCGACCACAGGCACAGCCTCCCTGGGGTGGGGGCTGGTGTCCCAGGGACGGGCCAGTGGTACCCTCCCAGCAATTTCAGCAGGGACCGGTGCTCCAGGGGGGCCTTGCTGAAGCGACTGCAGATCGCATCTGTTGGACTAGAGTAGCCCTCCCGGGAGTGGGCAGTCTGAAATGCCCTCAGAGAGGCTGCCAGTGAAAAGTGCCACTGATACCTCGGGCCCAGTGGACGCGGGAGGTGCCCAGCATTGTCCCCACGTCTGTCCATCAGTCACTCTGCAGCCTGCAGACGGGGTGTCTTCAGCTCCCACCCGCCCAGTCACAGGCCTCACAATCAGACAGAATCTTCCGGGGCCAGCGAGCTCACGGTTCCATTGCCGGTCAGAGCACATGCTCTCCCTCTCCCGTCCTCTCTGAAATCAATAAAATATATATTTTTTAAAAGACATTATAATCTTCACTAGCACCAAAAAGGTGTAAATATGTTAATAAATAGAAGAAACATATCAATGGTGTTTGTTCATTTGCTCATTTCCATTTTGCATATTTGATAAAGGACATAAGTGAGTATAGAGTACCGTATTTGCCGGTGTATAAGACGATTTTTTGGCCCTGAAAAATACCGTATTTGCCGGCGTATAAGAGACTGAGCGTATAAGACGACCCCCTAACATTTCCACTCAAAATACAGAGTTTGTTATATACTCGCCGTATAAGACTACCCCCCACTTGGAGGCATATTTTTCAGGGCCAAAAAATCGTCTTAAACGCCGGCAAATACGGTATATCATCTATAAAATAAATATCTGTGCATCATGGGTACATTTTCAAAATAGTTGCTGATTGTTGTAGGACCATAGATCTACATCATTAAAATACTTTACATTATAAATAAGAATCAATTTTATTATAAAGTAACGTTAACTTACAAACGCTAAGAATTAAGCATCAATACTTACAACTTTTAAATGTTTCTAAATGTCTGAATAAATCTCATGTTCCAGGTGAGCTATAACTCTCATTTGGTATTTATATTTGGAACATGTGTCTGCATTTCTGCAAGAGCATTATATGCTTAATTCATTTTCAGGTCATTTAAACTCAATTACAATGTTTACTATCAGCTCTTCATCCCTCTCTCCAGCCAGCCACTTCTCATCTTTAACTTCAGGGTCTTTGTTTGAGCAGGTCCTGGTCTTCTCATATGGGCTCCAAGCTCTCAGTTCCTGTCTCCTTCTTATGGATATATATAAAAGGCTAAGTGACCATCTCACCATCTGACCGGTAGCTATGATGTGCACTGACCACCAGGAGACAGATGCTCAATGCAGGGATTGCCATGAGGTGCACTGGCCATTTAAAAATAAACAGCACCATGGACCCAGTGCTGAAATGCCAACACTTGGCTTCCCCCAAGTGGGACACAGGCCCCACCATCACCCTGGAGTGACACCCCACCAAATCGCAGCCAATGCTGCCAAGACCCTATGGTGAAAAATGTGGCCCACAGCCCGGCCAACGGTGGCTTTGAGCACTGGGTAATGATGTCACCTACCAACACCCAGCTTCCCCTCTCTAGCAACTAGCCTCCTTAGAGTTTCTTGGGCCCAGGAACCAGACTTGCTTTATAGCCAGGTGCAAACATTTTACACTGTAACCAAATATTTATGAAGCATTTTCCTGTGCCTCATCTCATTTAATCCTCACAGAAGTCCTGGAGTAGGTAGATAGGAGGCTTGGTAGAAACCTATTTTCTTTTCACTAGTGAAATGCGAATAGCGTTATTAAAATATTTCTTCTAATTCATTTTATTCCAATGTGCATGAATCCATGCACCAGGTGTCTAGTCCTAGATAAGTGAGTAGACAAGTCCTGTGTTCTCTTCCTCTGAAAGGCACTTTGTCTGCCTCTCCTTTCCACTCACTGCTACCACCTTCTAAGCTCTTACAGTCCAAGTAGATATTATTTTAATAACCTATTTTTGCCTCATTGCCCTGGCTGCTCTTTCCAAACTAGCCAGATTATATTAATTTTAAATATTAAAATTTTTTGGCTTGGATGGCATGGCTCAGTGGTTAACTGTTGACCTATGAACCAGGAGGTCACAGTTCAATTCCCTGTCAGGATACATGCCCTCATTGTGGGCACAATCCCCAGTGTGGAGCATGTAGGAGGCAGCCAATCAATGATTCCCTCTCATCATTGATGTCTCTATCTTTCCCTGTCTCTTCCTCTCTGAAATCAATAAAAATCTATTTTTTACAAAAAGATTAAAATTTTTGGAGAGGACTTATTTCCAGCCCTCTTCAAAACACAATCATGAGTTACATAAATTCTCCCACCTGCTTCACTTGTCTTATCTTATCTTACATTTGTATTGGATCCATTGAGCAAATAAATGTTATGATCCATGAAAGAAACTTGAAAATCTGGACCTAATTAGAATTCAGAACTTATGCCCTAAAAAAGACACTGTTAAGAGAATGAAAAGACAAGCCAGACTGAGAGAAATGTTTGTAAAATGTGTATCTGATAAAGGACTTGCATCCAAATATGTAAAGAACACTAATAACGCAGCAATAAGAAAACAGACAACTCACCTGAAGAGTGAGCCAAAGATGTGGACAGACACCTCACCAAAGAAGATGGAAAGAAAGCAAATACAATAGAAAAGGAGCTCCACCTCCTATGTGGTTAGGGAATTCCAAATTAAACCACTGAGCTGGCACCAAACACCCATCAATCCTGACACTGGCCACCCAGTGCAGGGACACACAGAGCATCAGGAAGCTCACTGCTCCTGGGAATCCCAAGGCGCAGCCCCTGGGAAGACAGTGTGCTGGTTTCTTACCGAACCATCCATACTCTTTTTTTTTAGTGTTATTATTGATTTCAGAGAGGAAGGGAGAGGGAGAGATAGAATTGTCAATGAAGAGAGAGAATCATTGATTGGCTGCCTCCTGCACACACCCTACTGGGGATCGAGCCCACAACCCGGGCATGTGCCCTGACTAGGAATTGAAACTGGGATCCTTTGGTCCACAGGCTGACCCTCTTATCCACTGAGCCAAACCAGGCAGGGCACTAAACGCATTCTTAACTATCAAACTGCAATGGGGATCCTTGTAATTAAACAAATGAGTTGAAAACATGCATCCACACAAGATCCTGTGCATGAAATTTTGCAGCAGCTTCATTCATAACTAGTGGCCCGGTGCACAAAATTCATGCATGTGGTGGGGGGTGGTCCTGCACCCTCTCCAATCTGGAACCCCTCCCCTTGGGGGATGTCTGGCTGCTGGTTTAGGGGACATCCCTCTCACAATCTGGGACTGCTGGCTCCAAACCGCTCGCCTGCCTGCCTGCTTGATTGCCCCTAACCACTCTGTCTGCTGGCCTGTTCACCCCCAACTACCTCCTTTTGCCAGCCTGCTCGTCCCCAACTGTCCCCCCACCAGCCTGATCACCCTCAACTGCCCTCCCCTCTTGACCTGATCGCCTGTAATCACCTCTGTCTCAGCCCCTCCACCATGGCTTTGACTAGGAGGATGTGCAGGAAGGTCTCTTGGAAGGTCTCCCAGGCTAATTAGCATATTATCCCTCTATTAGTATAGATAGAGGCCTGGTGCATGGGTGGAGGCTGGCTGGTCTGCCCTGAAGGGGGACCCAGATCAAGGTGGGGGTTACCCTGAGGGGGGAGCCAGCCTGGGTGACGGATCTAGGGTAGTTTGCAGGCCCTCACATTGGGGTGAGGGTCCCTGCTCGGGGCTTTGGTTGGCCTGGGCAAGGGGCTGAGGGCAGCCGTTTGGAGGCAGTTTGCACACTCACATGCAGGGGGCACGTGAGGCAGGTGACAGTTTGAACCAGGTGACAGCCTGAACCAGGTGACAGGGTGAGGCAGGTGATCAGCGCCATCCAATGGCACAGGTCAGGGAAGTTAGAGGTGCCCCACAGGGCAGCATCCTTCACTTGGTGACCCCCCAAGTGACCCGCAGGCTGTTTGGGATGTTGGTCCAACTTCAGGGCCTAAGGTGGAGCCAGGGAACTGGAAGAGGTAGACTCGGGGGGTGGATGGGACGGGAGTGCTGGGCCAGCCCAGGGAGCAGCGGGGCCTGCAAAGGTGAGAGGTGATGGGGTCTGTTGCTCCCCCTTTACCTGACTGCCCATGAAAGCACCAGCGTGTGGGCCACCCCAGTGTCACTAAAGCCCTCATCACCTCTATGGACCACAGCGTGCTCTAGAGTTCCTGGGCCCTGACCACGAGGGGTCATCCTGCTCCTGCCTCCTAGACAGACGACAGGCTCACAGCCTCCTTGCCCAGCCCCACCCACATCTGCAAAACCCGCTTCCAGCTCCCAGGCTCAGGGACCCTGAGGAATGAGACAGGAGAGCCGAGGAAGGAGCTGCAAGAGGGAAGGGGGAGGGGGGAGAGAGGAGGGAGGAGGGGATAGAAAGCTGTCCCCAGACCACTTCTAACTCCGCCCTCTTTAACCCCTGAGCTTGTTCTTTTTGAGAAATACATATTTCCTGAACTAATGGGTCTGTTTTTTTCTGTTTCTATTTAACCAATGATATTTAAACAGAATTGGTTGGGATCACACCCAGGATGACACCCAGGATCACTCCTTGGACAATCACTGACTATATAGCTCATGACCTGTTAATTATTTGGGCACATTTTCTTTCTCTTTTTTCTTTAATTAAACTAATTTGCAGGAGATCCATCTTGATTCTGAGAAAATGGGTTCACAAATTTTTAAAAATATTTTATATTGTTATTGCTTTCAGAGAGGAAGGGAGAGGGAGAAAGAGAAACAGCTATGATGAGAGGGAATCATTGATCGGCCGCCTCCTGCATGCCCCCTACTGGGACTCAAGCCCACCGAACATGTGCCCTGACGGGGAATCAAACTGTGACCTCCTGGTTCATGGTGGACGCTCAGTGAGTCATATGGCTGGACTTGGTTCATAAATTTTGAAGCAAATCCTCAGCCACCATCTAGATGCTCCATAGAAAATGCAGATGCCTCAGGAGCTCACCCTCTCCTCCCTTCCCACCCCCACCACTTCCCAGCCCTTTGGGCCCAGGAGAGCAGCTATCAGGGATCCATCTGTAGCTGAGATTGAGATGGGTGTCATCTCCATCAGAACCAAAGCTATCCTCCTTAAAGACCTAGAACGACGCAGTAGCAGCATCTTAATCCATGCTGCACACTCACAAGCCTGTGGAGGGCGAGTTCTGGGCCTCGCTGCCCTGCGGCTCCGAGGGCTGGCCACCATGACAGCACTGGGTCTGACTGTGAGATTCATATGGGTGTGCTCTTATCCTGTCTGCCATCAGGAAGTTCACATGGATTAACTACAAATGGAGAAGTTGGGGAAGTTTTCACCATATTTACTAGATTTCTGTTTCTGAAATTGGCCACCTGTTTTCTACCAGTCCCCTTCTGGTCCCCTCTCAGGGTGGGCCATCACCATTCTGTGTAATTGATGTTACTCTTCACTTTGTAAAGTAAAACTGGAAGCTTTAAACTCAATAGTCAGGCCTTAAAAACAATGGGGAAGGTATGCGCTTACATAATACATGAAAATGCAACTGAAACAGAAGTCCTCTTCCGATCCCTTAATGACCAATGCAGGACTGGTCTTCACCTGTAAATTCCCCCAGAAAATAAGTGTAATAATCCAGGATTGGGAAATACCACACCGAAGTGAAACAGACGCCAGCGCTGTGCGTGTGAGAATGGCCTGACCTGCCTCTGAGTTTGGGGACCAGCTGTAAGCACAGAGGCAGCCGAGGTCTTGTGCCTGAAGCAAGGGGCCCACGTGACCGTGCCCTCGGGGAACCCCAAAGTGCGTGTTTTGTTTCCCTTTTGCCGAGGCATTTGAAAAAGAGGCACCCCGAGTACATCCAAGATGGCGGCCTAGGCAGTCTCCTAAGCTGCCGCCTCATCAACAATTTAATTAAAAAAACAACTAAAATCAAAAAGGACTTCACCAAAACATCAGGAAAGCTGGCAGAGTGGAATAGCTACAACTAGAAAGAAAGAGAGAGGCTCACGGATCGGACTGGGAGCCGAAAAGCACTGAGGTAGGGAGACGCTCGCGCACGCGGCCGCCGAATACCTGCCTGGCGGTGGGAGGGGAGGAATCCCCGATTGCACGGAACCCTTTCGGACCGTACTGAACCCAACCCCGGCTGAAATTCCGTGGTCCCAGGCTCATACGGGTGGAGTCTGGACTGTAGAGAAAGGCACCCAGAGACTCAGAGACTCAGAGACTCAGAGACTGGGAGACCGGGGACCGGGAGCCTCAGTCGCAGTCTGCAGGGTCTACAGACTCGAGCGCGAGCAAGTACGCGCTGAGGTCTGACCGCCGCCTCTCCGGAGCGGAAGGAGTCAGAAGCTCCAGGTCTTACCACAGAGGCTGCCGCCGCCTCTCTGTACAAGGTGGCGGCCTCTCTGTAGCGGAAGGAGTCAGAAGCTCCAGACTACAGAGACCAGCCCAAGTCTGGGCGAGCCCCTGGGGCCCCCACGCTCTTGCTTGGGGAAACTGGGCCGGTCAGGCGGAAACTCAGGCGAGTGCACAAGGGCAGGGCGGAAGCCAAGACTGTCAGTTCAGCCCTGAGACTCCGCCCCATCCAAGGGGAGCAGAGGCTTCTGCAGTTTTTCAAGTCTGATCCTATAAGACTGTCTCCAATACAGAAGTTATCCCAGAGTAGACACAGCTGATACCCACATCCAATTGGCCTGAAGGTCAATTCACAACAATAGAGATTTAGCTACAACAAGGCTGTGCACGCAGTCCACAAAGGGGATCACCAAGAGTGTCTACCTCAGGTAACTGAGGAGGCTGACCCACTGTGCTATATAGGACACCAAACACACAAAGCCATCCTACCAACTCTGAAAAATAGTGATAATGCCGAGACAAGGAAATAGATCTCAAATAAAAGAGATGGAGGATATAGAGTTCAGAACTATGGTTTTAAGGTTATGCAACAATATCCTAGAAAAGCTCGATAAATTTCATGAGACCCAACTAAAAAGTATACATAAACTGACTAAATTGGAAAATATTATGCAGAGATCCAACAGCAGAATGGAAGAACACAAGAATCAGGTCAAAGAGCCAAAAGACACTCCGCTGGAGAAGGAAGAAGAAAAGAGGATCCAGAAAGTTGAAGATAGTGTAAGGAGCCTCTGGGACAACTGCAAGCGCACCAACATCAGAATTATGGGGGTGCCAGAAGAAGAGGGAGTGCAAAATGCTGAAAACATATTTGAAGAAATAATATCAGAAAACTTCCCTCACCTGGTGAAAGAAATAGACTTACAAGTACAGGAAGCCTACAGAACCCCAAACAAGAGGAATCCAAAAAAAAATTCTTGGAGACACATCATCATCAATATGCCAAGGGTAAAAGACAAAAAGAGGATCTTACAAGCAGCAAGAGAAAAGCAGTTGGTTACCTATAAGGGAGCACCCATACGACTATCAGCTGATTTCTCAACAGAAACCATGCAGGCCAGAAGGGAGTGGCAAGAAATATTCAAAGTGATGAATAGTGAGAACCTACAACCAAGATTACTGTATCCAGCAAAGTTATCATTCAGAATTGAAGGGCAGATAAAGAGCTTCACAGATAAGAAAAAGCTAAAGGAGTTCATCACCACCAAACCAGTATTATATGAAATGCTGAAAGGTATTACTTAAGAAGAGGAAGACGGTCAAGTGAATTAAAAATCTCAGGAATAGAATAAACTGGTGAATATAATAGAATTAGGGGCAAAGAAAGGGAGTGGATAGATAATTATCAGGGTGAAAGGGGTGTGGGGTGCAGAAAGAGACTGGATTAAAATTGTATAACCTATGGATGAGGACAATAGTGGGGGGAGGGGGTAAGGGCAGAGGGTGGGGTGGGAATCAGGTGGAAGGGAGCTATGGGGGAGAAAAAGGAGAAACAATTGTAATAATCTGAGCAATAAAGATTTATTTAAAAAAAAAAAAAGAAAAGAAAAAGAGGCACCCCAAGCTTCACACTCACTTTTCTAAAATCATGTTAATTTCTTATTCATTTCAGGCCTTACTAGAGACTCAAACTTTACTGCGCACTCAGGTTGCCAATTTTACCTTCAACCTTGGATTTTCAGGGAAATTTTACCACACAGGTAAGAGGGGCTGTGGCTGCTCAGGTGGCTGCTCACACGTGGGAGAGCGAGTGTCAGTGAGTCAGACGCAGGAGGGCGGAGTATGGAGTGTTATGCCCAGATTTCGTGATCCCCAAAGACCACCAGGGAGCCAAGTCCGATGCAAAAGCAAGAGTCTTTTTATTTCGAGCTAGCCCGAGCTCACCCCCCACATACCGATGCAGCGGCAAGGTGGAGAGAGTGGGTTTCTCTAGAACAAAGGATTTATAAGGGTGGTGAGGTCACTGCTTTGGCTGACCCCGATTGGTTGGCTGAGGGCTAGGGTCCAGTTACACAGTGACATAGTTATACAAAATGGAGGACGCAGTACAAGATGGAGTTAGGAATTGGCCCCACCCTGCCCCACAGTTCAGTCAGGAATTAACTCTGTGTCTGCTTCTCTGAGTGAAGTTCCAGCTCCAGGACCAGACATGGGAGCAGACAGCTTTTTCTCCCATTTGGGCTCCCACGTTCACAGGCTGAGTGAGCGTGGGCAGGTCACTCAGCCTCTCTGTGCCTCCGTGTCCACGTCTCCAGAATGGGAGAGACGCCGCCCTGGCCTGGACCTGAGCAGCAGGTGGGGAGAGCTAGGAGATTTATCAGCATTACTTCTGAAAGCATTTCTCTATGTCCATCAAACATCATCCAAAGGAAACTGAATAATTGATGTCTCTATGCTTTTAATTAATCTTATCACAAAACTTCTTTTTGTTATTTAGTAAAATATATTTTAATTTATTTTTTAATTCCTACCTGAGAATATTTTTCCATTGATTTTTAGATAAGAGTAAAAGAGAGAGGAAAGACAGAAATATCGATGTGATGAAACTCACCAATTAGTTGCTTCCTGCTCACACCCCAGCCAGGGCCAGGGCCAGAGATGAGCCTGCAACCAAAGTACATGCCCTTGACCGGAATCGAACCCAGGACCCTTCAGTCCACAAGCCGACACTCTATCCACTGAGCCAAACTGTCTAGGGCTATTTAGTATGATATTAAAGTTAGTGTTTCCTACACCCAGGTGTATGAAACCTTGCCAGGTTCAATGTAAACAGATAGAAATATCTTGTTAATATTTGGGAATTACAGTGTTTATACGTAATAAGCAAATATGGGGTGGACATTTGTACCAAAGCAACAGTGTGGACACTGGGATTTTATAGCTTCTTTTAACGTTGCAGTGGTGCCTTATGGGAATTAACCTACATCCCAGATTTTTCTAAAATTATTCATATTTTGGCAGATTTGAAGAATTGTAGAAGCTTACTGTTAGAACACAGATTCTCCAAAAGTGGTAAAGAGAAGTGAATGTTTTAATAGTTTACTTCTGAGTGGAAACACCTTTTATGTCCCAGGAGTCTAAGAAAAAGTCTAAGAAAGTCTAAGGAAACTGACCGTATCCTGAGGGCGACGTGACCTGTTTCTCACCCACAACGACGTAGGCTTGAATCGGGGCTGGGTGAAAAGGGCAAGGCTCAGTGGGACCAGACACACTGGTCTGACATGGGGTTAAATACCATCTGTATGGACTCGTGTGCTCGTCCACGTACTGGGCACAACTGGTGCGCACAGCAGCCTGCTGGCAGCAGAGGCAAACCCAGTGGTTTCACTCAGTTGAGGTTCTGCTCCACAAAGCACGTCCCTCAGCACCACGGGCCCTGAGGTCTCTGTGATCTCTGTGCAGGAGCTCGCCGCACCGGCCTCTGAACTGTGGCCTCAGAGGAAGTGAGAGAGAGATGGCAGGAAGTTGCTCCACCAGGTGAAACTGGTGCTTCTAACCTCCTGGGCAGAGTTTATAAACTAGCACAATCTCTACATAAAATTTATAGGATTTTATATGGTACAGCGTCTGCGTAGACCAACAGACAGAAAAACTGTGGACAATGGATTGTCCCAGGAAAGGTGACAGACAGGAGAACTGTGGGTGATGGACTGTCCCAGGACAATGACAGGCAGAAGTGTGGACCAGGGGCCACCAAACTTACCCCATCTCATGCCAACCCAAACCTTGAGGCCTGTGATATAAGGTAGAATATGAATTTTATTCTTTTTCATTAGAACAACATGAGCTTGGATTTATGAGTTTGTCATGAGAAGAATAACTAAAATCTGACAAAGATGATCTTCCAGCCGGTGGAAACGTCACCGACGCCCTTTGAACCGGTGTTTTGCAGGGACCCGGGAGGAGGACGAGGGCGACGACCTGCTGCTCAGGTCGGTGGGCGAGTTCTGGTGGTTCCCCCACATGTGGAGCCACATGCAGCCACACCTCTTCCAAAATGAGTCCTCGCTGGTGGAGCAGATGGTCCTCAACAAGGAGTTCGCCCTGGTGAGTGCCTGCGGCTGTCTCTCCGTGGACCGCAGCGTCAGTGTGTTGGGTTGGATCCAGCAGAAGCAGAGCAGGAAACATCAGTGTGCATCTCGTGTGCTTTTTGTTCTTTTGTTTCAGGCGTGTGTGTGTGTGTGTGTGTGTGTGTGTGTGTGTGTGTGTATTGGGTTGTGATGTGATATCAAATGTATTTGGAAAAGCGGGCCATTGTCAGAATGCTCCCCTCTCCCATTTCACAGAGGGGTTCGTCTTCCATCTGAGAAGAACAATGGCACTTTCTCCAGTGCCTTACTGGCTATGCATCATAATCAGCCTCTAAAAGCAGTGTTCTAGCCCTGACTGCTGTGGCTCAGTGGGCTGAGTGTCCTCCCATGCACCTAAAGGTCCCTGGTTCAATTCCAGTCAGGGCACATGCCCAGGTTGCAGCCTTGGTCCTTAGTGAGGGGCGTGCAGGAGGCAACCATTCAATGTTTCCCTCTTATATCAATTCTTCTCTCTCCCTCTCTCTCTAAAAAATCCATTTTAGAAAGTCTGTAGGAGCACTGCTGCAGGAAGATGGCTGGTGGGAGGAGTCACTGGAGCAGTGGCTTGGACCGTGGCACCCAGAGCTTAGCAGCTCCCCTTCCCCGGGCAGCCTTCCCACACACACCTGCAGCTCTGCTGAGCCACGGGCAGGCAGCACACGTGGGGTGTGTGTAATGCATTGCGAGACAATGTGTGTTCCCTCAAAAGAAAAGGCCATAGTGAGGGCAGCAAGCGTGCATTTGACACCCAAAGGGAATAGCCTTCTGCTCTGGTTCAGGCAGAAGCCTCCAGTGTTCCCATGGCGACGAAGATGGGGGTGGTTAAGAAAGGGAAGGGGCAGTCACATCAGTGTCAGTGCAGAGACGCTGCCGTGTAGGGCTGGGTCTAAGGCAGTAGTCACTCTGGGTGGCCGTGTTCAGCTGGTCACCATGTCAACCCGTGGTCATTGGTGTCAATCCAACACCAACAGGAACCCCCACTCTGGGACGCAGTGGAGAAGGAGACTTGCTTCAGGGAACACAGCTCCATGGTGACAGCGGGGCTGTGAGGACAGTGACTCAGGCAGCCCTGGGCCAGCCCTCTGGCTCACAGCTCTGCTCTGCTCCCTGAGCCGCCCTGGTTCAGCCTGGGAGCCTCTGGTCAGTGCTGGCTGGAAAGGACAAGGACTCCCAGAGCCAGAAGGGAAATGACTTCTGTGGAAAGAACCCCCCCCCCCCCCCCCGTTCTTCCTCCATCCCCTCTCTCCTGCCCCCCTCTCCCAGTTGGTTCGTTCTCATGCAAATGAGGACTCCAAATCCTCAAAGTGTGATTGGTCCAAAAGGCACTGCCCTGACTGGTCAGAATAGAGCCACACTGGTTGGTCAGAGCTGCTCAGCTCTAATTAGTCCTACTGGTTGAAATCGGACGTCAGGAAGTACATTATAAGGGCTGGCTCAGATGCAGGGCCCAAGGCAGGCTGCTCCCTGAAGGACAGGTCCCATGCGAGGCCCCAGGCTCTGCTGCTGTATTTGAGCCCCGTTAGCCACCAGGGCTCCTTCTTTCTCCGGGTATCTCTTTGTAGGGATCCACAGTCATCAGCCCTGTAGTCATCATGTCTACTTTCTTATCGCCTTTGCAAAGTTCTCTGGGTTGCAGGCCAGAGCAGAGGTCACATCACCTGGTGTTCCATCCAGAGGTTTGAGGTGCAGTCCCTCCAGCGGCAGCTCCGCTCCTTTAAAGTGGCTCCTTGTGTGCAGCTGCTGAGATGTGCCTGCGGCTGGGACTGCAAAGGCTGTGGCGGGGCAGGGGCAGGCTGGCCCCCAGGCGCTCTGTTGTGCTGAGATAGTTGTTCTTTGTTTTCTTTTTTAAATGATTGAAAAACAGTCACAGGCACAGCAAGTCTTTGTGACAGAGTCCTGTCCAATCCGAATGTCAGAGTGAGTGCTGTGGGCCGGCCACACTGCCTCTGTAGCACCTGCCTCTCTAGGCAGCTGCTCCTGCAACAGCGGAGCTGGGTCCCCAAAGGGACCCTCTGGCCCCAAGATCTGAAGCCGTTAATATCCATACCTTCACCCAGAAGGTTCCGGCACCACTGCTGTGGAATCAACTGAAGCACGTGTCCCTCCAACAACCTGAGCAAGGAAACGTTTCCCCGGAAGGAGGCTCGGGTACAGGACCTCGGGTTTCCACGCGGCAGGGAAGGGGGGCAGGGGAGAGCCCACAGGGACCGGCCCGGGACACCTCGGTCCACGGCGCTCAGTGAGCACAAGCCGCTCAGAGTGCACGGGCTGCTGAGAGCACGTTAGGAGGCCCAGACCTCAGGACACGGGAGTCCTGGGTTGTACAGCTCCGCCTGCGAGGCCGAGAGCGGACCCCACGCCCATCCCTGAGCTGCCAGCCTGGGTCGCACCCACCCGTGGGGTCCTCACTGCACTTTGGGCAGCGCACCCAGCGGTCTGATCACAGACATGGCACCATGATGCCAGGGTTTGAATCCTGACACCCATCATCAGATGCTTGATCTTAAACAAACAAGACTCAACAAATACGGCTGTGCCTCAGTTTTCCCGTGTGCAATATGAGAATGATAGTGACTGCCAGGAGCATTGCTGTGAGGATGTGACTCCTGTGCTTGGGGCAGGGCCCACCCCAGGCATTCAGTAGGCACTAACTGACCAGTGATGACCGTCCTAAGCCCAGAGGAATACTCGGTGTGTCTTTCTTTAAAAATATTTTTTATTGATTTCAGATAGGAAGGGAGAGAGAGATAGAAACATCAATGATGAGAGAATCATTGATCAGCTGCCTCCTGCATGCCCCCTATTGGGGATCAAGTTCACAACCGAGGCATGTGCCATGACCAGAATCGAACCCAGGACCCTTCAGTCCACAGACTAACTCCACTAAGCTACAGCAGCCAGGGCAAATTATCTCTTTTTAGTCTACAATGGATTTGTGGGGAAAGGTAAGAAGTGTCACAGGCTCATTAAAATCTTGGCGTGAGGGCCCTTTCTGTCCACTGTTGGTCAGAGACCATGAATACCCTGGAGGTGAAAGGTCACCTTTTACTGCATCACCAACTTTGCAATAGTGACGGAGTTTTCCCAGACATTTTATCAAATGGCCAGAAACCTTCCTAGGGAAAAGTAAGTGAAGGATTTGAAAGAAAAGCGCAGGTGTCTAAATCCGGCTTTGAAAATGCTGCCTGCATTTCTAAACTCTTGTAAGGTTTTTCATAATTGGCACAATATCCTTGATATTAAAAATGCTGACTTTTGAAATGTTTTCCTAAAAGACCCAAACTCCTCAAAGAGCGACACTGTCAAATCTTTACATGTCACAGCGGCCTGCACAGTCAGTCAGCTGTGGGAGAGCTTATGTATACTAATAAAAGCATAACATGCTAACCGACAGAGCGGCCGTCCGGACAACCTTCGGGACGAAGCAGGGCCTCCTCCTGTAGGAACTTTGTGCACCAGGCATCTAGTGTGAAAATAAAAGCTTGTGCCCGCCGGCCGGGCGCAGAGGCTGAGCAGCAACCAGGAGGACACGGTTCTATTCCCGGTCAGGTCACAGGCCCAGGCTTCGGGCTCCATCCCAGTGTGGGCGTGCAGAAGGCAGCCAGTCAATGATTCTCTCATCACTGATGTTTTTCTTTCTCTTTCTCTCTCCCTTCCTCTCTGAAATCTATAAAAGTATATTTTTTTTAAAAAATAAAGGCTTGTGGTAGTAGAAATAAGCTCCCAGTGAGTCCCTCTGGGCTGTACGCCATGTCCCTCCTCATGAAGGAGGGCGTGACGGCCAGTGTTTGCAGCAAACCTGCCCCGTCTCCGCAGCCCTGCCTCTGCCGCAGACTCCGCACCCCGAAGGGACCTGGTGTGTGGACGGGCCTCCTCTCTCAGCGTGACCCCCAGAATTCAGAGCGGCGTGCTGGGCTGGGGTCGGCCTCTGTCTTCTCTGCTTCCTCTCCTGCCGTAGGGTCACCCCACTGAGCTGCAAGCAGGATGGGCCAGGGGACCAGGGTTCTTGTCCCTGTGCCAGGCCCAGCCGCTGCTCTGTGAGGGAGCTCTGTGGGCACTGCTCTCCCTAGAACAGAGCTGCCAGGAGCCTGAGGGCAACAAGCTGGGGGCCCCGCCCGCCCGGGAGGGAGGGAGGAGCCCTGAGGCCCCAGAAGGGCCCATGGGGGTAGAGGTCCGTCCTCTAAGCTGGACACGCAGGGCGGGGAGTGGGATTGTGACTCACACGCATGCCCTTGCATGGTTCTTACCGATCTTGGCGGATTGTCTTTTCTTTAGATAGATATAGATATAGATATAGATATAGATATAGATATAGATATAGATATAGATATAGATATAGATATAGATATAGATATAGATATTGATTTCAGAGAGGAAGGGAGAGGGAGCGGGAGAGAATCATCAATGATGAGAGAAACACCTATCAGCTGCCTCCTGCATTCCCCCATTAGGGATCGAGCTCGGAAGCCAGGCATCCAAGGGCCATCCATCCAAGGGCCCTTTCCATCCAAGGGCCAATGCTCTGTCCACTGAACCACACCAGTTGGGGTGGATTTTCTTGAATAAATGTTTTTCATGTGCTATATGCCCTTAGTTCATTTCCCAAAGGTTTTAGATGTGTTTTGGTTGTTGGTTTTAATAATTTTGAGCATTCGGCCACCTGGCTGGGAGGGGCCACAGAGCTCCTCACAGCGCCATTGGAGCTCGGGCCAAGTCTAGACCCTGATGGTCTGGGCCGCAGCCTGCTGGCCTCCAGCCCCCTGCCCCACCCCACATCAGTCCCTTCCACGCCACCATGCTGGTCCTGTTGACGTGGACCTAAGAGCCTTCACATTGGACTCAGAGTCCTCTGAGCTGCCTTTGAGGAGCCCCAAGCTGGGCCCCCTGCCCGTGCCCCTGCCCTTTCCCCTGCCCCTTCCCCTGCCCCTGCCCTTCCCATCACCCTGCCCCTGCCCCTTCCCCTGCCCCTGCCCCTGCCCTATCCCTACACCACGGCTCCACCTCATTCTCAGGGCCTTGACCTAAAGGCCTGCCACCACACTTGCTCTGCTCCTTCTCCCGTGTGCTGCCTTCGGGTTGACCCCAGATCCTCTCTCTTCCTACAGGTCACAGCTGGGCCTGCTCCATGCAGGCTGGGGGTTCCTGGATTTAGAGGAGCCCTTCCCAGCCTCCTGCTCCCCACATCACACACCCCCTCCCTTAGAACAGGGAGGTGGTCACATTGAAGACTCTTTAGTGACGGCATCTTGTGTCAGTTCAGTGCCATGCTCTCCAGCCTGAAAGGCAGAGTATGTACCTGTGCCTTCCTGAGACCGCCCTGCGTGCTGCTCAGGAGACCGTGATGGCCCCCAGACTCTGCCTCTCACGTCCATTCGTCACTGAAGTGCAGGGTCTGGGCCATTTAATGGCTTAACCATCTCTAAGGGCAGCTTCCTGGCATGCTCAGCTGCTGCCTTTAAATAAATCCATCAAACTAGCCTGGCTGGGGTGGCCCAGTGGGTGAAGCATTGTCCCTGCACCTACCGGTCCAGGTCCAATTCCCAGTCAGGGCAGAGGCCTGGCTTGTGAGCTAACCCCCCAGGGTGGGGCCTGCAGAAGGCAGCTGATCAGTGAGTCTCTCGTCATTGATGTTTCTGTCTTTCTCTCCCTCTTCCTTCCTCTCGCTCTTAAATCAGTAAAAACATTTAAAAATTAATTAATTCATTAATCAATGCAGACTATGCATCTTTCACATTTGTCACCAGTCCGGAAGGTTCTGCTGTGAATACAAACAGCTGTTCTGCAGGGACCAGCTCTGCTCGCGGTGCCTGCTGGCCTGACATGGACCGGCCCCTAAGCCCTCACCCGAGGGCTGTGGAGTTCTGTGTCCACTTCAGCTCCAGTCGTGGTTCGGGCCGCTGGCTTTCCCTGTGGCCACACTCATGCTGTCTGAGCCCAGCAGCCAGAGCCCGTCTCACTCAGACGAAGCGGCAAACCAGGGACACTGAGGGCCCTGATGTTTTCAAAGCCCTGTGACCCGAGCTGCCCTGAGCGTGGGCATCAGCTACCACCAGCTCCTCAGGCCTGTCTCTACGGAGACGGGGAACACACTCAGCTCACGTGTGAGTGAGTGACTTGGCATGGTCACACAGAGACCCACACTCCACTCCGCCCGCCTCCCCAGCCAAGGGCTCCTCACCTGGGCCAGCCCCAAGCCCAAGCCAGAGCCGATGGTCTGGGACAGCCGGCAGTGTCTCCTCAGGGCACAGGAACCAACCTGTGGCCCTGTTTGGACAATGGCCTTTGTCACCACTGTCCAGACAATAAGGGGATACATGTGCCCTCTGTGAAGGTGAGGAGCTGTTGAAGGACACAGTATTCTGCATTGCCAGTAGAGGTTGCATAAAGCTTAAAGGGTTAATATGGAGGATCAGAGAGTATAAGTGGCAGCATGATCAGTGTGCTGCATGGCAAGTGAAATATTTCTTTTAAAAGATATTGTTATTGATTTCAGAGAGGAAGGGAGAGGGAGAGAGAGAAACATCCATGATGAGAGAGAATCATCAATCAGCTGCCTCCTGCACACCCCCTACTGGGGGTCGAGCCCACAACCCGGGCGTGTGCCCTAACGAAGACTAGAATCATGACCTCCTGGTTCATAGGTTGGTGCTCAACCACTCAGGCACAGCTGCTGGGCAACAAGTGAAAACAGTTTTATTTCCCTTTCAGCAATCCATCGCAGCATCCTGGGATTTTACAAGTAGGATGAGATTGTTTACTAAAGCTCTTAACTCCCTCATCATGCTGTCTACAGGATCTCAATTCCTGTTCTCACCAAGCCTAAGATGAACTTTTGCCTGCAAATTAGAATTGGTATTTCATTAGGTATTAATATTCATATTGCTTAGCACTGGATTTAGAGAAAAAATGCCTTTTCTTATCATGGGTTTTGTCATGGAAAGTCCTTGGCTTGCTAGTGTTATGTTGGCAGGTAGATGAAAAAATTTCCCTTAGACAGAAAGTCTCTACAGTACATATTTATCTATTTGATTTTCCTAGCAGAGAACAACATCACACCATCACCTCCCAAATTTCTATTTTAGCTGCAGCAGCTTTGTTCTGCCCATCAGCTATTTTATTTCTGAACATGTCTAACCACAGAGGACTAAATACCACCTACAAAATGCATTCTAATATTGGGCAGCAGTAATGGGAGGAAATGAACTATTTATGTCCCTCAACACAGCCTGCCACGATGCAGCTCTCCGCTCTGCGCTCCTGCAGCCATTGCTCTGGTTCGGGGCAAAGCCTGGAAAGACGTCCTTCCTGCTTCTCAGTGTTTGTGTGTTTGTGTGTTTACCTCGATCAGCCAGACGGGCTCCAGCTCTTCCCAAGGCTGATGCCCGGGGCAGTTGCAGCAGAGATTTCCCCCGAGACAAGCTAATAACTGCTTACCACAGTTGTGCATGTCTAATGGAATTGTTAAGCATGGATAAATATTTCCTCTAGTATTAAGTTTGTTTATATTGTACAGAACAATGAACTGTGATCAAAATACTAAAGAAAAAGTCACGTTCCTCAGGATAAAACAAAGCCTTAGCTATTTACACTTAAAAATCCTGTGTGACCCTGTGAGGGCCGCTGGCTAATTGTCAGTGTGAGGTAGGCTCCTGTGTTGGGCATCAAACCACTCTTGGTTCAAATTTCATTTTTGCCAACTACTAGGTGGCTGACCTTAGCAAACAACTTAAAATTCCTGTGCTTGATTTTTAAATATGTAAGATGGGGATGATGGGAGTTCCTACCATGTAGAGTTTTGTGAGGGTTTGATGCAATGTGTCTATGTCTGTGTAACACTTAGAAAACTGCTGGTACATGGTGATTCAAAAAGCATTTGTCACCATCACCATCATTACCATCATCCCATCATCCCCATCATTATCGTCACCATCATCACCACCACCACCATCACAATCAACACCATCATCATCATCATCACCAGCCCATCATCATCACCATCAACACCACCATCATTATCATTATCATCATCATCAACATCATCACTACCATCACAAACTGTCATCATCATCACCAGCCCATCATCATCACCATCAACACCAACATCATTATCACCATCCCATCATCATCACCATCAACATTACCATCATTATCATCATCATCAACATCATCACCGCCATCACCATCACAATCAACACCATCATCATCATCACCATCATCATCACCATCAATACCACCATCATTATCATCACCATCATCATTACCATCATCACCACCAACATCATCATTACTATCACCATAATCATCATCATCATCACGGCTGACATCACTTTCCACATTTCTTCAAGAAATATATGATCATTCCTTTTGAAATAAGACAAGGAGGAGGAAGATAAAACCACCGGGTGACTTTTTGAGTATTTGGCATGCAAGTTGGAAACAGATACGAGACATTCGCATTTGCCTTGCAGTCCTCCACCTACACATAATTCAACACTGGGTGTGATCACTGATAGGCAATAAAGGGTTTGGTGCTGACTGCGGTCTCAGGCATCCAGTGAGGGTCTTCTACTCTGTCCCTGAGAGTAAGGGGGAACTACTGTACTCATTTCCGTATCCTTGTTTTTGGATGAATTAGAGTTTGCTTGTGGAGCCAAAGTGTCCAGCTACAGGATTGATTTCTCGGCTTCTGTTTTAGGGAGGGGCATTTAACAGAGTTCTGGCCAATGGGATGAGTGTGTAAGTCACAGTATGGGCCTTCCAGGAGAGGGGGTTCGACACACTGACTCTGCTCTCTGCACCTGCCTTTGTTTCTGTCTCTTGCCTGTTTACAGCCCGATTGGCTGGAACTAAGGGGCTCATCGCACAACTATGGAGGGGGACTCAGAAATCTCACCCGGGCACCCAGGCTTCTGAACCAACCACTAGCTCCAGACTAACTCAAGAAAAATAAGCTCTTCTTTGTAATCTACTGTTTCTGTTTCCGTTTTGTGTTTCTGGCACACAGTTGGAGCCAAGCGTGATGGGCACAGAGGGTTTGCATTTTTTAATTATCACGTTGTCTAAAATTTGTACTCATAAAAGGCATATCTATATAGAATACCTGAACATAATAACCCAACACTCTTTAAGGAGTGTTGATAGTGAGATTTTTATGCCTACTTACCAATTGTTAGATAGCAGTTTTGTGAGCAGATTCTTAAAATAGTCAAAAATAGCATAATGAGCTTTCACTGACTTGTTTTACTTTTATTATTTCAATGACCAAACTTGTTTTCAATTCTAAAATGGCTGTGACATAGTCAAGAGCCAAGATTTTTAAGAGATTTTATCATTATTTAACTCCTGCCACACTGAGCATACACTATGCAAATTAGATAATCCATTAAACACATTAGTTACCATGTTCTTCTTTTTATTTTCCTCCTTTCTCTTTTGCATTTTTCAATTTGAAAAAGTCAACCTGATTGTTTGTCTGACACTCAGCTAACCTGGGCGGACATTTCCGTCTCTCCATGGCACCTTTTCCAGTTGGCACTTCACACAGCCCTTCCTGAGGTGACCTGAGCACAATGAGGAGTAAGAGGCTGTTTCTGGGCACGTGCAAGTGGAGGGCTGGGTGCTGGTTAATGATATGAGAATCGGGTTGTGCTGGACGTGAAGCTATTTGTGATAAGAGTGGTACCTACACTTGGATATCCAAATATGATGCCACTTTAACATGATGGTGATCAGATGGAAATATACTGTTTTGGTCTGATTTTTGTTTGAAACATGTCAGCATGTCTACAGAAAAGTATAATAATTGAGTGATCTTTATAGGAAGTTAGTTAAGTGGCCATAATTCATTTAACATGCAGGTACCATCTATTAACATAAAATTACATTTTGTTTGATGAAATGTAGCCTATCTCACATGGTAGCCAAAGTTCCATAAATTTGAAGACAACCACAGACAAGAATTAATTTAACTCTTAGACAGACCTAGGCTGTCCTGGAGGTCAGATGTAATAATACCCAGAATATAGCTGAATAGGGCGGACCACCAACCAGAAAAATGGCTCACACCCACCCCAAATGTTAAAGGCACGTTTCCATAAATGCATTGCACTGGCATTAAAGGAGGAAACTGATTCCAAAGGGGAATCTCATCTTGATGCAAAAATAATTTTGGAAATAGGTCCCATTGTTCAGAGAGAGTAATAGTTCATGCAAATCTATGTCTGCAAAGGGATGTGTTTAAATTAGTGATTCTGGACCATCGTCTGTGTAATCATGGGAACATTCCAAATGTTTGGAATTTCCGTAAAATAGAAAACGAAGAGCATTTTGGCCAGCATCACAAAGGACAAGTCTCCCTCTTCCATCTACTTTGTGCGCACATACACACACCTCACCTTGTACCTATGAGCACAGTGCTTTGCTCCATGAACTTAGGCAATCAGGTGGAAGATTTTTAAAAACAAACCATTTGATGTGTGTTGGGTGTAAATGCTCAGGCACTAAGGATGGATAAGATAAATCAGGTGTTGTATTTGCCTGAAACCAAACTGCAAATGAACCGTTGTGAAAATGGTGTGGTGTGTGTGAAGGGAAGTTATTCTGAGGACCTTCTTTTTGCTTGTTTGTGCTGGTAGTAACTATGGAAACGAGATCCCAGTGGGATGGGCAATGCTATTCTCTCTCCACCTGGCTCTGCACCTGCTGAGGACTCTGAGTGTTACCACCTCTCCTGGTTAGACATTGTGAGGAGCTCTAAACACGTGCCATCGGCGCCGTTGCCCTCGGTACTAAAGCAGACCTTTTCATGCAGCTGAGGTGATGAGGGGCACAGGTGTGGACGTGCCCCTGAGCGCCCCCTCCTCAGTCCTGTCTCCCTCCTCAGCAGCTCTGCCCCAGGCCCCTCACCAGCGTTTTCCTGGAACACACCTGACGTCTGGGCACTTCCTGGTTCGTCCTAGTGCCCCCGTGTGCCACCTGGGCCCTGCCCTTCAGGAACCTTCTACCTGTGCTGGCTCCCAGAGTCCTCCTCACTCCCTCTCCTCAGCTCCCAGGGAGCAGCTGAAGAGCCTCTGCTGCAGTGGTGGGCGAGAAGGAACTTCTCTGCCCTGAGGTGCCCCTCCCGTAGCTCCTCCGCTCTGGAGGCCACGCCAGCATCGCCACCGCAACTGCACGGACCTGCAGGACGCACCTGTCCTTCCCCTCAGCGACGCTCTGGTCCCACCCCATAAGGCCTGGTCCCTGGAACAGGGCCCTGGGTTCCGGGTAACCCCTCAGGCCTTGGCCATAGTCTGCTCCCGCCTCCCTGCTCCTCCCACCCTGTGCTCTCTGCTCCAAAACCCACAGAATCCTCATTCTTCCCCCAAATGCCTGCAGTCTTTCCTCTGCAACTGAGAACAATGTAGGCCTCTGTCCCTGGGTGACCCCAGTCCCCTGCCTGGGCTGAAATACACCTGTTACACTGAAATACACCTTCTCCTGGGACACTCACTGCAGTCTCTGAGCCGCCACCCACAGCCCTCGCCCCTTCCCCTTCTCCTAGCTCTCAGCACCTCCTAGTCCATTGTACGGTTTACCCACTAATCTCGGGGTCCCAGTCTCCGCTCCATGAGGTACAGGCTCCCTGAGGGAAGCAGCTCCTGCCTGGTGTGCTCCCTGCTGCTTCCTCAGGTCTGGGATGCTCTCTGGCCCACACAGCCATGAACACACATGTGGCATAGAAGAGGGGAAGGAGCTGAAGGTGGGCAGCGGTGGCATTGCCGGTAAAGTGAGGATCCGGTCCAAGAGTAAGCCAGCCGCGCGCATGCCTGGCCAGGCATGGGGAGAAGGCCGACGCCACCTTAGCATCTCTCCGCCCTGGAAGCCAGAGCGGCTGGCAGAGGTCACCCACAGTGGAGGAAGGCGTGTGTCTCTGTTGCACAAAACAGTTCTCCTTGGGGCCGGAGAGGCCGAGGCCAAGGAGGCCCCTGGCTGTGTGCTGCTTTGGCAGAAGAGGACCCGCCTGCCCCCCAGGGCTATCCAAGGAGCGGGCCTGTTTGCGGGTTTCCGTCCAAGGTGCCAGGACTGCCCCGCCAGGCTCCGGGGTCACCGCCATTATCACCTATGAGAGCGAAGGTGGCGTCTGTTCCCAAACACAGAGGAAGCCAACAGTCCCAGACCTTCTCGCCACCACCAGACGATCCCAGGTCCTCGTCGGGGGAAAGGACGGAATGAGATCTGGTCCTTGTTACGGGAACGGAGGGACGAGGCCGTGAGCACCAGCGGCAGCCTCCAGAAGTTGCAGGTCAGGAGGACAAGTCAGTGCACCACGCGCGTCCCGGGGCGCCCTGTGCGGTGCGGGTCCCTTCGCTGTGTGCGTTCACGTAGGAGGTCGTCATCTCGTTTCTTCACTTTACGTTCATTTATTTAAACAGCTAAGGTGAACGTATTTCATAATGTGTGTACATCCTGTTTCCTTTAAGAATGTTTATGAGACACCAGCAATGCCCCAGGCCCCTGCTAAGGGCTAGACTGGGAAACCATCCCAAGGGCCTGGTGGTCTGCCCCCACTCCGGGCTCTGTGACCAAGTCCATGACCAAATAATGACCAGGTTCGTGACTGCATCATAACAAGTCAGTGACTCAGCCCATGACTGTCATTGGGCGAGAGGACCAGGGAGTGGCTGTGTGCCCGGGAGCGGCCTCCCAGAGCCTCTCTTCCCTTGTTTGCTCGGCTCCCCATTGTGCAAGGACTCCCTGAAGTACCCACGGATGCTCCACCCCACACACAGCCCCAGCGCGGCTCGCTCTCACCTGTGGCCCTTTCTAGCTCTGCAGGCACTGCCTCCAGATCTCCACCCACCTGTGAGGACGTGGCGACCCTCCCGAAAGGGGTCACAGTGCAGGTGTCACAGCCCAGCGGTCCCCACGCATCGGAGCCTCTGATAGAGTCCCTCCCGCCCTCCTGCTGCCTGCGTCATGTGGCTTCACCTGGCTGGAAAGCTCTGTCATTTGTTATTTAACCAGCCTAGTCTGTTATTTATTCCCTCTGTGCTCAGAGCATGGGGTGATTGGTACATAAGATTTACACTCATACATGGAACATGCGTGGCCAAAGAGACCAGTGGGTGTTTGCACCAGTGGGTTTTCCTGGAGAAATACTGGGCAGGGCCTCCGTTGGCTCTTCAACCACTGACATCTCCCCCGAACCCTTAAGACGTTCATGCTCATTGCAAAGCAGCGAAGACCAGCTGCATCAGTTGGGTTTCCAAGCTGGAGACAGAAGCCAGCGGAGCCCTTTCCCACAGGGAGGGCATCTGTGTAGTGAGCCGAGTGCTCCTGAAGCCTCGGGAGCGGAGGGAGGGCTCTCGGCTGTGCTCCTCGGACATAGAACAGACGGGTGGCCCCAGGGGAGCTGGGGCAGGAGCAGGGTGGTTCCCTCTGCCCTGACTCAGACACTGAGGTGGCTTCTGAAAAGCCTCCGGTAGACCCCGCCTGCCAGCACAGGACAGGACAGCTGGACGCCAGCCTCACCCGTCTCCTGCCCCTGCAATCGGCCCCGTCCTCTCATTGCCGGCCCTTGTTGTCACCAAAAATGATAGAGCAGAGCAGTCTGGGAAATGTAGAATTCTGCTTTATAACCTCTCTAAGTACAATCAGAGGCAGGAGTGCTCTCTAGTTTTCATCAAAATGCATACTGAAGTCAAGTCCCTTGGGTCATGGGCTTGGTCACGGACTTAGTTATGAGGTAGTCACAGACTTAGTCACAGACTTGGTCACAGACTTGGTCATAATTTGGTCACGGACTTGTTCATGTTCTTGGTCACGGACTTGGTCACGGACTTGGTTATTATTTGGTCATGGACTTCGTCATAATTTGGCCGTGGACTTGGACACAGTAGTAGTGAGTTGTTACAGAAGCTGAGTCTGTGAGTCCAGGAGAGACTTGGGGTAGAATGCCAGCTCTGACATCTGTGAGGGTGGCCATGCATGCCCCGCTCTGAGCCACAGTTTCCACATGGAGAGTGACATCCAGGCCATCCACAGGTAATCTTGAGGACCACATTCCACATGGATGTGACACGCTTCCTGAGGATCAGGTACTGAGTACCTATAAGCTGATGCGATTGAAGAAGAATTATGAGACCGTGTCTATTCTATTAGGGACTGAGTGCTAATTGCAATTTATTCTATTCTAGATTTTGAAAAAATGGCAACCTGGTTTGTATGTAGCCCATGAATTAGCATGTGACCTCACTTCCAATCACCTGGGAACTGAGGGCATGGGGAATCAGGTCAAGTTAAACCCCGGCAAACACTGGTGGGACCCCGTTGGCTTGTCATAGAGGTTCCTCATTCTTGTGAGAGAGGTTGTTTTGACAACTACTCAAACCACATCTGAATGTTTATTCTAACATTTATATTTTGTTCTTATAGTTTAGTTTCAAATGCGTCCTGTGTTTGCATTGGAGAGCTTCTCACGCACTGGCTCTGTAAGTTGGGGGTCTGTTGTAAGTCTGAGGCTCAGCTGGCTCTTGGCTGTGGTCTGTGGAGAGTGGCCTGAAGCTCTGGACGGAAGAGAATGAGGCTCCTCGTCCACAGGCTGCAGCCCGGGAGAGGACAGCTGGGAGTGGCTTCTCACTGTGGCCATCCTTCCGATGGGAAAAGCAGACTCCTAACTGCCTGGGGTGACTGATACCCGGCTGCCTCAGGTTGTCAGAGGGAGAAGGAGACCCTGTGAGCAGTATAACTTGAGCTGGAAATCAATAAAAACAATAGTCCCATGGCAGCCCCTGCCCCCTCCCTGGCCCAGCCGCCCCTGCTCCCTCCTGGCCCAGCCGAGTGCTTCTGGCCATCTGGGCTCCCAAGAGAGCGATGGATCCATCCACTAGCAGTGGCCTTGAGGAGTCGGATTCCCCAGAGACCCAGCTGCTGGGTGTTTCAGTCCTCTCCGTGATGTTGGTTCTCATCCCTTTGTTTATGGGACACACCCACTCATGGAGTGTCCCCGGACCAGGTGTGGCTCAGTCCCTCCCAGGACAGACAGGAGGGCCGGCGGCAGGAGGGAGGGCGGTCAGGGCCACGTGCTGCCCCTGCTGTTGCTCCTCCTTCTTGGGACAGGGCTGCTGCAAACCTCCTGTGAGCCACTGGGAGGGTCCCAGCCTCCATACCCTGCTGTGCCCTTTCCCGCAGAGCCGGCCTCTGAGCAGCCTGTGTTCCGGCCACCCTCAGACAGCGCTCAGCCCCCACTCAGGCGTTCCTCCCAGGAAGGGCACCTGCCTAACCAGGGTAGCACCTGCCAGCTTCCAACACCACCCCCTTTATCTACTGGGCATGGAGGCCCCAGGGAGGTATCAGGGCCGCCCCACCCCTCACCCCATAGCTTCCACAGCTTTGTTACTGGGCTTCCCACCTTGCCTTATCCCAAAAACTCAGCTCTGAGAAAAGTGTGACTTTTCGGCTCCTTCCAGGAATAGAATAGTCCCCTGTGCCTAGCGAGAGACTCAGCTCAGTTTAGAGCATTGATTTCAAATCCCGTCACTCCAGGTCATTGATCGTGATAGATGTCAGGAAACAGTCTCCTCTGGGTGAGGAGAGGAGGAGGCGGGGCAGTGACGGTGCTGGCGGGAAGGACTGGTGGCAGGAGGGGGGCCCATCCTAGGGGCTGAGTGCGGGCCTGACCAGGGCGCTATAGCCCAGGAGCCACAGGCCCCGCTCATTGTGCCCGATCCGCCAGGAGCCAGGAACTGGGGCGATCCGCCAGGCCCCAAGAACAGGGTGATCCGCCAGGCCCCAAGAACCGGGGGATCCACCAGGCCCCAGGAGCTGGGGTGTGACTGTGAAGTCGGCTGGGCTGCGCTGGCTCCGGCCGCTTCCTGCGTACGTGCTGGTTGTTTATGGCGATACGTAACAGAGAGGAGTGGTACCCAGAGTTCTTCCTGGAGCAGAGGAGCCCTCAAAGGGAGAAATATAAAGAGCACAACTAGACAACTCAGGTCTAAAGCAGGAACCTCGCTGTAAACCACCCTTTGAGGATTTGTTCACATTCTCCTGTACATGTACACCTGTGACCTTCAGGGCCGGCTGTTGGCCCAAAGCGAGTGTCCCCGTGAAGGCTGCATCCCCTGAAGACAAAGGGAACTGGGGGCCAACGGGGACCTCGGCTTCCCTGCCCTCCCTGTCCCAGCGTCACCGCACTGGCCTGCCTCGTCCCGGTGGGAGCCAGCCCTCCCTGGCAGGCACCCCTCCTGCCACTGGGTCCCGGCCCAGGTGAGAGCAGACAGCCTGGTGCTCAGCCAGCGTCCTGCCTGCACCTTCCATGCAACCAACCCGACCCCAGTCAGCGGGAAAGCTCGTCAGCGCGTGGTTCATACTCACCTCTGCTCCTCAGCATCACAGGCGCTCACTCACCACACTCACACACACTCGTAGCCACGTCACAATCACACACAACCTACACACACTCAGACACACATGTACACACCCCCTCACACCACAGACACACACACACACACGCACACGCACACGCACACACACACACACACTCAGACACACTTGTAGACACACCCCTCTAACACCCACACACACACACTCATGCACAGTTAACACACACACACCACCACAGGCACACACCGAGCTCTGCAGTCTCTCCTATGGGGCACGGTAGGTAACACTTTCTCCGCATCATCTGAGCAGGGGTGTGTCTTACCTCCCCGTCCGAGCTCCGGAGGCCGCCCTGAGCACCACCACATGTGACGTGACGTCGCTCTCTTCCAGGCGCACGGGATCCCTGTGGACATGGGCTATGCGGTGGCCCCGCACCACTCAGGCGTGTACCCGGTGCACGCGCAGCTGTACGCGGCCTGGAAGCAGGTGTGGGGCGTCCAGGTGACCAGCACGGAGGAGTACCCGCACCTGAAGCCAGCGCGGCGCCGCAGGGGCTTCATCCACGACGGCATCATGGTGAGCACAGTGGGCACCCCAGCTGCCTCAGAGCACCCCAACTCTGCCACAGAGCACCCCAGCTTTCTCCCACAAGCAACCCAGCTTTCTCCCACACAGCACCCCAGGTCCCTCACAGCACCCCAGCTCCCTCACACAGCACCCCCGCTCCCTTACACAGCGCCCCAGCTCCCTCACACAGCACCCCCGCTCCCTCACACAGCACCCCAGCTCCCTCACACAGCACCCAGCTCCCTTACACAGCACCCCAGCTCCCTCACACAGCACCCCCACTCCCTCACATAGCACCCAGCTCCCTTACACAGCACCCCAGCTCTCCACACGCACCCCAACTCCCTCACACAGCACCCAGCTGCCTTACACAGCACCCCAGCTCCCTCACAGCACCCCAGCTCTCCACACAGCACCCCAGCTCCCTCACACAGCACCCCAATTCCCTCACACAGCACCCCAGCTCCCCACACAGCACCCCAACTCCCTCACACAGCACCCCCGCTCCCTCACATAGCACCCAGCTCCCTTACACAGCACCCCAGCTCTCCACACAGCACCCCAGCTCCCCACACAGCACCCCAGCTCCCTCACAGCACCCCAATTCCCTCACACAGCACCCCAGCTCCCTCACATAGCACCCCAACTCCCTCACACAGCACCCCAGCTCCCTTACACAGCACCCCAGCTCTCCACACAGCACCCCAGCTCCCTTACACAGCACCCCAGCTCTCCACACAGCACCACAGCTCTCCACACAGCACCCCAGCTCCCTTACACAGCACCCCAATTCCCTCACACAGCACCCCAGCTCTCCACACAGCACCCAGTTCCCTTACACAGCACCCCAATTCCCTCACACAGCACCCCAGCTCCCTCACACAACACCCCAGCTCCCCACACAGCACCCCAGCTCCCTCACACAGCACCCCAGCTCCTGCTGTGCGTGGCAGTGACAGGCCACAGGGCTGATCCTCAATCTGGGGCGGCCT
Source organism: Vespertilio murinus (assembly GCA_963924515.1). Classification (NCBI taxonomy): domain Eukaryota; kingdom Metazoa; phylum Chordata; class Mammalia; order Chiroptera; family Vespertilionidae; genus Vespertilio; species Vespertilio murinus. Next base: position 104,702,620 of record OZ004708.1, read on the forward strand.
TGGCAAGTTCAGGACAAGCTCCTGGTCTTGGCAATGGCTTCCAGGCAGAGGGCGGGTTCATAGGTCAGGAAAGCCCCGCCTAGGTCCGGCCCGTCAGCGGACAGCAGGTCCATGCAGCATGGAGGCTGGCTCTCCGCTCCATCCACAGCTCCCTGACCCTGGGGAGGTCTTAAGACACTTACTCCTCGTCTCTCCCCTCCCTCAGGACAAAATCGCAGCATAGGCTTTCTCTCCAGGCTTGTCAGTTAAAAAACAGCCATAATCTGATGCGAGGATGATGTGTGAGGATAAGAACAGTGTGTTTTAGATGGAAACGCATGGCTATTGATTAGAATGAACAGAGTATTCTTTGCTCTGAGACAGCGCAGCCGTCCTAACATGCCCATCTCACTTCCTGCCGGAGGCCACGTCCTAAGGTCCGCTGCCTGGATCCCCGCAAACTCACCAGTGCCCCCCCTCCTTTAACTGTCCACACCCTCCCAACCCCAACCCCGTTCTGGGGTTCCTCTTAGGGTTACCCCCCTGCTTGTCCCCTGTCTGGGGCATCACCACCCGAAACCAGGAGAAGCACATGGCTCACTGTGCTCCGGGAAGTGTTCCTGGCTCATTGTCACAGCTCAGACTCCCGGAGCCATTGATGGGGAGAGGTGGGAGCCATGTTCCTGGGACTAGGAGGAAGGCGGTATGGGGAATGTCACTCCTGTCCTTCAGACCAGAGAGAAGGGACCTGTAGCAAGGACCGGTTGCTACGACACGCACTGACCACCAGGGGGCAGATGCTCGATGCAGGTGCTGCCCCCAGTGGTCAGTGCCTCCCACAGGGGGAGCACCCTCAGCCAGAAGCTGGGCTTGTGGCTGGCGACTGCAGCTGCAGGTGGGTGGTAAGAGTGAGGGGTCCCCCCAGACTGTGAGAGCCAGGACTGCGAGAGGATGTCTGATTGCTGGCTTAGGTGGACATCCCTGAGGGGTCCCTGGCTGTAGGAGAGTGCAGGTCAGGATGAGGGACCCCCCACCCAGTGCACAAATCTCATGCACCAGGCCTCTAGTTATGAAATAAAAACATTCCTTTTAACCAATATTAATTACATGCATCTGTTTACCTTGACTTTTCTTACAAGCTATTATAAAAATTAAGCAAAGAATAAATAAAATCACACCTACTCGGTATAACTGGATGCATTTTCCCATTAGATTATGAGTAGTTTATTATTCTGAATAAGTTCTCAGAATAGAAGTACTTACTTGCTTCTCTGTGGCATGTTCAGATTTACAACAGAATTACCACAGAACATGCCCGAAGCAATCATCAGGTCACGTGGCTATGTCTGTGACTGACATTTCAATTCTGAGTACAGTGAGAACAGCACAGGTTAAGGTGGGGAGTGATGAGAACCCGCAAGTCCCAGAACCAAGAGCCGTGTCCGACCATAACTCAGAGACAAGGAGAGGACGCCCAATGCCCGGAAGTGGAACCTGGGGTACCCCTCCTTTGAGTTAACTTACCCAAGATGGCTGGCCCTTGCTCAGCAGGGAGGGGGCGTTATAGGCCTGAGCTCAAAGGCTTTAGCACATCGATGCCACGAAGGCGGACACGTGGGTCTCGGAGCAAATTCAGCCTGGGCACGGCCGGGCAGGCGGCACACGGGCGCTGTCCTGCTTCATCACCGAGTGAGGAGGCGGGTCTTTGGCAAAGACAGCGATGCTGGAGCGGAGGCAGCAGGAGGAGCCCCGGCAGGAGGTGGAGGGACTCGAAGGAGCCACAGGCTGAGCCTCCGTCCCTGTGTCAGGGCTGTGAGGAGGGACGCTGACGACACCCTGCACGTCCCCGGGAGTCGGAGCCCATTCAATGGCACACAACACACACCGTTAGCTGGGGAGTAGCAACTCCCTTCATGTTCACACAGTCACCCGCCCCGCTCACAGTCCTCTCCACGATCGGCTCTCGGTTCCTATGGGTCTGGCGTCAGCACCGGGCAGCGGCGTGCGGGTGAGGCCTGTGATGGGCGCTGGTTAACGCCTGTCCCTGTCCCCCTCCAGGTGCTCCCCCGGCAGACCTGTGGGCTGTTCACCCACACCATCTTCTACAAGGAGTACCCCGGGGGACCCCAGGAGCTGGACAAGAGCATCCGGGGAGGCGAGCTCTTCCTCACCGTCCTGCTGAACCCAGTACGTGCCCCTCCGCTCCTCGCAGCCACATCAGGATTTGTGGTAACATCATGCGTCTCGTTCTGTGTCTGTCCTCAGCCTTCCTCGGCCATCACTGGGTGAGGCCAGCCCGGCAGGAGAGAGCTCAGGCCACAAGTCCGTCCGACTTTCACCCCCCTGGTTGTCTTAGATCCAGGCAAGCTCAGATTTCTCTCAAAGGCAGTGTTGGCCTGAGCTAGTTTAGCTCAATGTGTAGAGCGTGAGACTGCAGACTGAAGGGTCCTGGGTTCGATTCCCAGTAAAGGCACAGGTCCGAGTTGTGGGCTCAGTCCCCAGTAGGGGCCGTGCAGGAGGCAGCCAACCAATGATTCTCTCTCCTCACTGGTGTTTCTATCTCCCTCCCTGAAATCAATACAAATGCGTATTTATTAAATACAATAGATAAAAGGCAGCATGGACCAGAGTAGCCCCTCCAGGGTTTCCTGGCTGGGCCGCAGCGGACACGAAAGGAGGCGCTCAGGAAGCTGTTTCTCTGGCTCCGGCCTCAGGGCACCCCTTCCTTCCCACCTGGGACGGCTCCCTGCGAACCGCCTGCACACCTGGTGGTGGGAAGGAGGGTCTGGAGGCTCTTTAAGAAGCTCCACTGGTTGCATTTGCAATCAAAGTTAGAAAATGTGGCCCCCCCTTTTTTTTTACCCCAGTCGCCTGAGTAGTGTCTGTGTGGTGATGTGGGACCTGTCGCTTTAGCGTCTCCTCGGATGAGAAGGTTCTGTGATTGTATTCTGACCCAGTGAGCCCTGGTCCGTACACCCTTTCATTATAAAATGTACAAAATGCAAAGTGGCTTCAATTTTATTTTTCTTTCCTTTTTTATTTTGTTAATCCTCACGAAGGATATTTTCCCATTGCTTTTTAGAGAGCGTGGAAGAGAGGGAAAGACAGAGAGGAATATCAATGTGAGAGAAACACATCGATTATTTGCCTCCTGCCCAAGGCCAGACCAGGGCCCGGGCCAGGGAGAAGCCTGTGACTGAGGTACGTGCCCTTGACCAGACTCTGGGCCCCTTGGGTCTGCAAGCTGACGCTCTATCCACTGAGCCACACCTACTGGGGCCAAAGTGGTTTCCATCTTAAATACTGCAGACCCACAGCATACATTTGGTTTTTCTCTGTGAGTGTAAGGCCGTTGGAGAAGGTGCAGGCAGCATGTAGACAATGAAAGGACAGGATGAGGAGAAGAGAGAGGCAGGGGTGCGGCCCCCCGGGAAGGGGGGCGCAATGCCCTCGTGGGCGTGCTGGCCACGCTGCGGCCTCCAGGCTGTGCAGGCCTCGTGAGTCTCGGTACTTCCTGGAGGCGTTTGTAGGGACATACCCTCCGAGGCCAATAGGAGCTGGGGAAGGCTGGGGGGTGTCCCTCTCCAGGGGGCGTTACAGCAGAAGCAGCAACCACGCAGTTCTTCCCCGTGGCCCAGAGCTCGCTGCCTGAGAAGGGGCTGGACTCTGTGACCTTGAGAAGCCCGCCTCAGGGGCCCGAGCCCGCCATCCCCAGCACACCCTCCAGCTCCCATGCTGGGTGCAGTTAGTGGGCGTCACCCCTAAACCAGACCGTCACCCTTTCTGTGCCCCAAAGTCTGGGATTTGCTGTGTGTTGGCTGCACCCTGTTGCCTCCCACATGCTGAGCCATCCTTCTCTCCTAACAGCCCCGAGGCGGGCATCCGAACCAGGCACTATCCTGGGCACAGGGAGCTGGCCTGGCAGCCTGCCAGGAGTGCGGCTGCCTGCGTCCTCGGTGCCCACTCGCTTTGCCCAAACGCGTTGGCGGCAGTTGGAAGTTAACTGCGAGGGGGGCCAGGCAGGCAGCTGCCTTCCCGTGCAGAGCAGGGCCCCTCCTCTTCTCCCTCGCCCGCATTCCCCTGCCGCCCGCACTGTCAGAGGGAGCACGCGTCCCGTGGTGCGGGTCCTCCCCAGGTTTCCAACGCAGGCTGTTCCGACAGAAGAAACACAGTTTAATCAGGTAAGCCGCGTTGCCCAGCCCAGACGCTTCCCGGTGAAATCGTCCTCAGAGGGCATCGCGGTGGCCGGGAGGCAGGAGGTGGATGCGCCCTCCCTGGTGTGATTCGCTTCCCACCTCCCTTTATTTTTCTGCTGCACAACAATGTGAAAACAAAATTTTCCAAGTTTTCTTAATGAAGGTGTTTAGAGAGGCTCAGACTGGAATGCTCCATGGCGATGCCGGAGCAGAACACCTACGACGTGTTCCCAAGAGCAGAGTGGGGCCCACACCCCCCGTCGCTTGCCTGTGTGGAGCCAATTGCAAATCCTGGTGACCTTGAAGCTGAGCTGGAGCACAGTGGGGCAGCAGGGACATACTTGTCCACGTGCTGCTGCTAGGCTGCACACACCCAGCTGCACACACCTGGGACATATACACCTGGGATGCACACACCTGGGACATATACACCTGGTCACACATACCCGGTTGCACACACCTGACTACATACACCTGGCTGCACACACCCGGCTACACACACCTGGGACATATACACCTGGGATGCACACACATGGGATGCACACACCCGGCTGCACACAGCTGGCTGCACACACCCGGGTGGCACACCTAGCTCCCAGCTCCGTGTCTGTCCATCTGGGAGCTACAGTCTGCGGCAGGTGCAGGCAGGTTCGAGAAGGCCGCTGTGGGAGCACATAAGTGTGAACTTCCCTGGGCCGCACTCTGTGCCCTTTAAGGGCGGACATCAGGACCAGCTCTGGGAGAGAATTCTCAGAACACACCTTCCCGAGCCCAGCCCATTCAGGGCCGGGAGCCTGGCGGTTGTGGGGGGGGGGGGGGGGTGCGGCAGGGCAGGACTCCGTGCTCTCTGGCGGTCCCAGTTTTGATCTGTCAATGCCGTGCCTTAGAGAAAGCCATTGGACAATGTTCCACGTAGAACAAAGCGGTTACACATGCTTCTGTGTTCAGGAATGCAGAGGGGTTACAGTGGTGAGTACACGCAAGGCTGTCTTTGTACTGTCATGTATTGATTGTTTAATTTTTCTCCGTTTGAACATCTGTAAGCCTACCTGTGCCCACCCTGTGTAGACTGCTAGCTCAGTCACAGGAGGTGTGTACGTGTCCCCACGGTGTTCGTTATTAAAACAAATCCGGGTCCGGGGCTGTCCCAGCGCGAGCTCCAGCCGGTCAGGGACAGGGTCACGGTCGCAGATGGCCATGTGGGATCGGGGCTCCGGCCGAGAGCCGCCTCCGAGGGGCGAGCAGGGCCCTGGCCGGGTGGAGACCGTGGGAAACCCCATTTCCTTTCCCAGCACCTGCTTTTTAAACGTTTCTCCCCTTTCGCAGGCCTCACCTCTGCAGGAGCATGCAGGCACCGGACTCACAGTCCGAGGGGCCTCCCCCGGTCCGGCCTGGCCCCTGAGGAGCACCTTTCTGTGCCCTCCGAAAGGGGGCCAGCAGCTCCGGGGGGTGGGGAGGGGGAGGGCCCTGGGCCCTCCCAGCCGGCCGGGTTCTGTGGGTGTCCACGGCGGCCCTGGCGATGAGGACATCGCGAGGAGAGGGCACCCAGGCCGCAGGGCAGGACGTGCTGGTCTGCAGAGCGGCTGTCCCCTGTGTGGCGGGAGAGGGAGCGGCCTGTCACAGACCCAGGACGCCCTCCCCGGGCCGCTCCCCCAGGCGCTGAGGGAGGACCACCTGCACCTGCACTCCCAGACCCAGAATGCCGGGAAATGGCATTGCGTTCCCGATCCATTTCCCTGGAGCAGTGAGTGAGGCGGCAGTACTGCCCATGGGGCACACGGGTCTGGACATGACGGGTCATTTCTCCTCCCCGAGTGCGGGGGCGGCTCTGCAGCGGAGGCACCCCAGCAGCAGGAAGCAGCCTCCTGTCTGAGTATGTATCCCACGCTAGATAAGGCTTTGGCTGTTCTGGTGAGTGATGTGATGTACAAATGTCAGGGGCACGGTGCTCTGGGCACTCGGGGTCTTTGGAAGTGAAATCGTGAATTGGTGGCAAGGACAGCAAACCGTCTGTTGGTGTGACCTGGACGGTGGGTGGGGAGCAGGGAGGCGGGGCCGAGGTCTGGAGGTGGAAAAGGAACATGTGCTTAGTCTCTGAGTCTCCCTCCCCCCAGAGTAAAACCCCCAGTTGTATTCTCCCTTCTCCAAACTCGGCAGCCTCTGAGCATCCCCACGTGCCCGGCTCCTGTCCGAGGCCACATCTTGTCACGCTGCAGTGCCGTCGCGGGGAAGGCCGTTTGGCTCACTTCACTCGGTCCCACTTGGGCTTTTACTTCTTCTCTTTCCCTGCCACTCCTCGGAGTCAGGTATTTCAAAAATAAAAATGTGAACTCTCTTCTTTTTTTAATATATTTTTATTGATTTCAGAGAGGAAAGGAGAGGAAGGGAGAGCAACATCAATGAGGAGAGAGAATCATGGGTCAGCTGCCTCCCGCATGCCCCACACTGGGGATCGAGCCCGCAGCCCAGATATGTGCCCTGACCCAGAATCAAACTGAGACCTCCTGGTTCAAAGGTCAGCACTCAACCACTGAAGCACATAAGACGGGCTGAACTTTTTTCTAAAACATGTCTATAGATTTGTGTTTTTTGTATTTTAGGAAATGAAGTTACTTGTCTCTTTTTTCCTGAGTGGCTGTGTACTGATTTGATAAGGAGTAATCATATAAAAGCTAAGTGGCTGGCATTCATTGAGGAACTGTTTTTAATCCTCACCTGAGGATAGGTTTTTATTGGTTTTAGAGAGAGGAAGGGAGAGGAAACAGAGAAACAGCAATGTGAGAGAGAAACTCTGTTGGTTGCCTCAGACATTCACCCAGACCAGGACTGAACCCACTGCCCAGGCACGTGCCCTGACAGGACCTGAATCCACAGCCTTCAGGTGCACAGGATGGCACTCCAGCCACTGGAGCCACTGCCCCACGTGCTGAGGAGTTTGCTCATTTTGAAGTCTTATCATTTCCAACCACAGTCTAATGGCAGCTGTCACAGGGGCCTGCCACTGAAGTCAGCTTGTGTTGATGTTTGTTTCTTACATTTTTTCTGAGATTTATCTAATCTGGCTTTTTGTCGTTGTTGTTAATCTTCACCCAAGAATACATTTTTCCATTGATATTTCTTAAAGATAGAGTGAAAGGGAGAAAGGGAGGAAGGAGAGAGAGAGAGAAAAGAGGAACATTGATATAAAGAGGAGGCCTGGCCGGAGGAGAGTGCTGGCCACCCAGGCACGTGGCCCGGCAGGCCTGGGCACTGGGAGGCCTGGCTTTGCAGAGTCCAGGTGAAGAGGAAGCTGTGGGACAGGAGTGGAGGCTCAGGGCATGTCTGCAGGGCTGGCTGACAGCTGTTACCCTGCCTTTGCAGGAAGGAGTCCAAGCAGGTGCGCACATACATCTCGCTATTATTGTCCTTCCCGTTGACACCCAGGACCTCACCATGTCCCTCCTTTCCCAGTCTGTCTTTCCTGACGCCCCTCCTCCTCTCTGTGGTCCCTGGCTGTCACCTCCACCTCTTCCACCTTCTCCCACAGGTTGCTCCACCACCCCAGCACTGTCCCGGTGAAAGGGAGCAGGGGTTAGCAATGACTCTAGGACAGCTTTTTAAGTACGAGAACAATTCCCTCCTTACTGTAATGAATTTGATGGTGAAAGGGTCAGGAGACCACAGGACGGTGATTTAAAATCTCCATTAATTAGCATATTAGGGGAAACAATGCTGCGGTTGCAAAGGGGAAAGATGTCCAATACCAACCATCTATCCTACTAATAAAAGAGAAACATGTACATTGTCCGTACCTTCACTATGCTGCCAGCCAGTAGGAGTGAATATGCAAATTAGCCCAAACAAGATGGTGAGGCCCATAGAGGCCATATACATGTAAAGCTGGGGATGCCTGGATAGATGGGAGATCCAAACCAGCAGGGAGGCCTGCACCCAGCAGCCCCAAACCCAGCCACTTCAGACCTGCGCTGGGAGGTTGGAGGACGGATCTGAGACACAAACCTGCAGGCCTTTCACCCAGCAGCACCAAGGCCAGTGGCCAAGGCGCTGGGGCTGCTGGGGGTTGGGGGGTGGGGGGCAGTAGGGACACAGACTACCATAACTTTATCTTCCTTTCCACAGCATGAGAGAACTGCCTCGGGGATATTTAGTGATACAGCCCACACCTTTTTGCAAACAAAGGGTATGTTATGACCACTCCCAGGAAGGTCTGGCCAGAATACCGTCTCCAGGGAATAACTACTGTGGCCAATCATCTAAGAGAGGAAACAAACTTTTTGGGGGGGTTTGTTCTGAAAGTCAGAGACTATGCAACCCCAACATATGCTATGTTGTTATATTGATGATCTTGAGCTGCAGATGCTTGAAAAACAGCATATTCTTGCAGTGTCTTTCACTGAAGTCTCCTGATCTGCCTAAAATCGGAGCTCCCAAAAGGAGCTTAAATGCCATAGGTCCTCTTGATGGGAGAAGTGTCATCAGGCAGAGAAGACTGACTCCTGTCACAGGACAGGAGAGTGGAAGTTGACATCACACACAAACTTTGTTATAAACCATTCCCCCACTCCATTCATCTTTCTTAGAAATCACTTACTCTCCTCTAAGAGGCCTGCATCTCCGTCCCCTTTCCCTAGGAAGAAGGTACTTCAATCTGCATTCTAAGCCACCTTGGGGAGTTACTCATTTTTCCCTGGGATCTCCCACATATACCCGAGGTACACATGTTACTGAACTTTTGTTTTTCTCTTGGTGATCTGTCTTTCATTACTAGGGCTGCCACTAAGAACTCAGAAAGGTAGAGGAAAACTATTTTTCCTCCTCCAGAATTCTATCTGGGGAAATCAAGTCCCTGGCTGAACAATGAGGTTGGCTCAAGCACCAAGCAGTCCTGGCTGATGGGTGGGAAGCTCCTAGGGTAAGGTGACCAGATTTTTTTTAAAATATATTTTATTGATATTTTACAGAGAGGAAGGGAGAGAGTCAGAGAGCTAGAAACGTCGATGAGAGAGAAACATCGACCAGCTGCCTCCTGCACACCCCCCACCGGGGATGTGCCCGCAACCAGTGTACATGCCCTTGACTGGAATGGAACCCGGGACCTTTCAGTCCGCAGACCGACGCTCTACCGCTGAGCCAAACTGGTTTCAGCATAAGGTGACCAGATTTTAACATTGGTAAAGCGGGACACCACTGACGAGGGAGGGGGAAGGGTTCTTGATTAAAAATTTGGTCTACATGGAGCAGCAACAAAATTTTTCATAGAACGCAAAAATAGTATTGTAATATATTTTTTTAATTTTAACATAAGTACAATTTACAAATATAATAAATAAATAAAAATTATGTATAGTCGTGTCACTTTCAAGGCCGGCACTAGACTTTTTGCAGCCACTATAAAATAGAAATAATATGAGTACTGTCTGCTAAATTCAAGAAAATGTATTTATTTATGAAATAAATAAATTACCTAAATTATCTGAATAGCTGATTTGTAATGACATCACTTGTTTAACTAGCTTACTAGCACGCAGTATGATGTGTATCATCTGAGAGACAGTTACAAAATGTTTTCGTCGTTGTCAATCCCAAAAAATGCCATTGTTCATTAAATCCAAACAATGGTGATCGAATTCTAACAACTGACCAACAATGCGAACAATAGCCACATGGCCACCGAAAACCATATATTCCCTTCCCGTTCTCCCACAGTTCCCTAGCTTATGGTGCATTCTTTCCAAAAATCAGGACTTTTTAAAAAGCCGCGGGACTCGGGACAAATTGTTAAAAATCGGGACTGTCCCGCCAAAAGTGGGACGTCTGGTCACCTTATCCTAGGGAGAAGCGGCGCTGGAGCTGTGGGGGACCGGATCCCAGACACAAATCAGCGGGGAGGCGGGCACCCCGCAGTGGGCCAGAGACCGGTGTCAGAGTGGGAAGGAGGGCACATGCATGGTTGCTGGTGGGAGTTTAAAGTGGTTCAACATTTTTGGAGGATGATTTGGCAAATTAGATAAAAATATTCAAGGTACATCCAAGAGTCTTCTCCTTGGAATCACATCTGCTGAGATAAAGCACAAGCACATAAGCCCTGGTCAGAACCCAGAATGCTACTGCGGGCTCCCCTTCCACAATAGAAAAACCTGGGAACAACCTGCATTTCTAGGACAAGGTGGCATCTATTCTAACAAAAGGGTAACATGCTAATTAGACTGAACATCTTCCGGGCGACCTTCCCAATGTCCTTTCTGACGTCCTTTCCGACAAAGCCACACTGATGGGGCCGAGGCAGAGAAGGTTAGAGGCAATCAATCAGGCAGGCAGGGGAGAGCAGTTAGGGGGATCAGGCTGGCAGGCAGGTGAGTGGTTAGGAGCCAGAGGTCCTGAGAGGACCCAGATTGGAGAGAGTGCAGGCCGAGTTGATGGGACCCCCTTCCAGTGCACGAATTTCATGCACCAGGCCTCTAGTATATATATATATATAAAAGCCTGAGCGACTATTATGAGGAAACAACCAGAATGGGCAGAACGACCAGTCGACCAATCGCTCTGATGCGCACTGACCACCAGGGGCCAGTTGCTCCTTGGGGGTCAGTACACTTCCACAGGGGGGGGCGCCGCTCAGCCAGAGGCCAGGCTCTCGGCTGCGAGTGCAACTGCGGTGGCGGGAGCCTCTCCTGACTCCATGTCAGCACTACTGGTGACAGCAGGTGCAGCAGGCCAGGATGAGTGTGAGCAGTGAGGCACCAGTCCCGGTTTGAGCTCCTCCCTGGCCACCTGCCACTTGGCACACTGCTCCATCCCCCAAGGGGCCCGGGATTGCGAGTGACTGTGTCATAGCTTATAAAGTGCTACATCTCACACACATTAAACAAGGAAGGGGCTTCTGCAGTATTTGAAAAAGACATCTGTGGCTGCTTAATCCTAATTCATCAGAGGAATCTCCAAACTGTCTGCATCCTATTTATTCTACATGGGATGAGCATGCATCCCTGTACACTGGGGACAGTCTCTTAGATTTAAACAGTAAAACCTGGCAAGGCTGCTCTGCACTGAGAAAACAGGATGATGCAGTGATGACCTGCATGGACTTGGCTTGCACATTGTGGTCAGCCCTGATTCTGACACTTATAACTGAGTGACAAAGCCGGTCACTTAACTTCTCTCTGCTCCAGTTTTTCCACCATAAGATGGGGAAATGGCACCACTGCCTCAGAAGGATCGTGTTATGTACTTTCTATAATCAGGGCAAAAAGTGTAGCTGCCCACACAACAGCAAGATGCTTCCACCTGTGTGAACAGTGTGGTCACTGGTACATGCAGCATTCCGGATTGCGAGAGGGATGTCTGGGTGTTGGTTTGGATCAGGACTAAACAGGAAGTCGAACATCCCCTGGGGGGTCCCGGAGTTTTCAGGCAGAGCTGATAGACCTTCCCCCATGCACAAATTTTGTGCACCAGGCCTCTAGTGTTTTATAAATGTTTCCTATTTCCTGTGAAAGAGGAATGGGGTGCTCAATCATTCCCTCTCCCGCACCACTGTTCATCCCCCCCAGCCCCCGCCACATTTTTATTGTGCGGCGGTGCCATGCCAGGACGCATTCCAGGGGAAGGAGAAACTCCATGGAGCACGTGGATGTGGGGCTATCCCGTGGGGAGACTGGGAGACAGCACGGCATGAGGCTTGCGGAGAGCGATGTGGGAGGGGGTGTGGTGGTAGTGACAATGGACGCTGATGGTCACTGATGTGTACCCCAAGGGAGGAGGGCGCTGGTGGAGAGGCTCTAGCAGAGCTTGCTGAGCAGGTGTTAGAACCCTATGGAGTCCTGGGGTTCCTGAGGCGCCATGAGCAGAGGAAGCGGGTGAGGGGAAACCAGCGAAGTCGCGGGACCACAGCATGCAATGTCTTGCAGGTCCCCGGAGGACTTTGTATTGTGTTTTGCATATTTTTTTAAAAAATCTATTTTTATTGTTTCGAGAGGAAGGAAGAGGGGGAGAGAGAGAGATGATGATGATTACAGAAACATGATCAGCTACCTCCTACACAACCCACACTGAGGATCCAGCCCGCAACCCAGGCATGTACCCTGACTGGGAGTTGAACTGTGACCTCCTGGTTCATAAGTCGAGGCTCACTGTTCTCCACAGTGCTTGCACCAACCTGCAATCCCACCAGCAGTGCACGAGGGTTCCTTTTTCTCCGCAACCTTGCCAACATTTGTTGTTTGTTGTTTTGTTGATGTTGGCCATTCTGACAGGTGTGAGATGGTATCGCATTGTTGTTTTGATTTGCATCTCTCAGATAATTAGTGACTTTGAGCATGTTTTCATGTGCCTGTTGGCCTTCCTTCTGTCTTCTTTTGAGAGGATTCTATTTAGGTCCATTGCCCATTTTTTAATTGGCTCATTTATTTTCCTTTTATTGAGTTGTATAAGCTGTCTGTAGATGTTGGAGATTAAACCTTTATCAGTGATATCATTTGCAAATATGTTCTCCCATACCGTGGGACTTCTTGTTGTTTTGTTGATGGTTTCGTTTGCTGTAATAAAGCTTTTTATTTTGATGTAGTCCCATTTGTTCATTTTCTCTTTAGCTTCCATTGCCCTAGGGTTAGTATCAGTGAAGAAGTTCTTTAGGCATATGTCTGAGATTTTGCTGCCTGTGGATGCCTCTAGTATTTTCATGGTTTCCCATCTTATGTTTAAGTCCTGTATCCATTTTGAGTTTATTTTTGTGTATGGTGTAAGTTGGTGATCTAGTTTCATTCTTTTACATGTATCTGTCCAATTTTCCCAACACCATTTATTGAAAAGACTGTCTTGAATCCATTGTATGTTCATGTCTCCTTTGTCAAATATTAATTGAGCATATTTATTTGGGTTGATATCTGGATTCTCTAATCTATTCAATTGATCAATATGTCTGTTCTTGTGCCAGTACCAGGCTGTTTTGAGGACAGTTGCTTTGTAATACAGTTTGAAATCTGGTATTGAGATTCCTCCTACTTTACTCTTATTTCTCAAGATTGATGAGGCTATTCGGGGTCTTTTATTGTTCCAAATGAATTTTTGGAGAGTTCTTTCTAGGTCTGTGAAGTATGTCCATGGTATTTTAATGGGGAGTGCGTTGAACTTATAAATTGCTTTGGGAAGTATGGCCATTTTGATGATGTTGATTCTACCAATCCATGAACATGGTATGTTCTTCCATCTGTTTACATCTTCCTCTATCTCTTGTTTCAGTGTCGTGTAGTTTTCTGCATATAGGTCTTTTACCTCCTTGGTTAAGTTTATTCCTAGGTATCTTAATTTTTTTGGTGTGATGGTAAATGGGATTGCTTTTTTAGTCTCTGTTTCTGTAAGTTCACTATTGGTGTAAAGAAATGCCATTGATTTCTTGGCATTGACTTTGTATCCTGCTACATTGCCAAATTCGTTTATTAAGTCTATTAGCTTTTTGATAGAATCCTTTGGGTTTTTTATGTACAATATCATGTCATCTGCAAATAGTGACAGCTTTACTTCTTCTTTTCCAATTTTGATGCCTTTTATTTCCTCTTCTTGTCTAATTGCAATGGCGAGTACTTCCAGTACTGTGTTAAAGAGGAGTGCTGAGAGTGGGCATCCCTGTCTTGTTCCTGTTCTTAGAGGGAATGGTTTTAGTTTTTGCCCATTGAGCATGATGTTGGCTGTGGGTTTATCATATATAGCTTTTATTATGTTGAGGTATGGTCCTTGAACTCCCACCTTGTTGAGAGTTTTTATCAGGAAAGGGTGTTGGATTTTATCAAATGCTTTTTCTGCGTTGATAGATATGATTATATGATTTTAATCTCTCAATTTGTTTATGTGATGTATCATGTTTATTGATTTGCGAATATTGTACCATCCTTGCATTCCTGGAATAAAACCTACTTGGTCATGGTGTATCATCTTCCTGATGTACTGCTGGAGCTGATTTGCTAGAATTTTGTTGAGGATTTTGGTATCTATGTTCATGAGGGATATTGGCCTGTAATTCTCTTTCATTGAGTTGTCTTTTTCTGGTTTTGGTATTAGGGTGATGCTGGCTTCATAAAAGGAGTTTGGAAGTGTTCCTTCCTCTTGAATTTTTTGGAAAAGTTTAAGGAGGATAGGTTTTAGTTCTTCCTTGAATGTTTGGTAAAACTCTCCTGTAAAGCCATCTGGCCCTGGGCTTTTGTTTGCTGGAAGCTTTTTGATGACTGCTTCAATTTCTTCCCAAGTCACTGGTCTATTGAGATTTTTAGATTCTTCCTGCTTGAGTTTTGGAAGGTTGTATTTTTCTAGGAATGTGTCCATTTCCTCCAGGTTGTCCAGTTTGTTGGAATAGAGTTGGTCATAGTATTTTGTAACAATCCTTTGTATTTCATTGGGGTCTGTTGTTATTTCACCTCTTTCATTTCTGATTTTGTTTATTTGGGTCTTCTCTCTTTGTTTCTTAGTTAGCCTGCCTAGAGGTTCATCAATCTTGTTTATCCGTTCAAAGAACCAGCTCTTGGTTTTGTTGATCTTATGTATTGTGTCTTTGGTCTCTATGTCGTTAATCTCCACTCTGATTTTTATTATTTCCTTCCTTCTGCTTACACTGGGCCTTTCTTGCTGTTCTTTTTCTAACTGTTTGAGTTGTAGGATTAGATAATTTGTTACCATTCTTTCTTGTTTTTTGCAATAGGCCTGTAGAGATATGAACTTCCCTCTCAAAACAGCTTTTGCTGTGTCCCATAGATTTTGGATTGTTGTGTTTTCATTGTCATTAGTTGCCATGATGTTTTTGATTTCTTCCTTGATTTCTCTGGTAACCCAGCCTTTGTTCAATAGCATGCTATTTAGTCTCCATGTGTTTAATTTCTTTGGATTATTATTATTGTAGCTGATTTCCAATTTTATGGCACTATGATCTGAGAAAATGCTTGATAAGATTTCTATCTTCTTGAATTTGAAGAGACTTTGCCTATGCCCCAACATGTGGTCTATCTTTGAGAATGACCCATGTGCACTTGAGAAGAATGTATATTCTGTGGCTTTGGGGTAAATGTTCTGAAGATGTCGATTAATTCCATCTGGTCTAGTATGTCATTTAGGATTGATATTTCTTTGCTGATTTTTTGTTTAGATGATTTGTCCAAAGGTAACAGTGGGGTATTAAAATATCCTACTATGATTGCATTGCTATTAATCTCTCCCTTAATGTCCTCCAGCCGTTTCTTTATGTATTTGGGTGCTCCCGTATTGGGTGCATATAAGTTTACCAGGGTTATTTCTTCTTGTTGGATTACTCCCTTTAGTACTATGAAGTGGCCTTCCTTATCTCTTGTTATGTCCTTCACTTTGAGATATAGTTTGTCAGATATAAGTATTGCTACCTCAGCTTTTTTTTCATTTCCGTTCACCTGGAAAACCTTTTTCCATCCCTTCACCCTCAGTCTGTAGGCATCTTTTTTTCTGAAGTGGGTTTCTTGTAGACAGCAGATGTATGGGTCTTGCTTTCTTATCCAATCTGTTACCCTATGTCTTTTGATTGGAGCATTTAAACCATTTACATTTAAAGTAATTATTGATAGGTAGGTATTTGATGCCATTTTTATTCTATACCCCTGTGTTCCTTCTTCGCTTCCTATTTCTTTATTTTTACAGTAGACCCTTTATCATTTCTTACATTGCTGGTTTGTTGGACATAAATTCCTTTAGTCTTTTTTTGTCTGTGAAGCTCCTGATTTCACCTTCAATTTTGATTGATAGCCTTGCTGGGTACAGTATTCTTGGATTCAGACCCTTCCTTTGCATGACTTTGTAAATGTCGTCCCATTCCCTTCTGGCCTGATGAGTTTCTGTTGAGAAATCAGTTGCTAGTCTGATGGGGGTTCCTTTATATGTAACTTTCTGTCTCTCTCTGGCTGCTTTTAAGATTCTGGTTTTCTCTATGGTGTTTGCCAATTTAATAATAATGTGCCTAGGTGTGGGTCTTTGGGGATTCATTTTGTTGGGAACTCTTCGAGCATCTTGGATTTGTGTGGGCTTTTTCTTCTCTATCTCGGGAAAGTTTTCTGTCATTATTTCTTGAAATACTTTTTCCATATCTTGCTCAGTTTCCTTTCCTTCTGGGACCCCTATTATTCTAATATTGTTTTGTTTTGTATTGTCCCAAAGCTCCCGTAGGCTCTCCTCCTGTCTTTTGATTTTTTTTTTTCTAGCAGCTGCTCTATTTGGGTATTTTTTTCCATTTTGTCTTCTAGGTCACTGATGCGGTCCTCTGCTTCTTCTAGTCTACTCTTGATGCTTTCTATTGAGTTCTTCATAGAAGCGATGTCATTTTTCATTTCTTCTTGAGTCACCTTCATTTCCTTTTGGTTCTTTTTCAGATCCTCTTGTTTCTTCTTCAGATCCTCTTGGTTCTTCATTTCCTCTTGGGTCTTACTCATATTGTCAAATTTGTCTTCCATTCTTTTTAGCCATCCCATGATCATTACTCTGAATTCTTGCTCTGGTAGGTTGCTTTCCTCTAAATCGTTTACTTCCTTTTCTGGTGATGCCTGATTTTCTTTCATAGGCGAGTTGTTTCTTAGCCTCCCCATGATCTTTCTTTTAAGAATACCTGTTTATGTAGTTCTCTCACTCCTGCTTAGATTTAAAGGTACAAAATACAACACAACCAGGTACAACACACAAGGCACTGAACAGAAATGTGTTTGCAATATTAATATAATAAAGGTGACTAGAACCCAGATACCAAAAAATACAGTCCAATAAAAACTATAAGCACACCAATCTTACAAAAAAAGCATAAAACTTCTATATAGTTAGCATTCAACATACAACAACAAAGGGGTAGAGAGAAGGATTGTTTTTTTTTGGGGGGGGCAGCGACAAGGTAGTGAATGGGCTTGGAGCAGGGGGTTGGGAATTATATATACACAGGTCAGGTGAAAATGTTGGAGGGGTAAACAGAAAGAATAAGGGAAATCTAGAGCAGTAAAGGATTAAGACAAGCAGGACACCAAAGGGAAAGGGTTAGGAAGAGAGAGATGTCATAAAGTAGGTTTGAGATAGAATAGAGTGTTGGAGAAGGAAAGGTACAAATAGTCTTCAGAATAGTAGTAATCCCGAAGGTGGGGAAATAGAGAAAAAAAGAAAAAGAAAAAAAAGGAATATAATATGACACTTAAAAAGTAGTAATAAAAATAAACAAAAGAAAATAAGATAAAAAAGATAAAAAAGTTAAAATAGTAGTAGTAATAATGTTGATTACCTAAAAAAATTAATTAATTAATTAAAAAGGTAAAATCAAGTGAGGGAAGACAAAATAAATAATTTCTTGAGTAAACTTTGCACTTAATGTAATTAAAAAACAAAAATTAAACAATTAAAACATAAAAATTAAAAATTAAACAAAATTTGCAGTAATGAAGGTCATTCACTTTCTGTATTGTTCTGTCTAGCACGCCTGCTCCCCGTCTGGGCGGAAGTTGCAGTTCCCTGTGTTTCACTGTTCCTCCGTGTTGATTATAAGGCCTGATTTTTAAGGAGATCTAGAGACCATATGTGCTTTAGCCTCTGGGTGGCAGTGTTTCTGGATGACTTCCAGGACTCTAAAGTCTTTCTATCCTTTTTCCCCTCTCTGTATCCCTGATCTATGTAGGGCTGGGGGTGGGGCGGTCCCGAGATGACTGCACTCCCCTGTAATTCTGCAGTTATTTCTTGGATTCAGATCCAGATGTGCTGCTCCTTAGATATCCCCCCTCTTAGGGGCCCTGCCCACAGTCAGGGGCACCTCCAGCCCCAAACCCTGGGGTTTCTTTTAAATCTAGGACCAGTCCTTCATCCTCTGATTGCCTGGCGCGCGCTAGCTGGTGCTCTCGTGAGCTAGTGCGTGAGGGTTGCTGCGCTGAGGGGGACTCGGGCCGAGGGGGACTCACCCACCGGATCGCTGCGAAATCTGAGCGCTCCTCTTAATCCAAGTGTTCGCGCTGACTATGATCAGTGTTCTGGGTCTCACAGCAGCTCCTTGGTGGTCCTTGGGGCCGTGGACACCCAGGTCTCCGACTCGAACCTCTTCCCTTCCAAGATGGCGAGATTTCCCCGTCCGCGCCGGTAAGTATCTCCAGTAAGGGACCTAGCTGTGGGTGCTCAATTGTCGGGGGTACCCTGATTAGCAGACCCCAAGTTTCCTCTGGTGTTTGCCAGTCTCCTGGCTTGTTGACCAGCAGTCCTAGCGCGATCCTCAGCTGCTCTCTCTCTCTTCCTCAGGACAAGACTCAGAAACCACCCATCTGCTCTTCCGCCATTTTCTGCCTCTCTATGCTTTTTTTTTTTTTAATGTGGCCCCATTTGTTTACTTTCTCCTTAGTATCCTTTGTCCTGGGAGCTGTGTTGGTAAACATGTTGCTATGAGAGATGTCTGAGATTTTGCTGCCTACGGTTTCTTTTAGGATTTTTATTGTGTCATGACTTACATTTAAGTCTTGATCCATTTTGGGTTTACACTTGTGTATGGTGTAAGTTGATGGACTAGCTTTGGTTTTGTTGTTGTTGTTGTTGTTTTTTGCATGTATGTGTCCAGTTTTCCCAACATCATTTATTGAAGAGACTGTCCTGCCTCCTTTGTCAAATATTAATTGAGCAAAGTGGTTTGGGCTGATATTTGGGTTCTCTGTTCTGTTCCATTGGTCTATATGTCTGGTCCTGTGCCAGTACCAGACTGTTTTGAGAACAGTGGCTGGGTAATACAGCTTGAAATCTGGTATTATCATTCCTACAAGATTGTTTTTCTTTCTCAAGATTGCTGCAGCTATTTGGGGTCCTTTTTTCAGTTCATATAAATTTTTGGAGTGTCTGTTCTAGATCTGTGAAATATGCCATTGGTATTTTAATGGGAATTGCATTGAATCTATAGATTGCCTTGGGTAGTATGGACATGTTAATGATGTTGATTCTACCAATCCAAGAACACAGTATAAATTTTTTTAGAAGTTTGAAAACATGTATCAGGGTAGAGCAGAGTTCGATCCCATCCTTTCACTCCCATCTCAGCAGGCGGCTTTCCTGCCGGGGTCAGTCGTGCCGGGCGCACTGGGCGTGTTTGCACCGTCCCCTGGGTGTGACGGGCGTCCTTCATTCCCATGACCACTCTTCATTGCTGTGCGTCTCCCCAAGACTGCCCCCTCCGCCCACCCACCACGCACCTGCCAGAGACGGATCTCACATTAAACAACAAAACCTTTGTGCCAAGCTCCGCAGCCAGGCACCGGCTTTCCTGCTCCCCTGGACTAAGTGGACCCTGGTGCTTCTTCCTGTGAAGCTACGACACGACAGCAGAGAACATAGGCCCATGACTCTCCCAGAACACAAGGAGTCATTTCCCTCATTAACTGAAAGTCCAGTTTTTACAAACTATGCAGAGGCTCCAGTCTGGACAAACAGGCCTAATTATGAAGAATAAACACACAGCGGTTGCTCAGGAGTAGCTGGAGGGATGCGTCCGTCTTCTCCACACTCAGTCACAGGCTCCAGCCAGACAGATCGGGAGTTTGCTCTGGGCTGCCTTACGGTGGACAGCCTACCCAGGAAGCCGTCTCCCGTGTTTCGTGTCTGTGTGGGCGTGTGGAGTGGGTTAGTCACGGCCGTGTTTGCAGTGGGAGCACGTTTTTGGGGAGAGCTATGTGACTAAGGAATGCTCCCCCAAATATCTCCTTTATAAAACTATTTTTTTTATTGATTTCAGAAGAAGAGAGAGAGAGAGAGAGAGAGAGAGAGAGAGAGAGAGCAATGATAAGAGAGAATCATTGATCAGCTGCCTTCTGCACGCCCCCTACTGGGGATGGAGCCTGCAACCTGGGCATGTGCCCTGACAGGAATTAAATCATGACCTCCTGGTTCATGGGTTGATGCTCAGCCACTGAGAAACACCAGCTGAGACCAAATATCTGCTTTTACAGCAGGAAAGGCTGCTGGAGGCAATAGCCTGATAGGATTACAGTCCAGACAGTCACAGAAGCAACTTTCATCACCCAAATCCAGGTGCAGGATCCGTGTTTCTCCCTAACTCAGCCTTCTGTGCAACTTCTCTTCCCCGGTGCGATCTCCCATCTCTCTTTCCAATCCTCCCTGGTCTTCCTTCTTAATCCAGAGTTTCTAAATGACGCAAAACATCAACTGACAGAGGAGAATGCTCTCAGCTTCATATTTTATGGTTTATTACGTTGACTCGCAGACTTGATCATTTTTCTTTTTCTAATTCCTCCTGTCCTCAAGCGGCCCTCCCCCATCTCCTCGTTAATGTGAACCAATGGGCTCCGTGCGGGAAGCACTCCGTCAGCATCACCCGGAGTGAGCGGTGCGGAGGGAGGTAATGAATGAGCAGAGGCAGCATGGAGGAGGGAGGGAAGGTAATGAATGAGCATGTGGTGCCGAGGCTGCGGAGCCGAAACTCAGCTCCCTGCGAGCCAGACGACAGGGAAATGTATCACCGTGTCAGGAGCAGCCCTTTAAGGTAAAAAATGGCTGACACGGCTCCCTGATTACCCAGAATGAATCTGTGATGCACGGCCATGGAGAGCACAGCACCGGGACCCGGCTGCTCACCGTTCCCATTAATTGGAAAACGGTTTATTTGAAAAGCTGACACCCTCTAATGGACTGAGTGAAGAATCATTCATTACATGAAGGAATAAACAGCATTCATTCCACGGCTGTTGCACATAGTGGGGCTCCAAAAATGAGGGGTGGGGATCATATCCAAGCACTTTGAGTCGTGTTATCCTTGAAACAAAAACAAAACCCTACATGAAACCAGCTAAAGCAGAAAACAGAGAGAAAGCCTGACAGCATCCAGCCCGCCTTCTGTGCCTCACATCGAGTCTCTGCAGCCTTCACGGTGCTCTAACGCAGTCCTCACCCCGCACGGCCCCACCCTGCACCGCCCGGCGCAGCCCTGTCCCTGTTACACAGGCATCCTAACGCCGCGCCAGCTCTCACCTTGTGGGGTAAGAAATCCATGCCAGCACATGACAGATGGCCTGTGTGGCCACGCAGAGGCAGTGCTGTCTGTGCCGTTTTTTCAGGATGTGAACTCCCCAAAGGAGCTGTGTTTCCACAAGTTAGCATCGTGTAGGAGTCCCGCCGGGGGCGGGGGACAGCTGCGAATGTCCATGAGCCACAGACAGGCTTATAGAGGGAAGAGATGAAGCCGTTCCGCCAAGCAGGGCGTCTGGGGCTGGGCAGGGAAGGGGGGAGCCTGACCCAGCAGACTGGTGTGGGTGCCCGAGTAGGTGGGGATTTTCTTAAAGATATTTTTATTGCTTTTTAGAGGGAGAGGGGAGAGGAAGAAACATCAATATGAGAGCAAAACATTGATGGGCTGCCTCCCGCATGCCTCCTACCTGGGATCAAGGCCCCCACTGGGCATGGGCCCCAGAGCGGGAATGGAACCAGCGACCTTTCAGTGCATGGGACAGCACCCCACTACTGAACCACACCAGCCAGGGCAGCACGTGGATATTTCCAACTCTACAGTTGATTACCAAAGAGGGAAAGGCTCCTTTTCAGGCCTGTCTTCAGTTAGCCTTTGATTCACTGTTAATCACACAGACAGGCAAGGAGAGCGAAGTCTCTAAATTGTTTGAGTGTCTGCGTATGTCTAGGCTGCGTGTGCCTGCCGTCATTAGTAATGGGGATGCTGTGTAAGACCCCTCACTTCTTCTTGGACTGATTCTTCATATTTTGCTATTCCTATTCTACACCCGGATCCTTTAAAAAGCATCACTACAGATTTCCAAAAAAGAACACATCCTTTCTGTCACAAATCTCATAATGATCGACATAGTTGTTCTAAATTTTTTATTTTAACATTCATCTATTTCTAACATCTATGCAAGAAAGCAGATGAATAAATATTGTCAAGAATTAGGAACACACATTTCTACTTTCTTTATATTTTTGTGATTTTTTTTTTAGCAGTTTGGTGTCATAAGCGCATAAACTAAACTTGGATCACTGATAGCAACATTATCTTGTTAGATGAAAGTAATAGCAATAATCACTACTTACAATCCTGGTGTGATTTCAGAATAAATCAACAAGAAAATTCCATAAAGCTTCCTGTTCCTACACCTTAGTTATCAGCCTGCTGTCTCAGGTTCCTTTATATTTTAGATAATTAATGATGTGTTAGTTGTGAGAGAGAAAAAAAATGGATGAGAAGTGTGTGGTTTGCTTACGATAAAGTGCCTTACGTGAGAGGGAAACGGAGCTGCCATACACTGCGGGGTGGGGCCCTGGCCCCGCCGGCCTTAGGGGCCAGGTAACCAGCATTTGCGCACGCTCCGCAGGCTCGTTTTAAGTGGGCGACTCTGTGTGCCCCCAAGGAGGTTGCAAACATCCACGTGGCCCTGGGCAGGGAAAACCCCCACCCCGCTCCACAGGCACGCGTCCTGCTCCCCAGACCCAGGTCCTCAGCTGTGAGACCTGTCCACACTGTCCGGTTACTCCCGCACATCAGGGCGACCTGCACTCGTGCTTGTGAGAGTAAACCCAGAGCCCGGTTCTCCATGGATGTCTGTTAGGAGGGCCGACTCGTTAAAAACGAGGGAGGAGGTGGGACCTGACCCAGCTCCCGTCTTTTGGCCACCCCTTGCTCTCTCTACTGTTTACAAAGTTTATTAAAAACAGGCTGGGCTGGATACTGTAGAACGGAAGCTACAGCAGTTGCTGGGCCGCAGTAGTGCAGACGTGGAAGGCCGACCCGCCTGGAGTGCCCGGCAATCTTAATGTTGTATTTCAGAGCACAGGATGCCAGAATGGAGAGTAGAGCATCATCACCTGCTGACAGAGTCACATGACCACCACTCACAATGCATCCGCCTACATGGACCTAACACATTGCGGACGGATCACGAGAATTCTCGCTTCGTATCACACAGTGTTTTACAAAGTACAGTAAAAAGGTAGCAGCTCTAAGAACATGTAATAAATAACGCCAAGATTGCCTTTAACATTTATGTAAAACGTTTTTTGCATTCATTCAATAGAAACTCATTCAATAGGCCACTGGGTGAAGCTGGCAATAAAACTACTGGTCCGCAGTGTGTTAACGACCAACTCTTAAACCTTTGAGTTAATGGTGGTTTTATGATGGTAAATGTAAACATGCTGGTGAATTTACAGAGACAGATAAACCCACTCTGCCTGAGGAGCCGCTAGTCAGAGAGGAGACAGGTTAGCGGCACCGGGTAAAGGAGCCTGTGCCAACCTGTGTGCACTGCCATGCAGCCGCTTACCATGACGACAGCTTCAGCTCAGACAGTCTGTGTGGTGTCGGCAGAGGGAGCCTGCTCAGGAGTGTGTGGCCGGGGGGGGGGGGGGGGGGGGGGGACAGGTGCCCGGTGAGGCCCGGGGTGACCCAGCGCCTGCCTGGCCTGCGGGATGGGCTCGGGCGCCCCCTGCCACGCTGTCCCCAGTGTCTGCATTGCCCAGGCCCCTGCTGCAGCAGCGTGTCAGAGGGAGGAAGGCAGCGATGCTCGGTGTGAGGATCCGTGGTGCTGGTGTTTTGGGCTGTTCGCCTAAAATAGTGGTCGGCAAACAGCGACTCGTGGGTACATGACCCCCGGGCTAGGCTGAATGTTACCGTGTAGTTGGAGCTGTGAGGACTAGGGAATTGTGGCATATCCTGTGCAAAGAGGTAAAGGGTGGTATATACAGTGGTCGGCAAACTCATTAGTCAACAGAGCTGCCGGTCTAAAACGAAAGCCCGAAGCGAGAGGCAGCAAGAGTTTCCTTTTGATCCAGAAGGAGAGCCCCTGGGGACCCTGGGTTTAGGTAGGAGAGGGTGAGGGGTTGGGAGGGAGAGAGGCAGCCTCAGTGGGAGAAAGCTGTGCTGGTGATGCCCCTCCAGGAGGAGGCGTCTGCAGTGCTGACCTGGCGTGGCAGTAGCAGCCACCCAGCAAGAGCTGGGAGAGCAGCGCTGCTCTCGGCCGCTCACAGGCTCTTCTGCCCAGCTTTACCCTCCAGAAGCTTGAGGAGCAAGGTTGGCAGCTCCAGCGCTATTTTTTTTTTAAATATGTTTTTATTGATTGTAAAGAGAGAGGAAGAAAGAAGGGAGAGAGAGAGGAACATCCACAAGACATCAGCCAGTTGCCTCCTGCTCTCCCCCTACTGGGGATGCAACCTGGGCATGTGCCCTGAGCAGAAGCAAACTAGTGACCTCTCGGTTCATCGGATAATACACAACCACTGGGCCACACCAGCCGGGCAATCAGTGGCATTTTGAAGCAGCTGCATTTAAATTATTTTTCACAGGAGAAAAGGTGGAAGTTGAGGCCAACAGGAGCTTCCTACCGTAAAGCTAAAGAGACATAGGCTACGTTAGAATGACGGACATGCAAATGGAAGGACAGGGTTGCGCGAGAACAGTGCTGCGGCTGCATGGCAGGCCTGTGACTGACAGGCTGGGGAGCAAGGGAGACAGGGATTCACAGACACAGCGTCCAGGTGGACGGTGAGGAGAGCTGGTTTGGAGAGAAAACTGAGTTGAAAAGCGTGTGAAGTGACCTAGAGACAGTCATGGGGAGGGCTCAGCACCTCCGATGGCAAAGGCGGCAGAAGTAGAACTAGAACGCGAAGGTCACACGGCCCAGAGAGACATGGCAGGGCTCAGAGAGAGACATGCCAGGGCCCAGAGCCCAGGACTTAGGGAGCGAGGGGGAAGGAGTCAGTGAGAGAAAAGGAATGGGTGGACTAGGCTTTCAAGGTCAGAGGAAAATTAACCTTGTCATGCAGGGCCCGCTGGCCAGGGGTGAGGACCTGGGATTTTCCAACCACAAGTTCTTGGCGGCTTTCAAAAGAGAGTTTTGTTTTGAAGGTCAAAGCCAAAGCCAGATTGAAAAGCAGGAATGAGTCAGTGCCTGGGGGAAGGAATTTGGAAAATGCGGTGGGGGAGGTGGGAATGGCCAGTGGCATCTCTAGGCATCAGTGAGTTCAAGGCTAGTTTTTCATGTTTTAATATATTTTTATTATTGTTTCATGTTTAATATATTTTTTATTGTTGACAGTATTGCAGGAGTCTCCCACTTCTCCCTTTTACCCCCTCTTCCCAGCCACCCCCCCCCCCCCCCGGGGCTTCCCCACCCTGGAGCCCGTGTTTAGATCTGGGGGAGATAAGAGATCAACCTAAGGATGTGTATGCTTACATATAAGTACAACCAATGGACACAAAACTCTGGGGAGGGAGGGCATGTATGGGAAGGGGGGTGCACTGGTAAGATATGTACACAGATAATAATTTAATTTAAAAGTGGGGGGAAATTTTAAAAAAAGAACATAAGTTCTTTGGTTTATCTCTTTTCATCTCCCCGCCCCCACATCAAGGTAAGTCAGTCTGTTCTGTGCCTCCCTGCTTCAGATCTAATTTTGTTGGTCAGTTCATTTTGTTCAGTAGATTCCACCGGTATGGCTCAGTGCCTGAGTATTGACCTCTGAATCAGGAGATCATGGTTCGATTCCCAGTCAGGGCACATGCACGGGTTGGGGGCTCCATCCCCAGGGTGGGGCGCACAGGAGACAGCTGATTCTCCCGAGGCTATTTTAGAAAAAGAGACCAGAGGACTATAGGCAAGCCCCCATGGAGGCAGGGAGAATAGGCCCGCAGGAGTGCATCCTGGGGTGGAAGGGAAGCACCACTCCCAACAAGGCCGGGGCAGTGGGCTGTGGGAGCCACTCTGGCATGTTGGGAGGAAGTTGCCAGAGCCCTCGCCACCTCTGAGCTCAGCTTCCTACACCAGAATTGGAGCGCCCACCAGAATTGGGGGGAGGTCTGCACTGTCAGCCACGTGGCTAGTGAAGGTGCGGGGAGAGGGGCAAGGCTGAGGCTGGGGAGCAGGCACGGGCCTCTCCAGACACCTGCCTAGGGAGCCCCGATGTCCCTACTCGCAACAGGCCTTGTGCCAGGGCCTGTGTGCCAGTGTTTGTGCCAACAACCAACAGATCCCGTTCTCTGGGCCAGTTGTCTGGGGACCCCAAGGGACGGCCACGTTGGCGGGCTGGGCCCCGGGCATCCACCTCTAACCTGGGATTGGGGAATGGGCAGCAAATAACAGGCACATCCCTACTGTGTCAGGCGCTGGGCCTGAGGGTCAAGGGAGGACTGGGGCTGGGCGAGCAGACAGAGCTCAGGGCACAGTGCTCTGGAATGGCATCTGCTCCTGAGATCTACTCCTGGACTTTCCCACAGGAAAGTGAGGACCCAGGGATCAGTCTCCTCCGTGCTGATTGGCCACTGCAGCTGCCAGGGCTGAGGCTGGTGGGCAAAGCTGCATTTACTGAGACACTAGAAGTCCGTGCAAGGGCAGGACTTCCTTCCCCGGCTGCCAGCACCGGCTTCCCTCTGGCACTCGGGGCCCAGGCTTCCCTCACAGCCCTAGCCTTGTACTGAAGGCCATCCTGTCTAATTAGCATGTTACCCTTTTATTAGCATAGATAACCAGAAGCCCAGGCCTTGCTCAATTCCCAGTCAAGGACATGTGCCTGGGTTGCAGGTTTAATCCCCTGCCCCAGTCAGGGTGGGTGTGGGAGGCAACCAATGCATATGTCTATCTCACATCAATGTCTCTCTCTCTCTCTCTCTCTCTCTCTCTCTCTCTCTCTCTCTCTTCTCTTCTCTTCTCTCTCTCTTCTCTCTTCCCTTCACCCCTCCCTTCCAATCTCTCTAAAAATCATTGGGGGAAAGGAAATAATATGAAGACTATGTAAGAGCTCTATGGATTAGGTATCAAAACGAGTGGTTTTTACTCTGGAATCCACATGCCTGGTTCAACTAGGCAGTGTTTCCCAAACTTCTCTCATGATGAGGATCACCTGGTAGAGTTGTTAAAATACAGATTCCTGAATTCCAACTAAGAAGTACTAAACTAGATATTTTGGGGAACATATAGGTAAAATTGTATACTTAACTAGTGCTCTAAGCTTAGTTAAGTATACAATTTTATACTTAGTTAAGTATAAAATTAATATATATATTTTTATACTTAACTAGTGCTCTAAGCTTAGTTAAGTATACAATTTTACCTATATGTTCCCCAAAATTCTAGTTTAGCACTTCTTAGTCGGGATTCAGGAATCTGTATTTTAACAACTCCACCAGGTGATCCTCACCATGAGAGAAGTTTGGGAAACACTGCACTAGAGTCACACCCATAAGTGTGGGCTACAGCTGAGCTCGGTCAAGCGAAGAGACTGCCTTTGCTTACAAAAGGCTTTCTTACCTCCGAGTCAGAAATCTAATGGCTTCAAAGGGTGCAGGCAATGGTGCCTGCTTGCTGGTCACTGCAGCTGACCGGGCGTGAGGACGAGAGCTTCCGCACAGTGTTGTCCATTTGGCGGGGAGTTGCCCAGCCCCCAGCTCATGGAGGGTCCCGCAGACTGAACACAGCGTGGTCCTCAGTCATGGTAGATAAGTCTGGGGTTCCGGGAGCCATCTGACCCGGGGACAGTCTTCAGTCCCCGCATCTGGTCTCAGATTTCCTGCTGGGCTGCCTGCCCTACTGTGTGCAAACCTACGGACTTGACTTAGGACAGGACAGCAGCCCAAAAGGCTGTCCGGGACTTTCTGACCTGCACAGTCAGTGGACTCCCGGGATAACCTTCTTCTCTATCCCTTTTGGTTTTTAAACTGTTCGATTAGTGCTGTTTTCTTCACTGAACCCACTCCAAATTAAAACAAATGATGCCCTGGCCTGTGTGGTTCAGCTGCTAGAATGTAGGCCTTCGGACTAAAGGGTCCCAGGTTCGACTCCGGTCAAGGGCACATACCTCAGTTGCAGGTACATCCACGGCCTAGGCCCTGGTTGGGGCGGGGACAGGAGGCAACCAATCAGTGTGTTTCTCTCTGTCTTTCCCTCTCCCTAAAAGTCAATGGAAAATATCCTGGGGTGAAGATTAAACAAAATTAAAAGGAAAAGAAAACCAAAGTTGAGGTTTGCACACGCCCAAGTCTTCCTTTAAGTCGCCAAGGGCGTGGAATAGCAGAGCTCACCTGAGAGCTGTCAGTCATGATCCGTGCCTGTGGGCACACGTGCACTGGGACCATCCTGAGGGTCACTGGGGCCCCGGAGCCCCTCTTCCCGGCAGGAGGGGTCTATGGCGGGCTTGGAGATGTTCAGATAAACACTGAGCCACTCCCTGAGCCACCCTCTCCCACCCGCCGACCTGCAGAAGGAGATACACTCAGTTTTGGATCCTGGCCTTGCTGCTCCTTCTTCCTTTCATCCTTTCCTATGAACCGGGAGGTCAGGGTTCAGTTCCCAGTCAGGGCACGTATCCAGTTGCAGCTTGATCCCCAGTGTGAGGCGTGCAGTAGGCAGCCGATCCATGATCCTCTCTCAGCATTGACGTTTCTCTCTCCTTCTCCCTTCCTCTCTGAGATAAAAAAATACATATATGTTTTTAAAAATAAAGCACTGTTTTTTAAAAAATGAAATAGAGTGATGGAGAGAAAGTGGAACCCAGAAGGAGACAAAGCACTTGGTGTAGAACTGGCTGTGAGCCCCCTGGTTCCAAACCACAAACCTGGTTCCCATCCGCCTCAGAAAGAGCCCCGGACGCTGCATTCCCCAAAACAGGGACCTTCCTGGGGCCGAGCCACGCAGCACACGCAGAGTGCCCGAACCCGGGGCCACGCTGTCTGAATAAGCTCACACTGAGACTCAGCAACCAACTTACTGAGGGAAGAGCAGCCATTCACCACCCGCCAGCTTAGGACTTGCAGGACAAGGAAGTGGCTCTCTCGCAGTGAGCTCCAGCTGAGGCTGACTGTGCGGTGGACGGCCTGTGGTGTCCGCTCGGCAAACACTCTCCACCGTGGGGGTCTGAGGAGGCAGCTGCCAGCACTGACCGGGTTACTGGATGCCCAGGACCGAGACCGTGCCCCTGGGGTGCTTCGCTCCCGCACAGGCTGTGTCATGCATTTTTAGACCTGGACCTGCCTGGTGTTCACTCGGGGGATGAAGCATCGTCCATGCTGAGCGCCTCTCCTGTGGGCCCAGCCTTTGCTCGGAATAACAAGGACACAGAGGTGCCTCCGTGGGGGAAACAGAGGGAGAAAACCGAAGTCACAGGCTGTCACGGCGCCCTTGCTGTACAAGGCCTTTGTCGGAACAGGGGCCAGCGGGCCCCATTTCACACCATGACACCACTTTTACCCACATTTCTGGGTTATCCATGGAGTTAACTCATTTGTCTCCACATTTTATGGGAACTAAAAGCACAATCAATAATTTAACAAGCTAATGGACATTTTTAAACACAGCGGCTTTTGTCGGAACAGGGGCCAGCGGGCAGGGCCACAGAGGAGGGAGTGGAAGCCAGCTGCTCACACTTAATGCGTGCTGGCGGCCAGAGCAGGGCCCACGGCCTGCCCCGGGCGCTCACGCTGCGGAGCTGGTGTTTCCGCCAGCATGTGTTGTGATGATGCATGTTTCCTGTGAGTCACGCATCTGACACCTCCGTAATGATGTGATATTTAAAGGCATGTATACTTTAAGTAAAAAGGTCGGCTCTAAAACGTGATTTTAAGTTGCAGTGTAAGGTCCTGCCTTTGATGTTCTGCTTCTGGATGTTAACACCACGCCCTTGACCATGACTGTGAGGGCCCTGGAGGAGGAGCTGGCCTGCACCTGCAGTCTGTGCTGCTGTAACCCCATCGGAAGGTCAATGCTGCATTTCAATGAAATGAGACCTTTACTTTTCCCCCCTCTTTCCTTCCTCCTGTTTTGTATGTTGCCAACGTCACGAGAGGCAAAGTAACATCTGCATAAAACAATTAATGTACAGCTTGCTCCTCAAGACACGGGAAGATGCCTGCCCACCCATGTTTACATAGTCCTGCCCCATTTCACACCATGACACCACTTTTACCCACATTTCTGGGTTATCCATAGAGTTAACTCATTTTTATTTAATTCCCTTTGATCACAATTAACACATTACTATGTTCAAAACCTCTTTCTCCTTAGACTATATGTAGACTCGTCACTACATGAGTTCATTCCACAGGTAACCGTCTTTCCACAGTTGGCACATGTGTCTTGCATCTGGCATGCAGAAATGCCTTACATGTCTCATAGAGAATGAACTCTAGAGCCTTCATGTTCGGTTTTCTGTTTCCACAACAGAAAAAGGAAGGATTCGGACTTGTTTACTGTTTGGTGATAACAGAGCTGAGGGCAAAGGGTTGAGGGAGGGACGGAGGTAGAGGCCTGGACCAGGGACAGCCCAGCCCACATGATGGCAGAGAGCCCGGGGACTTCTGGAGGCCACCACAGTGGCCTGTTGGTATCAGCCCTGATGTCTCAGCCCAGAACTCTTCCACTGGGCGTGACGCCCCTGCCGGTTTTGGTCGCAGAAGAGATAAAAGCTCATGTCTGAACGACCACCTCTCGGGGATGCAGTAATTCCAGGCCCTGTGAGCGGCACCTGCCAGCAGTGGCAATCACGTCACAGAGGGGCACTTGTTCTAGATGGTGCTTTGGGAGGATTAGATTCAAAGTAAATGGGAGAGAGAACCAAGATGGCACCGTAGGTAAAGAGTACTCACCACCTCCCACAACCACCTCGAAATTACAAGTACAGAACAACCATCATTCAGAATTGCCTGGAATCTGGCTGAACAAGGCCCTACAACAAGAGAAATAAAGAAGAATCTCGGCTCCAGAGGCCAACCCTGAGAGCAAGGGGCCTCAGCCCCACACCAGACCCCAGCTCAGGATTCCAGAGTTGGGAAGAAAAGCCCCCATATCTCCAGGCTGTACAAACCAGTTGGGATTGTGGCTGAGTCACACGAGGCTGCTGGAGTCCCAGCAGTTCTTCCTAAAGGGCCAGTGCATGGACTTACTCAGAACTCCAGCTCTGGGTCAGAATGTTGGGGTGACCCAGGGACATACCAGGAGGAACTGGGTTGGCTGGCTTTGGGGCAAGAACTCAAGGGCACTTTCTCCCTGACTAAAGGGCTAGCAGGGGTCATTGTTCCTCTGCTGAGACCTCCCCACTACAGAGCTATCTGAGTCTCCATCAACCTGGCTCACACTGTTTGTCCCACCTTGGTGATTTTCTGAGACCCCCCTCCCCCTCCAAACCCAATTTACAGCCCCACACAAGCTGTTTGCAGTGGCCGTTTCATATGAATGGCCTGGCCTGGCTCAGACTTCACACTTTGCTAAAATCTCTCAAACAAGAAGATACAGGCTCCATACTCTCAATAAGAGGGCCCAGGTGTGGCACCAGCAGCAGCCTGCCTTCACAGCTTGGCCTTCCTGAGCACTTCCAAGCTCAGTGCAAGTAGCAGCCTTCTGCAGATTGCTCTGTAGCTTCTGACAGGTGGCCCCAGGCAAGGCACAGGCAGTGACTGACTTTGTACCTCCCAGGAGGCCCCAGAGCCAGTGCACCCAGAGGACAGCTTTAGCCCACTCCAGATTGCGGCCCTACCACATCCACCAGTGACACACTCAAGGGGCAGACTCAGTGAGCACCAAAGCCCCACTGAAGCAAGTCCTGCCCCATAAGGATGTCTCCTGCACAGTAGCTCTTCCACTGTAGTCACCACAGCTGGTCCTCACAGCCAGTTGGTCTGGAGTTCAATTCCTCCAGTGACACCAACAGCAATCAAGGTTCAACTACAACAAGACTGTGCACACAGCCCACAGATGGGGGTACCTAGAGTGCCCAGCTCAGATGACTGGGGAGTCTGACCCTACAGGACACCTACTACGCTAGCCCATTCTAACAATTCCAGAGGACCAGCAGCTCTACCTGATATTTAGAAACAAACACAGGGATGCAGGCAAATGCGGAGACAAAGAAGCAAGTCATGGTGCCTGTGCAGCAGGGCTGGACTCATCACGGTCACGGTGCCCGAGTCTATTCTCAGCCAACGGACATTAGAATGGGTGCACAGGTCCGCTGAGACCCACAGGCGGCCGTGGCGGGCTCCCGGGCCCTGCCCTTGGCTTACGTGACCCTCCGAGCCCAGCTCCACCTGAGGAGACTCGGGATGGGTGACTAGGAAGGAGTGGCCGGGAAGCCTTGTGTTAACACCTGATGAAATGTAACATGCATCTGACCATAGGACACACATGGCCTTTAATTCTCTCGGTAGTCGTCTCATTCATACTTTTGTCAGATTTTGGAGAGTATTGATGCCTTAAATCTCCACCTTGAAGTCACAGCCCAGAGGCAGGTGGTGGCATCATGGGACTTCACTCTGCGACTTAGGCGGCTGCTGCAGCGGTTCCCAGAGTGATTCAGTCTGAGACGCTAATTACCCAGCAACCCTCGCTCTCAGGGCCTCACGTCTCCATCACAGCCAGGACGGGAGTGAGAGCAGAGGCGCTGGGACCAGGTGTGTGTTCTTGGTGTTGATTGTAAAGCTCTCCTGAGAACAACGGCAACTCCATGGTCATGGACTCCTGGCACCATGGTACGTTCTGGAAACTCTGGAATTTAGTCCTGCCAAGCGGGCACTTCCTAAGAGAGACAGACAGACAGACAGACATTGGCCCATGCACAGCTCAGAGACAGCATGGTGCTGGCATCGGGCATTTAATTTAAATTTCCATCTGTGCGTGCTCTGGGAAGGCATGTTCTCAAAGGGCCTTTCTCTGTTGACCTTTAGGATAAAGGGGGCAGGGGTGAGGGTGGATGAGGATGATGGTGTGCGTCTGCCCTTGAGATACATTTGTGTCTCTCGGTAATGTTCCCCCTTTCCCCCCCCCCCCCCCCCCAAACACTGGCTCCTTGTCCTGGAAGCTCTCTGTCAGGCTCCAAAGCCATGTTTCCTCTGTCATGCCAGTTTAGGAGGAAATGCGAACCCTCCCATAGTCACCGAGGTGACCCTAACGGAACTTCTGTAGACAGACCTGCAAATCTGTCTCTTTTTATAAAAGGAGGAAGGAATACAATGACTGCTATAAACCCTGAGCTATGTGTGTGTGTGTTGGGGGGGGGGGGGGAGGGGTCAGGCGTGTCGAGTGTGGACTTGGGACTCCAGCTGCCAGGTTTTAAGTCCTGCCCTGTCGTAACCAGATGGGGGACTGGACAGGTTACCTAACCGTGCCTCAGTTTCCCCACCCGAGAGAGCAGCGGGCCCCGTACCTCCTGTGCGATGTGCGAAGGCTCATCATTGCACCTTGTGAAGGCTTGGCTTCACGCCCCCACGTGCTCATCGCAGTGTGCTTTCAGCTATTATTTTAGTTTATTAAGGTATTATATGTGTACATAGCTTACCATTGCCCCCCCCACCACTCCCACACATGCCCTCCCTCCCCAGAGTTCTGTGTTTGTTGGTTGTACTTATATGCATGCATACCAGTCCTTCGGTTGATCTCTTATCTCCCCCAGGTCTCCTTCCCCTCCCCCCCTGTCATTTGACAGTCTGCTTGTTTTATGGTGACTATCTCAGGTCCACACGAATAGAATCCGCTCCTCCTCTGGTTCACCTCCCTCCCCCCCCCCCCCCCGGGTCCCACCGCTTCCCCATGGCTCTCCTGGGACTCACGGTCACCGGGGCACACGGCCCCCTGGGGCACAATTTTAGTTACTGTTTTAACCCTCTGCTGTCCAACTCTCCCTGAGTGTGTCCAGCCATTTTAACAGCCTCCCCCCCACCCCCGCCCCAGGCCTTCAGCATCCTGTGGAATGGGGCGGGGGGGGGGCATTCCCCAAGGTTAAAAGGGCATTCGGGGCCATATGCCTTTCACATGCACCTGGCAGGACTTCATGTTTGTAAGACAAGGGAGTGCCATCCTGGCTGGTGTGCTCAGTGGAGAGCACCGGCCTGTGGATTGAAGGGTCCCAGGTTCGATTCCGGTCAAGGGCATGTACCTTTGTTGCGGTACATCCCAAGGGGGGGGGGTGTGTGCAGGAGGCAGCTGCTCGATGTTTCTCTCTCATTGATGTTCCTAACTCTCTATCCCTCTCGCTCCTCTCTGTAAAAAATCAATTAAAAATATATATTAAAAACAATAAAGGGCAAGGGAGTGCCTTTGGGCCTGGGAGTTGCCATGGCACGTGGGTCTGGGGACCAGGCTCGAGAGTGCACATCCGTGACTGATGGCGGCCGTTCCACAGGCGCAGACAGCACGTCGCAGTGGTGACCAAACGCCCACATGACCCACACACGCACACCGAGAACACGGGCCCTTGCGAAGAGGCAGGTGGTCCCCACAGGAACCGGCCTCCACCTCCGCGTGGACCTGCCTGCTGTTTGTTGGCTAAAGTCACAGGTCATACTGGCTTTGACATTATCATTGGTGAAGTTATGTTCCTTGTGCTTTTCTAAAGGAGTTAGTAAAGTACTTACAATGTGAGCTGCTCGGCAAAGTTTGTGGATCTAAACAGGAAGTAATAGATGAGTCTTCACAGCACGCGGGAGCACAGTGTGGCCCGAGGGCAGCGCACACATTGCTGAGGGTAGAAGCTGAGCTGCCGTTTGAGCTGCCTTAGTCTTGGGCCGGGTCAGAACTGCGCGAGCTCTCTGGATTTGGGTTCTGCGGGTCTTACTTTGTTTGTTTGTTTTTTGCTTTGTCTTTACTAGTATTGTTGGAAGTATTACTGCTGTCCCCTTTCCCCCCATTGACCTCCTCCAGCTCACCCCACCCCCGGGCCCTCTGCACCTACTGGCCATCCAGGGGCCATGCACAGATGCACACAAGCTCTTTGGTTGGTTACCACCCACCCACCTCGCCTTCCCTCTGAGACTCCGCACTCTGTTCCCTGCCTCCATGGCTCTGCGTCCACTCCGTCCATCAGTTCATTTTGCTGCTTAGATTCCACGTATGAGTGAGATCATGTGACCTTGTCTTTCTCTGTCTGGCTTATTTCACTCAGCACAGTGCTCTCCAGGTCCCTCCATGCTCATGTTTTTGTGTGGGGTTTTTTGTTTGTTTTTGGCCTCACAGAATCTGCCTTTGTTAGCGTTCTGTGCCCCCAGGGGGTGTTCCCTGGGTTATGTCCAGGTTCCTGCCCTTCCGCAGCACCAGTCTGGACTCCACACTGCCCTCGTCTCTAGCCCACAGAAGCCCAGGACAAAAAACTAGCTTGTAGCGTTGGTGTGAGGTCGGAACGTGTGAGAGGATTATGGGTGTGGAAGGGTTTGGGGCTAAAGGCAATCACTTTTGTGCAAACACTCAGTTTTCTTCTGGCAATAACAATTCCCCGTTAGCCCAGAAGGAAACGGTCTCCAGAGCGCGTGCCTCCCACAGGAGAGGGCTGGGCAGGCGTCCCTCTCAGGGCCCCGGACTCTGCCTCCCGCTCGCTCGTCTGGAGGTTCTCAGACCATTGGGTTTGATTGGGTTTGAGGTCCTGGCTTCTCGATGGGGAATGCTGATGTGGAAAGTGGTATCACTCATACAGTGAACAGTGAGGGGTGCCGGACCCAACTTCAGTCTTAATTTTAGAAAAAATACATTTTTATTGGTTTCAGAGAGAAAGGGAGAGGGAGAGGGAGAAAAACATCAATGATGAGAGAATCATGGTTCAGCTCCCTCCTGCATGCCCCACACTGGAGATCGATCCCACAACCCGGGCATGTGCCCTGACCAGAAATCAAACCCTGACCTTCAGGTTCATAGGCCGACGCTCCGCCACTGAGCCACAGGCTGGGCCCATTCTAATGTTCAGAGGAACTGGGAGCGCGGTTTTTGAAGTAGAAATCCCCGTGTGGCTTCCCACCGGCCTGTGTCTGCAGAGCTGCCCCAGCAACGTATGGCTGACTCTGTTGTCCCCCAACTACCAGCTCCAGAGGCTGAAGGCCCCACCCACCCAGTACACTTTCTCTTTCTTTTTTCTTTTTTTAAATTTTGTTTCTTCTAAAATATATTTAATTGATTTTTTTTTTACAGAGAGGAAGGGAGAGGGATAGAGAACTAGAAACATTGATGAGAGAGAAACATCGACCAGCTGCCTCCTACACACCCCCTTACCTGGGATGTGCCCACAATCAATGTACATGCCCTTGACCGGAATTGAACCTGGGACCCTTCAGTCTGCAGGCTGACGCTCTATTCACTGAGCCAAACCGGTTTTGGC
The DNA here is from genome assembly GCA_963924515.1 of Vespertilio murinus. NCBI lineage: Eukaryota > Metazoa > Chordata > Mammalia > Chiroptera > Vespertilionidae > Vespertilio > Vespertilio murinus. The sequence goes on from OZ004708.1 coordinate 104,738,874, forward strand.
TCTTTCTTTTTAAAAAAATATAAATCTTTATTGTTGAAAGTATTATATATGCCCCCCCCCCACACCTTCCTGGGCCCTCTCTCCTCCCCCTGCCCCATGAGGCCTCTCCTCCAGGCCAGACAGCTGCGTTCTGGCTGTGTCCTCACCGGCCCCCTCTCTGTGCACTGACAGGGGTGAGAGAGACAGAGGGACAGAGAGAGCCCACCACACCTATCAGGTCAGGGCCCCGCTCTGATGATCTCCTTTAACCTTTGTTCCCCCCTCAGGGCCTCATCTCTCAATGCAGTCACGTCGGGGTCACAGTTTCAACATACAAATTGGGGGCGGGGGGTAGGGGTCATAGGGCTCATCCATCGCACCAGCTAAAAGGATGGTTCTAGCCGAAGCTGGTTTGGCTCAGTGGATAGAGCGTCGGTCAGTGGACTGAAAGGTCCCAGGTTTGATTCCCGTCAGGGGCATGTACCTTGGTTGCGGGCTCATCCCCGGTGGGGGGTGTGCAGGAGGCAGCTGATTGGTGTTTCTCTCTCATCGATGTTTTTGACTCTCTCTCCCTCTCCCTTCCTCTCTGTAAAAAAATCAATTATATATATATATATATATATATATATATATATATATATATATACAAAAAAAGGATGGCTCTGCTTCTCATGAAATCACCAGAGGGAGGCGCTGCTTGGGGCTCCTTTGCCACGGGAGCTTTCGCACATGCTCCGTACACTCATTCTCATTCCTCTTGCAGATCAGCATCTTCATGACCCACCTGTCCAATTACGGCAACGACCGCCTGGGCTCCTACACCTTCGTGAACCTGGCCAGCTTCGTGCAGAGCTGGACCCACCTGCGCCTGCAGACGCTGCCGCCCCTGCAGCTGGCCCACAAGTACTTTGAGCTTTTCCCGGAACAGAGGGACCCGCTCTGGCAGGTGACATGGGGGTGGGGGTGGGGATTCGGGAGGTGGGCAGGGAGACTGTGACTGCCATTGGGGGTAGGAGCTCAGCTGCAGAGAGCACCGCCAGTGTTCGACACACGCTTCTCTATCCAATGGTTTTATCCTCTTCAGTGTCGCATTTGGTTTGTTTGATGGGCTAAGTGTGCGTTTTTCTGAGGTTTTGGTTGTTGGTCCGGTTGGTTGGGGACTTCTGCCTCGATAAGGTGGTTTGATGGTTCATGTCTTCTCAGGGGAGGGTGTCTCGCTCTGGGAATGGGAGGGAATGGACACCCAAGTGCCATAATCTGAGACCCTGAGACTAGACTCTGGCATGGGTGTGTACAACCCGGGGTGGGGTGGGGTGGGGGCAGGGGCAGGGGCGAAGGTGAAAATAAAAGGCGAAGAGCCTATTTTCATCTCTTGCTTAATACAGTCCGTCTTGAACACTCTGCTACCTTTAGATCTAAGCACACTTTGCTAGGGGGAGCGGGGTCCTCCCGGAGCCTGGGGGGTCCCGGGGCTGGCCCGTGGGGACATGCCTCACAGAGCCATTGAGACGACCGCTCCCGTGAGCCCGCTAGCGCTGCACTGTGCTCAGTGGTTAATGGGGACCCTCACCCCCTGGGAGCGCTGGGCCTGTGTGAGGTGGATAGCCAGGGACTGGCAACTAGGTACAGAGCTCCCTATAAGGGGGTACAGATCTCCCTATAAGGGGGTACAGAGCTCCCTGATGAGGGATTACAGACCTCCCTATAAGAGGGTATAGACCTCCCTAATGAGGGGGTACAGACCTCCCTGATGAGGGGGTACAGACCTCCCTATAAGGGGGTACAGAGCTCTCTATGAAGGGGTACAGACTTCTCTGATAAGGGGGTACAGACCTCCCTACAAGGGGTGCAGACCTCCCTGATAAAGGGGTACAGACCTCCCTATAAGGGGGTACAGAGCTCCCTGATAAGGGGGTACAGTCCTCCCCAATAAGGCGCCTACAGGCACACCCCACCGAGATGAATAAAGGCAAAGTAGGTGTCACACACACACACACACACACATGTGATGCTGATAAACCATGGGGAGTGAATCACTCCTGTTCTCACACACGTCTGCTTGTGATATATCTACAATCCATGGTGCAATAACCAGAAAAAGCAGTGACTTGAGGAGGGGTGCAGACAGCTGGCACGGCAATGCCCACCTCGGCTCTTCCCTCTGCGCTAGGACAGTGTTGTGATGGAGTTTGTCCTCGCTGACATGTGAGGTGTTTTAGGCTAAGTGTGTGGGTTTTCTTGTACCAGGGACACTGTATTTGCTGAGGAGTGAGTGTCATATGATGGGGTCACCGTGATGATTCTAAGTAGTGCGTGTTGTTCCGCCTGCTCATAGTGACCGCAGCAGCACACCCGCTGTGAACACCAGCACGCAGCCTTCAGACAGCGTGCGTTCCATTTCATAAAAACAAACTCAGCCAAGCTGGTGTGTCTCAGGGGTTGAGCATCCTCCCATGGACCAAGAGGTTTGGGGATTCGATTTCTGGTCAGGGCACATGCCTGAGTTGCAGGCTCAACCCCCAGTAGGGGGCATACAGGAGGCAGCTGCCAGATGTGTCTTTCTCATTGATGTTTCTCTCTCTCCCTCTCCCTTCTTCTCAATCTAAAGTCAATAAGAACATATTTTAAGAAACATAAACGCATAAATAGCACCAATTAAACATTTTACAGCCCATTTGTCACAGCCTCGCAGTCAGGGTAGACTGGTCTGTAGGTCTGTCCCAGCATACAGCCTCAGACTTGGTGTGTGGGGACTTGCTCGTATTGGTAAGCGTTCATTCCTACGTCGTGTGGTTCACTCTTAAAAACTCAGCCAACTGTCACTTTCCATTCCTGGTTCATAGGTGGATGACCAGCCACTGAGCCATGCCAGCAGGCTCTCCTAACTCTAATTAATGAAATTACACTGGGAGCTGGATTGGAACGTGGTTGGGAAGTCTGGCTTTGCAGAAGCCGTGTTGGACAAAGTGGTCAAAAGAATCAAAATTACAGACAACTGATCTGACAAGTTTTACCTTGAAAAAATATCTGTCAAATAAAGGACACTTTAAATGAAAATTACTGTGAAAATATTTGGTCTCTAACATTTAAACATTTCAGTATGAAAAAAAACTGAAACGAAAAGATTTCCCTTTGGCAGAAATTACTCGGAGCTTACCTCAACCTGGTAAAGAAAACACTTCCACAGTCAAAAGCGAGGTGGCCGAGCCCTGGTGGGTAGCTCTGTTGGCTGGAGAGTCATCCCGTACATCATTGGTGGCTTGTTCAAATCCAGGTCAGGGCCCATACTTAGGCTGTGGGTTCTATTCCCATCAAGGTGTGTACAGGAGGCAGCTGATTGATGTTTCTCTCTCTCTCACCCTTCCTCTCTCTATAAAATCAATAAAAACATGTCCTCAAGCCCAGCTGGTGTAGCTCAGTGGTTGAGTGTTGACATATGAATCAGGAGGTCAGGATTTGATTCCTGGTCAAGGGCACATGCCTGGGTTGCCAGCTTGAACCCCAGTGTGGAACATGCAGGAGGCAGCCGATCCATGATTCTCTATCATCATTGATATTTCTTTCTCCCTTTTCCTCTCCCTTTGTCTCTGTAATCAATATATATATATATATATATATATATATATATATATATATATATTTTTTTTTTTTTAAAGGAACACAATAAACAACACGTCCTCAGGTGAGGATCAAAACAGAAAACAGCAAAGAATCAGTGGCCAAGGGAGAAGGCCGGCCTGGAGAGGGGGGGTCAGTCTGGACGCCCGTGCCTGGTCCCTTGTCACTCTAAATTCTCAGATAAAACCACGTTGTTCTCAGGCTCAGATTGGTGTTCAGAAAGAATGGCATGAGCGTGATGTCTGACTGTCATCACATTTGAATTGGTGGCATAATAAAGCCAATTGCCAGCCAATGGATATTTCAAAAGTGCATGCTTCTCCTTGAAGGGCCCTTGAATTCTCAGAAGCGGCCTGGTTTGGGTGAGAATCCTGAATCGTGGCCACACAAAGGGGTGGGAAGGTCAGGAGGGGAAGGTCAGGTTCAGGCAAAGTGGGGCGAATAGTTTGGGTCTGAGTTCCCTGCCTCTTCCACCCAGCAGTGACCGGAGGAGGAGGGACGAGGGGCGACCACAGGTCTGACGGCTCCTGCCACCGATTCATCAGCAGGGCCACACTGGGGTTTGGCAGGGTCAGCGGCCGACACACAGTGTGAGGAGAGGAAAGAGGGCCACAGCCACAGCTGGAGTTCAAGGCTGGCCTCCATCCACCAGGGGGCCAGGAGAGAGCAGGGCCGAGTGCCACAGTCCGGATGCCACCCGGAAACTGGACTCAGGGACTGAAGTTTAGCGATAGGTTAAAGCCTTGCCCAGAAGTCAAATTTTTGACAACTTCGAGTTTATGTTCTGCTGTCTGGTGTTTAATTTCTGCTTTCTGTAGCTTTGCCTATGTCCATGGTTGGCAAACTGTGGCTCATGAGTCACATGAGGCTCTTTGGCCCCTTGAGTGTGGCTCTTCCACAAAATACCATGGCCTGGGTGAGTCTATTTTGAAGAAGTAACATTAGAAGAAGTTAAAGTTTAAAAAATTTGGCTCTCAAAAGAGATTTCGGTCGTGGCCATCTTGAAGGGAAGAGGTTTGTGTCAGAGGTGGGAATATCCACAGCTGCAATGACCACCAAGCAGCTGTGAGCCCCAGAATGCTGACCACAGTCAGCACAAACACTTGGACTCAAAGGAGCTATCCACCCCAAGATGAAAAGGTCAGGTTTCTCGGAGATCCGGTGAGTCCCACGCGGTGCAGTAGCGGAAGACGCACGAAGGTGCGCCAGGCGCACAGAGGCTGGAGGACTGGGCCGGGATTTAAAATAAACCCATGGGTTATGGGCTGGTGGCGCCCCTGACTGTGGCCAGGGCTCCTAAGTGGGGGGATATCTAAGGAACAACACGATCTGACTCCAAGGCATATCCAGAGAGTTACAGGGGAGTGCAGTCGGCTCAGTCCTGCCCCCCAACCCGCACCCTTCCACAGATCAGGGACACAGAGAGGGGGAAAAAGCTAGAAAGGCTTCAGACCCCTGGAAATCATCCCAGAAACACTTCCACCCAGAGGCTAAATCATATATGGACTCTAGATCTGCTTAAAGATCAGGACCTGATTACAACACGGAGGAGCAGTGAAACACAGGGAACTGCAACTACCGCCCAGACTGGGAACAGAGAACCAGACAGAACAACAGAGGAAGTGAATGACCTTCATTACTGCAAATTTTATTTAATTTTTAATTTTTATTTTTTAATTGTTTAATTTTTGTTTTTTTTTATTTACATTAGATGCAATGTTTACTCAAGTAATTATTTTTTTTTGTCTTCCCTCACTTGACTTTACCCTTTTGATTAATTCATTTTATATGTAATCAACATTATTACTACTACTATTTTACCTTTTTTATCTTATTTTCCTTTGTTTATTTTTATTATTATTTTTAAGTGTCATATTATTTACCTTTTTTTTTCTTTTCCTCTTTTTCCCCCCCTTTGGGATTACTATTCTACAGACTATTTATACCATCCCTTCTCCAACACTCTATTCTATCTCAACCCTACCTTTATGCCATCACTCTCTTCCTAACCCTTTCCCTTTGGTGTCCTGCTTATCTTAACCCTTTACTGTTCTAGATTTTCCCTACTCTTTCTGTTTACCCCTCCTAAAATTTCACCCTACCTGTGTATATCTAATTCCCAACCCCCTCATCCAAGCCCATTCACACCTACCTTATTGCTGTCCAAAAAAAAACCCTTCTCTCTACCCCTTTGTAGATGTATGTTGAATGCTACCTATATCGAAGATTCATGCTTTTTTGTAAGATTGGTTAACTTATTCTTTTTATTTGATTGTATGTTTTTGTTAGCTGGGTTCTAGTCACCTTTATTGGAGGATATTAATATTGGAAACACATTTCTGTTCAGTGCCTTGTGTGTTGTACCTGGTTGTGTTGTATTTTGTGCCTTTAAATCAAAGCAGGAGAGAGAAAGAGAACTACATAACCAGACATCCTAAAAAGAGAGATCATGGGGAGGCAAAGAAACAACCAGCTTATAATAAAAAAAAAAAAAAAATCAGGTATAACCAGAAAAGGAAGTAAACAAGTTAGAGGCAAGCAACCTACCAGAGTAAGAATTCAGAGTAATGATCATAAGATAGCTAAAAAGAATGGAAGACAAATTTGACAATATGAGTAAGACACAAGAGGAAATGAAGAAAAACAAAGAGGATCTGAAGAAGAAACAAGAGGAAATGAAAGTGACCCAAGAAGAAATTAAAAATGACATCTCTACTATGAAGAACTCAATAGAAAGCATCAATCAGAGGACCATATCAGTGAGCTAGAAGACAAGATGGAAAAAATACCCAATTAGAGCAGCTGCTAGAAAAAAAATTTAAAAAACAGGAGGAGAGCCTATGGGAGCTTTGGGACAATACAAAACAAACAATATTAGAATAATAGGGGTTCCAGAAGGAAAGGAAACTGAGCAAGATATGGAAAAAGTATTTCAAGAAATAATGACAGAAAACTTTCCTGAGATAGAGAAGAAAAACCCACACAAATCCAAGATACTCGCAGAGTCCCAAACAAAATGATTCCCCAAAGACCGACACCTAGGCACATTATAATTAAATTGGTAAACACCAATGACAAAACAAGAATGTTAAAAGCAGCCAGAGAGAGACAGAAACTTACATATAAAGGAACCCACATCAGACTAGCAACTGATTTCTCAACAGAAACTCATCAGGCCAGAAGGGAATGGGATGAAATATACAAAGTCATGCAAAGGAAGGGGCTGAATCCAAGAATACTGTACCCAGGAAGGCTATCAATCAAAATTGAAGGTGAAGTCAGGAGCTTCACAGACAAAAAAAGACTAAAGGAATTTATCTCCAACAAACCAGCAATGCAAGAAATGATAAAGGGTCTACTGTAAAAATAAAGAAATAGGAAGCAAAGAAGGAACACAGGGGATTAGAATAAAAATGGCATCAAATACCTACCTATCAATAATAACTTTAAATGTAAATGGTTTAAATGCTCCAATCAAAAGACATAGGGTAACATATTGGATAAGAAAGCAAGACCCATACATCTGCTGTCTACAAGAAACCCACTTCAGAAAAAAAAAGACACCCACAGACTGAGGGTGAAGGGATGGAAAAAGCTTTTCCAGGAAAATGGAAATGAAAAAAAAAAGCTGGGGTAGCAATACTTATATCTGACAAATTAGATCTCAAAGTGAAGGACATAATAAGAGATAATGAAGGCCACTTCATAATACTAAAGGGAACAATCCAACAAGAAGGAATAACCCTGGTAAACATATATGCACCCAATATGGGAGCACCCAAATACATAAAAAGTCTGCTGGAGGACATTAAGGAAGAGATTAATATCAATACAATCATAGTAAGAGATTTTAATACCCCACTGTCACCTTTGGAAAACTCATCTAAACAAAAAATCAGCAAAGAAACATCAATCCTAAATGACATACTAGACCTGATGGAATTAATCGACATCTTCAGAACATTTCACCCCAAAGGAACAGAATATACATTCTTCTCAAGTGCACATGGGTCATTTTCAAAGATAGACCACATGTTGGGACATAGGCAAAGTTCTTCAAATTTAAGAAGATAGAAATCATATCAAGCATTTTCTCAGATCATAGTGGCATAAAATTGGAAATCAACTACAATAAAAATAATCCAAAGAAATCAAACACATGGAGACTAAATAACATGCTATTGAACAAAGACTGGGTTACCAGAGAAATCAAGGAAGATATCAAAAAACATAATGGCAACTAATGACAATGAAAACACAACAATCCAAAATCTATGGGACACAGCAAAAGCAGTTTTGAGAGGGAAGTTCATATCTCTACAAGCCTATTGCAAAAAACCAAGAAAGAATGGTAACAAATTATCTAACCCTACAACTCAAACAGTTAGAAAAAGAACAGCAAGAAAGGCGCAGTGTAAGCAGAAGGAAGGAAATAATAAAAATCAGAGCAGAGATTAACGACATAGAGACCAAAGAAACAATACATAAGATCAACAAAACCAAGAGCTGGTTCTTTGAAAGGATAAACAAGATTGATGAACCTCTAGCCAGGCTAACCAAGAAACAAAGAGAGAAGACCCAAATAAACAAAATCAGAAATGAAAGAGGTGAAATAACAACAGACCCCGCCAAAATACAAAGGATTGTTACAAAATACTATGAACAACTCTATTCCAACAAACTGGATAACCTGGAGGAAATGGACATATTCCTAGAAAAATACAACCTTCCAAAACTCAATCAGGAAGAATCTAAAAACCTCAATAGATCAGTGACTTGGGAAGAAATTGAAGCAGTAATCAAAAAACTTCCACCAAACAAAAACCCAGGGCCAGATGGCTTCACATGAGAGTTTTACCAAACTTTGAAGGAAGAACTAAAACCTATCCTCCTCAGACTTTTCCAAAACATTCAAGAGGAAGGAACCTTGCCAAACTCCTTTTATGAAGTCAGCATCACCCTAATACCAAAACCAGAAAAAGACAACACAATGAAAGAATTACAGGCCAATATCCCTCATAAACATAGATGCCAAAATCCTCAACAAAATTCTAGCAAATCGGCTCCAACAATATATCTGAAAGATCATACACCATGACCAAGTAGGATTTATTCCAGGAATGCAAGGATGGTACAATATCCACAAATCAATAAACGTGATACATCACATAAACAAATTGAGGGATAAAAATCATATAGTCATATCAATGGACGCAGAAAATGCATTTGATAAAATCCAACACCCTTTTATGATAAAAGCTCTCAACAAGGTGGGAGTACAAGGATCATACCTCAACATAATAAAAGCTATATATGATAAACCCACAGCCAACATAATGCTCAATAGGCAAAAACTAAAGCCATTACCTCTAAGAACAGGAACAAGACAGGGATGCCCACTCTCACCACTCCTCTTTGACATAGTATTGGAAGTACTCTCCATTGCAATTAGACAGGAAGAGGAAATAAAAGGCATCCAAATTGGAAAAGAAGAAGTAAAGTTGTCCCTATTTGCAGATGACATGATATTGTACATAAAAAACCCAAACGACTCCATCAAAAAACTAATAGACTTAATAAACGAATTTGGCAATGTAGCAGGATACAAAATCAATACCAAGAAATCAATGGCATTTCTATACACTAATAGTGAACTTACAGAAATAGAGACTAAAAAAGCAATCCCATTTACCATCGCACCAAAAAAATTAAGATACCTAGGAATAAACTTAACTAAGGAGGTAAAAGACCTATATGCAGAAAACTACACGACACTGAAACAAGAGATAGAGGAAGATGTAAACAGATGGAAGAACATACCATGTTCATGGATTGGTAGAATCAACATCATCAAAATGGCCATACTTCCCAAAGCAATTTATAAGTTCAATGCACTCCCCATTAAAATACCAACAGCATAATTCACAGACCTAGAAAGAACTCTCCAAAAATTCATTTGGAACAATAAAAGACCCCGAATAGCCTCAGCAATCTTGAGAAAGAAGAGTAAAGTAGGAGGGATCTCAATGCCAGATTTCAAGCTGTATTACAAAGCCACTGTTCTCAAAACAGCCTGGTACTGGCACAAGAACAGACATATAAATCAATGGAATAGATTAGAGAATCCAGATATCAACCCAAATCAATATGCTCAATTAATATTTGACAAAGGAGGCATGAGCATACAATGGAGTCAAGACAGTCTCTTCAATAAATGGTGTTGGGAAAACTGGACAGATACATGCAAAAGAATGAAACCAGATCACCAACTTACACCATACACAAGAATAAACTCAAAATGGATACAGGACTTAAACATAAGATGGGAAACCATAAAAATACTAGAGACATCCACAGGCAGCAAAATCTCAGACATATGCCTAAAGAACTTCTTTACTGATACTAACTCTAGGGCAATGGAAGCTAAAGAGAAAATGAACAAATGGGACTACATCAAAATAAAAAGCTTTTTTACAGCAAAAGAAACCATCAACAAAACAACTAGGAAACCCATTGTATGGGAGAACATGTTTGCAAATGATATCACTGATAAAGGGTTAATCTCCAACATCTACAGACAGCTTATACAACTCAATAAAAGGAAAATAAATGAGCCAATTAAAAAATGGGCAATGGACCTAAATAGAATCCTCTCAAAAGAAGACAGAAGGAAGGCCAAGAGGCACATGAAAACATGCTCCAAGTCACTAATTATCTGAGACATGCAAATCAAAACAACAATGCGGTACCATCTCACACCTGTCAGAATGGCCAACATCAACAAATCAACAAACAACAAATGTTGGCGAGGTTGCGGAGAAAAAGGAACCCTCGTGCACTGCTGGTGGGATTGCAGGTTGGTGCAACCACTGTGGAGAACAGTATGGAGCTTCCTCAAGAAACTGAAAATGGAACTCCCATTTGACCCAGTAATCCCACTACTAGGAATATACCCCAAGAAACTAGAAACACCAATCAGAAAGGATATATGCACCCCTAAGTTCATAGCAGCACAATTTACAATAGCTAGGATTTGGAAACAGCCTAGGTGCCTGTCAGCAGATGATTGGATCAGAAAACTATGGTACATCTACACAATGGAATTCTATGCTGCCATAAAAAGGACGGAATTCTCATCATTTGCAGTAACCTGGATGGAATTGGAGAACATCATGCTGAGTGAAATAAGCCAGTCAATGAAAGAGAAACACAACATGACCTCACTCATTTATGGATAATAAAGAACATTGTAAACTAATGAACAGAAATATAGATATAGTGACAGTAAAACAACAAACAGACTGTCAATTGACAGCGGGGAGGGTAGGATGATCTGGGGGAGATAAGAGTTCAACCGAAGGACTGGTATGCATGCATATAAGTACAACCAATGGACACAAAACTCTGGGGAGGGAGGGCATGTATGGGAGGTGTGTGTGGGGGTGGGGGGGCAATGGTAAGCTATGTACATATATAATATCTTAATAAATTTTAAAAAATTAAAAATAAAAAAATAAGAGATTTCGGTCTTTGTACTGTTGGTATTTGGCTCTGTTGACTCATGAGTTTGCTGACCATTGGCCTAAGTCATTCCTGGATTCAGTTAATTTATAAACCAACTTCAGGCAGTGACACAGGTACACAGACACTGAGGGTGTAGCCTGGCATCTGTGACCACGCCCTTCAGAAGAGGCTGCCCCTGGACATCAGAGGGCCAAGACGCGATGGGGTCTGACCTGGGGTCAGGGGTCAGGCATGTGTCTGACCCCATCCTCTCTGCCGCCCTGCGCTTCGGCCAGGCCAGCACCGTGGCCCGGAGCTCATAGTTCTTCCTCTCCGCAGAACCCCTGTGACGACAAACGGCACAAGGACATCTGGTCCCGAGAGAAGACCTGCGAGCACTTACCCCGGTTCCTGGTCATCGGTCCGCAGAAGACAGGTGAGAATCAGTGTCTGTGTCGTCGTGTCTGTGGTGTTGCTGGGCTCGTGTGCGTGTGACCAGGAGACACCCAGGCACAGCCCCACTGCTGGGACCCGGCTTCACGCCGTGGTCCAGCCGCTGCCTGGAAACTGGACTGCATTTTAGCCACAGCTTTTAAAATAGTTGCAGAGACGTCACATTTTAAAAATATATATTGTTATTGATTTCAGAGAGGAAGGGAGAGGGAGAAATAGAAACATCAATGATGAGAGAGAATCATTGATCGGCTGCCTCCTGCACGCCCCACCCTGGGACCAAGCTTGTAACCCGGCCATGTGTCCTTGACCAGGAATCAAACCAGGGACCCTTCAGTCCGTAGGCCGACACTCTATAACCACTGAGCCAAACGGGCCAGGGCCAAACCAAATTTTGGACAAGGCTGAGATTACGTCCTGCTATCTGGTGTTTAAGTCCTCCTTCTGTGCTTTGCCTAAGTAACCCTGCATCCGCTATTTGACAAAGAGCTGCGGGCAAACAGTGTGCGCCCATGTCTGCTTGGAATGGCTTTGTTAGAGCCACTGACTTTGCCTCGTGTGTGTGGAGGGGGACTCCCATCCTCAGGTGTAAGGCCTGGGCTGACTCCCTCGGGCACCTGGAGCTCCTCCCAGGGGTGCTTCCTCCGGCTCCCTGCCCCGATCGGGGAGTCAGAGTAACTCAGCGGCCAGAGGACACCTGCAATTGGAATATTTTCCACTTTCGCTGGATGTGGCAGTGCTATTCACGGCGCTCATGTCCTGATTATTGGAGTTTTTATTGAGTCACTGTATCGGGAATCACTGCTCTGGCAAGAGCGTTTCAGCAGCAAGGGCACTGAGCACGGACACGGACATGGACACGCAGATGCGCTGAGACCCCTGAGCGGAAGGCACCGGGGCGGCGGCAGGCTCCGGATGCTCAGGTTCAGGCTGCCGGCACTAGTGTTGGAGGCTCTTCCTCAGGGAGCATTAGGGTCTCAGGACAGCGGGTGTCTGGGCAGTGCAGGTCAGCCTGGCCCCGTGGTCGCCGTTGCTCAGAACCTGCAGACGGCTTGGCTAGGCCAGGGCTGCAGCACCGCCAGGCTCCATCCGGTCAGGGTGCATACAGGAAACAGCAGCGAGTGCACCAAAAAGCAGAACGACAAACTCCTGTCTCCCTCCCTCTCTCTCCAATCAGTAAACTTGTTTAAATGTGCACTCAGCGGAGGACTGAGAAGGTGGGGCAGTTCTGTACTGTGCTGCCTTCCACTGGTTAAGACCTCCAAGAGCAAAGGCCTACCGAGGTGAGGATGCCCCTACTGTCACCTGTAGAGGGGCAGCACTGAGCTGGCCAATATTTGTGGTGGTGGTGCTGCTTGTCCTGGCTCAGGGGAAGCGTTCCACTAAGTCTGAAAGACTAAGACATCGCGGGGACTCTCCGTCACCGCCCGCGGCCTGCTATGCCAGGCCTTCGCACGCGCTGTGTTGGCGCTGTGCCTTCCATTGGCAGACCCGGAGAATCCTCTCTCCGCTGCCACATGGCCAGGCCAAAGCATCAGACACTACCACCATGCGGATTTTAAAACTACAGGGGAAATTGACCCACAGGAGCTACCATCGCTGCTGTACCCACCGCCGCCCCAAGAATGGGAATCCACCAAAATCAGAGCTCACTACACACCGGGCTCATAGAGAGTGTGGCTTCAGAAATTAGCCTCTGCATCCATAGCAGCTCCACATCCGCAACAAAGAGGACACCATTGAGGGCGGACTCTCCCCATGCAGACATCACAGCCCGCCCACAATCTTCCCAGCACACCCACCATGCTGGGAGGGAAATGGAGCGAGCTGGTGAGGAAATGGCACGGTGCCTTCCATTACCCACCCAGGCGAGCCCATCCTCCGATGCCACATGGCCAAGCCGAAGCTCTCACCACCACCGCCATATGAACTTTAAAACTACAGTGGTAATTGAACCACAGGAGCGACCGTCAATATTGCACCTGGTACCGCCACCCGCCACTGCCGCCGAGAATAAAGGAAATCCACCAAGAACAGAGCTCACCACGCCTTGGGCTCAGGGAGTGGGCGACCTCAGAACTTAGCCTCCATGTTTGCAGCTGCTCCGCTCCCACACCGAACGAGACACCTTTGAAGGTGGTCCCCCCGCCTACAACCATCTCAGCCCAACTGCAGCTGCCCCAGCCTGCCTGCCATGCTAGCAAGGAGCTAGCGCGGTGCCTCCAATATGCGACCCCAACACCCTAGAGGGGCCGTGTGCCCTGGGTGAGCCGAGTGTCCCACGGGGCCGTGTGCCCCGGGTGAGCCGAGTGTCCCATGGGGCCAAGTGCCCCGGGTGAGCCGAGTGTCTTATGGGGCTGAGTGAGCCGAGTGTCCCAGGTGGCCGAGTGCCCCGGGTGAGCCGAGTGTCCCAGGGGGCCATGTGCCCTGGGTAAGCCGTACCCCCCAAAGGGGAAGGGTGAGCCGTGTGTCCCGGGGGGCCAAGTGCCCCGGGTAAGCCGTGTGTCCCGGGGGGCCGAGTGCCCCGGGTGAGCCGAGTGTCCCAGGGGGCCGAGTGCCCCGGGTGAGCCGAGTGTCCCAGGGGGCCGAGTGTCCCGGGTGAGCCGAGTGTCCCAGGGGGCCGAGTGCCCCGGGTGAGCCGAGTGTCCCAGGGGGCCGTGTGCCCCGGGTGAGCCGTATGTCCCAGGGGGCCGAGTGCCCCGGGTGAGCCGAGTGTCCCAGGGGGCCGAGTGCCCCGGGTGAGCCGAGTGTCCCAGGGGGCCATGTGCCCCGGGTAAGCCATACCCCCCAAAGGGGAAGGGTGTCCCGGGTGAGCCGAGTGTCCCAGGGGGCCGAGTGCCCCGGGTGAGCCGAGTGTCCCAGGGGGCCGAGTGCCCCGGGTGAGCCGAGTGTCCCAGGGGGCCGAATGCCCCGGGTGAGCCGAGTGTCCCAGGGGGCCGAGTGCCCCGGGTGAGCCGAGTGTCCCAGGGGGCCGAGTGCCCTGGGTGAGCTGTGAGTCCCATGGGGCCGAGTGCCCCGGGTAGCCAAGTGTCCCAGGGTGCAGTGTGCCCCGGGCGAGCTGTGTGTCCCAGGGGAAGCAGTGGGACCCAGGGGAAGGGGCGGTGAAAACCAGAGGAGGAGTGGACTCTATTCATATGGTCCTGAGATAGTCACCATAAAACAAGCAGACTGCCAAATGACAGCAGGGAGGGGAAGGAGACCTGGGGGGAGATAGGAGAACAACCGAGGGACTGGTATGCATGAACATAATAAGTACAACCAATGAACTCAGAACTCTGGGGAGGGAGGGCATAAATGGGAGGTGGGGGGGGGGGGGCAATGGTAAACTATGTACACAGAAAATACCTTAATAAAATAAAATTAAAAAAAAAAAAAAAGCCCACTCCATCTGCCTTGTTCCTATAAAGAAAATGAAGTTGGTACGGTGGAGGACTTGGAATATCCCTGTTCACTTTATGGTTGTTTCTCTAAAGATAGGATTTCCTTGATAATAGTTCTATGCATTTATTATCTAAATAGTTTTAAATAGACTTAATAAAATGTTTTCCAAATGTGAAAAAAAAATAAAAATAAAAATAAATGTGCACTCATTTCTGCCAGCTCCTGTGCAGTGTGTTCCCTCTGGGACGGCTAGAAAGAAATGAGCAGTCCTGCTGTAAAATCACGTCCCAGGTTGGTTTAAAGACCCATCTCCTGCCATTCGTCCCTGCACGGTGTGACCGGCTGGTTCCGGTAGAAAGCGGCAGGTCAGCGAGTCGGCTCCAGCTCCCTCCCTGTTGGACATACTCGCAAATACAGCCCCTGACTGTTTAGATATTAGCATGTGGCCCGCAGAAGGGATGAGTTAGCGTGTGGCCCGCAGGAGGGGTGATAAGGCTGTCCCAGGACAGTGCACAGGAAGCCGGGGTTTTTCCGGGACGGGGAAGGCGTTCTCAGGAGGCCTGCTGACCCTGACGCCCTCAGGCCAGCGCCTGAGCTCTCTGTCCTCCTGCCGCTCAGTGGGCAGGGAGCCCAGCAACGGGCACGGGGGGCATGAAGGACCTGGCCCCCACGCAGAGCTGTGAACAACTGAGCATGCGGCTCATGCACCCCTTGCAGTAACCATGACATACAAAGTGGCCCTCCAGCCAGACAGTGTGGCTCAGTGGTTGAGCATTGACCTATGAACCAGAGGTCGTGGCTCAATTCCCAGTGAGGACACATACCCAGATTGGGGGCTTGTTTCCCAGGTGGGGCATATAGGAGGCAGCCAATCAATGATTCTCTCTCATCATTTATGTTTCTAACTCCCTCTTCCTTCCTCTCCAAAATCAATCCTATATAATAAAGAGGTAATATGCAATCGACCATCACACCCTTGCACGAGATGTTCACCCACATTTGGTCACAAAATGGCCAGCAGGGAAGGGCAGTTTTGGGGGACCAGGCCTGCAGGGGAAGGCAGTTACGGGTGACCAGGCCTGCAGAGGAAAGCAGGTAGGGGCAACCAAACCTGCAGGGGCAAATAGTCAAGGGCAAATAGGCCAGCAGGAGAGAGCAGTTAGGAATAACCAGGTTGGCAAAAAAGGGAACTTAGGAGTGACCATGCTGGCAGGGGAGGGCAGTTAGGAGTGACCAGGCCAGCAGGGAAGGGCAGTTAGAGGCAATCAGTCCTGCAGGGGAGCAGTTAGGCATCAACTAGGCTGGCAGGGGAGTGGTTAGGTTGTGATCAGGTTGTCAGGCAGAAGCAGTTAGGGGCAATCAGGCAGGCAAGCGGTTGGGAGCAGCAGTCCTGGATTATGAGAGGGATCAGGCCTAAACTGACAGCTGGACATCCCCCAAGGGGTGCCAGATTGCAGACGGTGCAGGCTGGGCTGAGGGACACCCCTCCTCCAGTGCACAAATTCCGTGCACCGAGCCTCTAGTAAAAATATATTTAAGAAAAAACAAAGTGGCCCTCTAACCGCAGCTTGCT
The DNA here is from genome assembly GCA_963924515.1 of Vespertilio murinus. Taxonomy (NCBI): domain Eukaryota; kingdom Metazoa; phylum Chordata; class Mammalia; order Chiroptera; family Vespertilionidae; genus Vespertilio; species Vespertilio murinus. Next base: position 104,755,381 of record OZ004708.1, read on the forward strand.
GAGTGTGAGGTGACCCTGCCCAGAGGTGATCCCACTTCTCTGGGGCTGAGGCTAGGTGGGGGGGACCCAGCAGTGGGGGTGTCCTGGGCTGGCTGGGTGGTGGGTCCTGGTATGGGGGGGATGCTGTGCATGGAGGCCCCTCACAACGCGGGTCAGACTGAGATGTAACCTTTGGAGAGGACTTCCTAAGGGCCACACTCAGGCAGTGGTTCTAAACGCTCTGCTCCCAGGTTGGACGCCTACTGAGGGCTGTCTGCTGGAGTGAATGTGGGGAGGGGTGGGAGCCTGGCGGGTGGAGCCCGGTCACTTGCTGGGGCTGGACCGGGCTTGATGTGATGTCGGAAAGTCCAGTGCATTCGCACCCCTGCTGGGCCCCCGGGCCAGGGGGGCTCAGAATACACAGGCTCTGACTTCCTGGGGAGCAGGGGGACGGATCCCATCCTGTGAACATTATGGCAATGGAACTGAGGAGGGTTACAAGCGTATTCTTCTCACAATATTCAGAGCAGTTCTCTGAATATTTCAATAACTCAGAGAAGTTCCCTTGTCTTTTCCTGTTGTTCATTATCGCAGACGGAGCCTAAACTTTCAGATGTTAACATGTGGCCTGCTCCCAGCTTCTGAAGGGTGTTAGACTTGCACCCTCCTCAGCTCTCTGAGTGCCTCAAACAGCATGCAGCCTCTCATTCACATATGCACATGCATATATGCACACAACATATGTACGTGTGTGCATATATGCATGTGCGCATGTGGACACAAGAATGTGTGTGCATATATACACAACATGTGCGCTTTGTGTGTGTACATATGTGTTCACATTGACCAAATGTGTGTGTGTGTTCACGTATGCACATCTACATGTTTTGACACACTTATGTGTGCACAAACAACCCTGTATGCATGCACACATGTGCACACACATATGCATACACATGTGCCTCATTCTCATCATCAGGTAAGCATTGTCCTGTGGCTCCCATCCTGAAACAAACCCAAAAGGAACGCATCTGGACCCCCGTCCCTCCCACTGGCCTCGCCACCTCCTGGAACACAATCTGCCTCACCGTCCTCCTTGCCGACGCCTGTGGTTTTCAGTGACCAGTCCGATCTGTCTCCACGTGCTGCCCGTGTAGCCCACGGCTGCCTTTCTCCCCCAGTGCGTCCAGCTCCTTCTCCCCCGGGCATCAGGCCTTGGGTTCAGTTCTCAGCTTGTTCTGACTCCTCCCATCTCTTTACTGAGTTTGTATGACTTGGTTTCCCATTTGTTCATTTTAAAATTCGTTTGAATTCGTAACCAGACCTCCTCCAGGCATTTACTCCCCCGTCTGGATGTCTCACCTGTCTTCGTCCGTGGTGGCCAGACCCCTCTCCAGCAGGTGCCCTGCCCGAGCCACCCACCTTCACTCCATCTGGTGGCACCAGAGCTGGGAGGCTCCGTGGCCTCGGCTCCTGTGAGAGCTGCCAGTCTCCATGCCACCTGCTCCCAGGCCAACGCCCCCGCCACAGCCTTCAGCCCACGTGGAGCCGGCTCCCACTCTCCAGGCCGGAGCCCACCACGTTAGGGTCCAGCGTGTCCCTCAGGGACCACCTTTCCCAGGAGGTGGCTCTGGTGGTGGGAGCCACGCGGGCTGTCACACCTCGGTCCTCTGCTGTGGCCTAGTCCCGCCCAGCTCAGGAGCAGCGACGGTCCCGGCCAGCCCCTGCGTGTCCCTCAGGGTCCTGTCAGCGGGCTGCTCATCTCTCATCAGACTTGATTGCCCTACCACCGGGGCCGGACACTCAATGGCTGTCTTTCCAGAAATCTGCCCCTGTTTTAACCTTCCTGGGAACACCGATGTTTCTGAGGTCCAACCTCAGAGCACGCCTCCTCCTGGGAGCCCTCCCTTAGTGCCCACTCCCTCATGGGCAGGAAAGCTGTCTGCTCTGCTCTCATTGTGGGCCCCGTGACCCACGTCCCCGTACACACCTTCAGCCCGGGCCAGCAGCGATGTGTCCGGCCCTCACTGCAGGGCTGTGCACAGCCCAGCACAGTCGGCATCCGCTGAGCAGTGTGATTGTATCACACCGACCGGATATGATACTGATCAGGGACCCTGCAGGGTCCGGTGCCAGGCTCCCCTGATGGTGCGGCCATGCACCCAGCCCAGGAGGGAACTGAACCCCGATTTCTGAGGTCTCCCCGCTGTTTCGCCAGCCTGCCCGCTTTGGCCTGTACAGAGCACTGACATCTGATCACGTGTTGAGGTCCACAGAGCCGTGGACATGAACGGAAACACGCTTGGGTTGCTGTTGTGTGCAACGCGCCTCACTGGTTGTAGGGAAATTGCTTTGACTCTTTAAAGAATTGAAAATCGCTCCCTGGCTGGTATGGCTCAATGACTACAGCATCAGCCTGAGGACTGAAGGGTCCCAGGTTCAATTCCAGTCAAGGGCACGCCCCCGGGCTGTGGGCTCATCCCCAGAGGGGGCATGCTGGAGACAGCTGATCAATGATTCTCTTCCTTGATTTTTCTATCTCTCTCCCTCTCCCGTCCTCTCGGAGATCCATGACAATACATTTTAAAATAGAAGATTGTGAGGAATTGAAGGCGCTGTTTGAGCAGAGGCCCAGCCGCAGTAACCTCCTCTCTCCTCTCGCCCCGCAGGCACCACGGCCCTGTACCTGTTCCTCCTGATGCACCCCTCCATCGTGGGCAGCCTGCCCAGCCCCCGCACCTTTGAGGAGGTGCAGTTCTTCAGTGGGAACAACTACCAGAAGGGGATCGACTGGTGAGCACTCTGCCACACACATGCAGCGTGCCTGCGAACTCGGGGCCGGGCGACTGTGGTGCCCACCACCGTGACGTAGACACGAGTCCGAGGAACCGGCGTGGCGGGGCTGTGAGCGGACGGTGCCCTATGATAATATCTTCCTGGTGAAGGAGGAGCGGGGGGGAGGGGGGCACTGCAGGTGCTTTCCATAGGACTGTGCATGAGGATCTTTAAGTCCTCTTAGCACGTGTTATTGTGTGACCATCCCTCCCACAGCCACAGACAGCGGTGCCGGGCAGTGAGGACACACCAGACACACCCCTGGAAAAGGCGGGCAGAAGGGGAGCTGTGGGAGGCCCAGCCTCTCCGGTGGAGCCCACGCGGTCTCTCTGCCCGCAGGTACATGGACTTCTTCCCCACGCCGGCCAACGTCACCAGCGACTTCCTGTTTGAAAAGAGTGCCAACTACTTCCACTCGGAAGAAGCTCCCCGGCGGGCGGCCTCCCTGGTCCCCAAGGCCAAGCTCATCACCATCCTCATCGACCCCTCGGACCGGGCCTACTCCTGGTACCAGGTGGGCGGGTCCTAGGGGCTGGGTCGCCCTGGGAACGGAGCAGGGGCCATGGTGCCAGGACGGCAGGTGGAATGGGGGCCCAGGTCAGGAGGGGTCCAAGGGCTGAAGTCACCAGAACTCGGTGGGAACAGTGTCAAAGGGGACGAGACTCCCCTGCGGGTCCCCGTGTCCTGGGGTGACGTTGTTCTGCCCATCATCCTTTGTTCGGCTCTGGGCGCGATGCCCAGGGACCTACCGTGTGTGTCAGCCTGGGAGGGAAGACAGGCTGCATGCTACCATGTGTGGCCGCAGCCCCAGGAACCTCCCAAGGATGTGAAGTGAGGACCTTCGGTGTCCTGTGAAGAGTGTGGAGTGGGTGGGGGCTGTCCTGTGGCCAGTGGTGGCCGTGCTCAGTGGAACCAGCAGAGGGCTTGGCCCTGCTGGGACAAGTTTGCCGGAGGCAGATTCTGGAATCAGGGGCAAAAAGTGAGGGGGGGGGTCTTGGGTTTCCATTTCCACGCGGTGTCACCATCATTTTTATTCTAGAACCGACCCATCGTTTGTGTGTGACATGAGGAGGCACACCATCACACACACGCACCGTGCATGCCGGTGCTGGCGGAGGCGGTGGCCTCACGGCGGTGTTCTGTTGCAGCACCAGCGGTCGCACGAAGACCCAGCCGCCCTGCGGTTTAACTTCTACGAGGTGATCACAACCGGCCCGGAAGCCCCGTCCGAGCTGAAGGCCCTGCAGCGGCGTTGCCTGGTGCCCGGCTGGTATGCGGTGCACATCGAGCGGTGGCTGGCCCACTTCGCGGCCTCCCAGGTAGCGTCCCGCCGCCGCCCGCCTCCCCGCCCGCCTCCCCCGCTGTGCCAGCACGGTGCTGATCTGACAGGCAGCATGGGAGCCCCAGCTGGTGTGGCTCTGTGGATAGAGCGCCGGCCTGCGGACTGAAGGGTCCAGGGTTCGATTCCTGGTCAGGGCACAGGCCCGGGTTGTGGGCTCGATCCACAGTAGGGGACGTGCAGGAGGCAGCTGACCCATGATTCTCTCTCATCACCGATGTTTCCATCTCTTTCTCCCTCTTCCTTCCTCTCTGAAATCAATATAAATATATTTAAAAGAAAATGGGAATTACCATATTTCTCCCTGTATAAGATGCTATTTTTTTCTAAAATCTTAGACTGAAAACAGAGGGGCATCTTATACACAGAAGTCAGCAAGGAGGAAGCCACAAGGGTGCATAGTTGCCCAGACCTTGTCAAACCGGCTTCCTCCAATCACAAGCCTTATTGTTACTGACCTCAGCTGATGCCATAGTGGAGGTGGAGGTGGGGAGATGTCAAAAAATAAAAAGATAAATACCGGTAAGCGAGTGTCTTCCTCTGCAAAATTCTCACTGAATGTAATCAGCTCGGCAAAGGAGCGTGGAACAGAGCTGCAGAGGCCATTTGGACCTCCTCCCGCTGAGGGTCTGATCGGACAGTGGAGAAAACAGGAAGAACAACTCCTTAAGGTGCCAGAAAAGAAGAAGGCCTTGATAGGAAAACCAGCAAAATGTTTAACATATCCATTTCTTAATTTTGGGTTGGAAAGGGGGGTGGGGGGCACGTCGTATACACGGGGGAATACTGTAACATGGCCACAGGTAACGATTTACAGCCAGACATGTTTAATGTCAATCATGATGTTCAGACGGGGTCAGTGGCATGGAACACGTTCTCAGGTCTCCCTGCGGACAGTGGCCAATCCCAAAGTGGTCGGTCCTCCCACCAGAGACTCCGGGACCACACGCCGATGGAACGCCATGCATGCCCTTACCCGCATGCTATCTGTCCCCACGGACACCCTGGTGGGACGGAGCCAGGAGTGAGGATGGCAGGACAGGTCCGCTCGGCTTACCCCCTCATTCCCAGTTGGGCGCGACCATAAATTGTGTCCTTGCCAGGGTCTGTGAGGAGAATGGGGTGATCTCCGCCCGTACCCCCAGGCTCTCCACCCTGGGCTCCAGGGTGGCTCAGGGGCTTTGTGGGCCGGAGATTACCTGAGCACACAGCACGTGGAGAGCCCTGTTTCCATGGAGCCACTAAGCCAAGAACGTGTCTGTGGTTTTCTCTGACTTAGAGCCAGGTTTCCCAAGGGCTCTGAATTGGGCCTCCAGCAATCTAACTGGTCAATTGGAGACACTGAGCCGAGAACATCACCACGCATTCGTGTGGTGCCGATTAACCCACACCAATAGTACATGCATTCCATATGTAGTGCGGGTTAACCCACTGGTTCAGGCCACTGAGGTCCAGGAAGGCAGCTCAGCCTAGTTGATTTTGCTCTGTTTCTCACTAAGTGACTGTTTCTGCCTTGCAGTTGCTGATCATTGATGGACAGCAACTGAGGTCCGACCCAGCTGCCGTGATGGACGGCGTCCAGAAGTTTCTGGGAGTGACGCCACATTACAACTACTCAGAAGCACTGACGTGAGTCTGCCTCATGCTCACCGGCGCACCCATCAGTTGCCCTCATGCGTGACCCCGGGGTGGGGGGTGCACATGGGCCCACACCATCAGCACTAGAGAAGCTTTTACACCCCATGGTGCCCTCAAAAGCCCTCAGGGCAGCACCCTCCTTCTCCAGAGTGTCTGCCTTTTCTGTGACCTCCTCCACGTGTGACCTCCTCCACAGAGTGTCTGCCTTTCTGTGACCTCCTCCACGGAGTGTCTGCCTTTCTGTGACCTCCTCCACGGAGTGTCTACCTTTTCTGTGAGCTCTTCCCAGGAAAGTTTGGTTAAGTCCACTCTTTCCATCCCCAGGAGTGGAGGGTGTAAAGGTGGAATGGTCAGGCTCTCCTCTGCAGGGTCTATGGGGTAGGACCCCGATGGCATCACGAGGTCCCTGACGGTGGGCAGATTTCTTTTTTCTTTTTTAAAAATATTTTCATTGATTTCAGAGAGGAAAGGAGAGAAAAGGAAACATCAGTGATGAGAGAGAATCATGGATCGGCTGCCTCCTGCATGCCCCCTGCTGGGGATCCAGCCCAAAACCCAGGCATGTGCTCTGATGGGAATCGAACTGTGACCTCTTAGTTCATAGGTCAACACTCAACCCCTGAACCACGCTGGCCAGGTGACTTTTACACCTTTAATTCTCTCCTTATAAACCATTTTAACTGTAAAAATGTACAGTATTCTTCCAAATTAGATTCATGTTTGTATTCACAGAATTATATTTCTATTACATTAAGTCAGTTTAATATACAGGGTGGGGCAAAAGTCGGTTTACAGATGTTTGTATGGGAAAAAATACAGTAATTAATAGGTAATAATGCAAGAATAAACTCTGTGGAATGATCTCAGAGACATTGATTTTCTTGGGCAGAGGATCACGGTGAGGACGAACCCTCGGAAGGCCCTCCATCGGGGCTGTGGCTGGATGACTGGGCCATGATCTGTTACGGGTGAATAAGGAGAGCATGGAATTAGTGACTCTAACGTAGGATCGGACTGAAGAGACATGTTTCCCCATGACAGTACAAATATACTAACATAGGTGCAGTCCACCTCGTTCCTCAAACATCCTCAGTCTGGTTCTCGGCCAAGTCGGTTGTCAACCACATCTTCCGTTTTTGACCTGATAACCCTTCCAAGCTGACGCCTCAGCAGACAGAAAGCGCGCGCCCAGCTAGTAAAGGAGAGAGTGCCCTTGCTGCTGGCCATGAGCACGGTTTTACCTGCAGAGGCCGGCGGGGGAAGGTGTGAACGCTCTCACAGCAGTCACAGGCACGGAGGGGTGGCAGACCTGGCGCTGATATGGGTGAAGGAGAAGCAAGGAGGCAGGGATTGCCTCTCGGGCAGTGACACAGGAACATCCCTGTAAGGCCAGCAGGGGGGTTGATAAGTTTGAGAAAAGAAGTGTTTCTTTATAAACTAACCAGCCCACTAGGCAAGCATGTGAGTGAGAGCAGTTAACATGGGGATCAGGTGGGGTCTGGGATGGATTGATTCCATTCACAGTCTTTCTCAGGGAAACATTATTCTGTTTTTGCACAAGTCACTTCTCAAATTGAGTTCCAGAAGCCAAAGGAGGCCCCGGGAATAGTGTGGTGTTCACTGGATCTCCTTAGACTCGCAGGCCAGCTCGCTCACCTGGGTGCAAGGGACACCGGCGCCCCGGGCTGCCTGCCGAGGGCCCGTCCCCGCTGGAGGCCTCCGCCCAATTCCCGGCCTTGGTAATCCGTCTCTCTGATCTGAGTGTGGTTTTTGTAGGTTTGACCCCCAGAAGGGCTTTTGGTGCCAACTGCTGGAAGGAGGGAAGACCAAATGCCTAGGAAAGAGCAAAGGCCGGAAGTACCCGCCCATGGACCCCCAGGTAGGTCTCCCTGGTTTTAGAATCGTGAGGTACATGAGGGCAGACGTGCTCACTGGACAGAGACCCCTCCAGTGGCTGGATAACATGTGTGAGCATCACACTGACTAGTACATATCAATGCACGCCCAGCGCCTGCTCTGTGCATGGGCCGAGCTAAGCCCTGGAGGCCCCACCGGGACGGGGGCTTCTCCCCGCCAACAGGCCTGCTGGCCGGGCCAGTGTCCCACAGCTGGCTCGCTCCACGCCGTCCACGCAGCAGCGTCAGAGCCGCAGCCAGGGCTCAGCCCTGCAAGGCGGCCCTCCCTCCCCCTCAGAGGCCGTCCCCGCCCCAGGGCTCACCTGTGCTTCTGACTCACCGGCTGTGAGTCAGGGGTCCCCACACCCCTCCCTGGGTTTCATTAATTCGCTGGAGCAGCTCCCAGAACTCAGAGACACACGGGGAATGGCGGATGGGACAGGAACACAGGACCGAGTGGGGAGGGGCAGGGCGTCCATGCCTCAGGGCACCCCCTCTCCCCACATCTCCCCGCTTCACCACCCAGAGCTCGCCGGTCCCTCCTATCGGGTGTCTGAGGCAGCTTCCTACAGGCAGGACTGAGGCCCCCCTGGCCTTGGGCATCTGTGTCACCTCCCCTCTCTCCTCCCAGGGGTCTGGTGGGGCTCGAGTTCCCACATTCTGTGCACTCGGCGTTGTCCCGGCAGCCAGCCCCATCCAGGGTGGGTTCGCACACCACCTCATCACCTGGCAGAAGACGTGGTCACTCATGTTCCGTTTTAGGACCTCTGCGTCCGAGCTGCAGCAGAGACCACGTGTCTATTTCTTATTCTGCCAGGATATCGAGAGGATACAGCAGTCATGGGCCAGATTGATGGCATGGGAAGGGGGAGGGGTTAGTTATGGCCCCTGGTCTGTGATAAGACACAGGAGGCAGGGGAGTCTCTGGGCGGAGGCACTCTGAGGAGGGTCAGGGATGGGGAAGCAGAAAGCCTCCGGAGCAGAGACCACGAGCTCCCTCCCAGCCAAGGCGGGCAAGGGAGGGAGGGAGTGATGCGGGCATTAATGGGAACAGAGGGAATGGGCAAACTAGAACCTTGAATGTCAATGAACTTGAGAAATCACTTTAACCTGCAAGACGTCAGTATGACATTCCCACTTCTACAAGCGGCTGACCCCGAGGGGAAGGGTGTGCCGTCGGGGTGCAGGGAGGACCTGGGAGGAAACACCGGTGCGGGTGCGCGTACGCCAAGCATGTGGCAGTCCGAATCCTCTCCCAGCGGGCACGGAGGCACTCGGGGAGTTTGCCAGAAGAGAGAGGTTCATTTGCGGTAAATTCCTGGGATGGGCTTACGAGGGAGGGGACTCTGGCCGGAGGTAAAACAAGGCTGTTGGTGCCTGCGCTCAGGGAGGCAGAGCTCCCAGGTATAGGGCGAGGCCGGCGGCACTGGACTGGAGCCCAGCGGTGAACTTGCTGTTTTCCAGAAATGAATGAAAGCATAGCGAGGCCTGGGTCTGTGGGGTCACCCTAGTGTGTGGCCCTCCGTCTGTGAAGGCCCGACCCCCGTGGCCGGCGAGGAGCAGGCCCGGGGACACGGCTCAGGTGGTCTCCGTGACGACCCCTGGCATTGTATGGAGTAGAACGTCCTTGGTGATTTTTGAAAATCTGTTTGGGTCCCAAAAAAGATGGGAAATGTTTTTGTAATACCACAAGTGATTTCTCTACACATGGATTTCCATGTTTAGGATTTTCTGTTTTTATACCACGGCCCCATGTCACAGAACGTGACACATTCCACGGAAGTGTCTGTGCTTGTTCAGCCAGGCCTGTGGAGTCGGTACAGACCGGCCCCTCCCCTGGCTGCTCTGTGGCATCAGAGGACCCCTCAGTCTCCCTGTGGCCGTCACCCATCCCGCCCTAAACGGGGCCCCTGGACCTGGTCTCATTCCCAGCTGCGCGTCTGCCAGGTGCTTTTGTAAACTAACAGCCAGGGGCCAGCCTGTCCCTCCTGAGCCAGTCCCGCACAGACAGGGCTGGATGCTATGGGAGCACTTATCCCAGTCCTGCCGGCAGCCGGGGGGCAGCGAGGCACCCACAGACAGCTGCTCTGCCCACCCCGCCCCCATGAGCTAGTTTCTTATCTTGGATAGAAGGACAAAGATTACATGGGGAAGTAGGAGTTTCAGGCATGGGGAAGTGACAGGGATAGTCTTACAGGTGACAAGTCATGCGGACTGGGGGGGTGGGTGGAGGTGGTCTCAGAAGGCGGACACCTCAGGGCACAGGGACCAGATCACAGGTGTAGGGGCTGAGGGTGGGGTTCACAGAGGGCGGGCACCTGGAGCACAGGGACCAGATCGCAGGCGTAGGAGCTGGGGGGGGGGGGGGGAGTGTAAAGAGCAGACTCCTCCAGGACTAGGAGGTCTCAGGCCCGAGGTGGGAGGCCTCTCCATCGTGACGGGCAGTTCTCGGAAGGAGGATGGGCCGCATTCCCAGGGGAGCCCCTGTCCCCGGGACGACTCCCAGCCGGGCGAGGAGGTGCTTTCTACTCAGAGCAGAGCCGTCCCGGGGACAGAGGGGGCCCATAGCTCTGGTCATGGCATTCCATTCTGCCCTGAACATTCTCAAAGGTGAAAAGGAGTGACATCCGAGCCGACACACAGAGACAATCTCTGCAGCCGACGGATTGCTGCACCCCTCTCGGGACAGGTTGTGCGGTCTCTTCTCAGGACGGCACAGCACTCAGCCTCTCTCCCTTCGCCCCAGGCCAGAGCCTTCCTGTCTGGCTACTACCGGGACCACAACGTGGAGCTCTCCAAGCTGCTGCACCGGCTCGGACAGCCCCTGCCCGCCTGGCTGCGCCAAGAGCTGCAGAAGGCCAGGTAGCCACGGGAGGACCACGCCCCGCCCACCGCCCCTCCGCACACGCGTGCCCCTGGGAGGGACTGGCCAAGCCCCTCCCGTCCCTCCCGTATGTCCGCACGCATGGGGTGGCTAACCCAGCCTGTGCGAGCTTCGGGCGTTTTCTAGTTTCCGGGCGGGGAACCAGCACGGCCCGTGCCTCTGTCCACCAGCATCTTCAGGACTCGGTGACCCAGAGGCCTGACCCTGGGGAGGAAGTGAGAGCCTGGCGGCTGGAGGAGGAGCGAGGTTGCTGTGAGCGGGTCTGAGTGAGGGCTCCGCATCCCGCCGTGCGTGGTTGTGAGAGAGGCCGGCGGCCCTGCCTGCTCTGAGCAGCCGTCACTCCGAGTGTGCACCTGTCCCTCCTCCTTCAGCGCCCATGGCTCGCTGACCCGGCAAAGCAGGAGCCTCCATGTCCTCCTGTCTGTCCTCCTGTCTGTCCTCCTGTGAGGACGGACCAGCTGCAGTGCCCTCAGGGGCAGGACGAGCTGAGCGGCGCACAGCATCCTGGGCGTCATGGGTCCCCAGCACCCATCGGAGATTCGGGGAGCACAATGAGGATGCAGACTCAGAGCTCAGTGGCTCTTGTGCACGTCTCCACGTGGTGCGAGCCGTCCTGCCCTCAGCTCAGGCCCCTGCCGGAGGCCGGGAGGGGCCCGTAGACTCCGCGCACCAGGGGAACAGACACATGGACGAGCAGAGGGATGGGTGCAGCGCGCTGCTGGGTCCAGGAGGCCCTGGCACCGTCCATGTCACGCATTGGCCGTGGACGTATGGGCTTGCTGTGCGCCCTGTGGGCTTGCTGTGCGCCAGCCAGGCAGGCAAGCACACAGGCCGTGCCGTCCCGCCTATTACAATATATGCTGAGCTGAAACTCCCTCTCCCGTCAGCTTCTTACCCTGCAGTTCTGCTCTCCCGTCTCACCCACACAGGATTCTGGGAAGGGCCCTTCCTGGGACAGTGGCAGGTGCCTCTGCGTGCGGAGGGCGGGCTCAGGCTGTGGGGTTTGGTCCTGTTTTGTCCTGAAGGCGTGCTCGTCGCTCAGTGACACATCCAGGAGATGCTCAGTAGAACGCAGGTCACACGGCTCCACTGGGAACCCTGCCCGCCTGCCTCTGGGACTGTCCGTGGCTGAAATAACAGACCGTTCCCTGCAATCTGAGAAACTGTGCTTCACAATTTTTATTTGTGCTCTTGTTAAGCTGGTGATTCAAATCAGATCTAAAAGAGAATCAGTGATGTCTACCTGTTATTTCAGAATTCACTCAGATGCTCCTTCCTGGCCTTCCCACTGCAGCCAGAGGCTCTTATCTCCCCTCCACCACCCCAAAAAAGAAAGAAATGTAAGGTTTCCCTTGGGCACAATGAACAGAAATCATCAACTTTTCCTTGCTGCCCCTTTGTCCACCGAGAGACCCCAGTTCTCAGCCTGGCTACTGGGGGAGCAGGGCCAGCAGCGCCGGATGTCCGCAGACCAGTGGATTGTGGGCCGAGAACTGACACTGCGTTGTTTAGCTCACTGGCTCTTCCAGTTTATGGTCTCACTAGAGACCTGTGCACAAAATCGTGCATGGGTTGGGGTCCCTTGTGGGGAAGGACCGTGGGAGGTTGGCTAGCCTGGGAGGTTGGCTGTGAGAGTGCACTGACCACCAGGGAGCAGCTCCTGTGTTAATTGTCTGCCCCCTGGTGGTCAGTGCGCGTCATAGCCACTGGTCCACTGGTTGTTCGGTCATTATGTCAGTTAGGCTTTTATATATATAGATTCCTTTCTTTCTGGAGCTAGAAATTAAGGTGTTTTTTTTGTTTGTTTTTTTGTTTGTTTTTGTTTCCAAATGGGATATCAGATATATTTATAGAAGACAGGAGATATTTTTCATATTAAGCGACATTCACCTAACTCAAAGCACAGTTCATCACTAGATTGTTTAAAAATAAAACTCATTTTACACACTTTTTCATTTTTTTTCCTAAATGATGTAAACAGTATCATTCACCTCCCTACAGATATTGGGAAGGGAAATTCCCCCAAATCTAACCAGTCCATTTCCATGGTTCATTTCAATCAGCACGCACATGCCTTTATTCAGGTTGATGAGGGAGACACAGAATAAAGTCTAACTGTATAACTCTCTTCATCTCAGTGCTTAGAGGGCCCTGGGCCAGAGAAAATTATGATACATAAGGAAATTTTCAGAATGTTTTGATTTTTCAATTTTTGCTCACTGGCTACTTCAGAATTATAGACTCAATGTTTAATATATGCAATTCTTTGAAATTTTAAGTAAATTCTAGCCCTAGCCAGTTTGGCTTAGTGGAAAGAGCATCAGCCTGCAGAAGGGTCCCCGTTTTGATTCTGGTCAAGGGCACATGCTTCTCTCTCATCATTGATGTTTCAATTTCTCTCTCCCTCTCTTTTCCTCTCTGATACCAATAAAAGTATATTTAAAAAATAAATTTAAATAAATCCTGTCTTGAGGTCTGCAGTGACATGCTTTTTAAACTTGTGAAGAACTTTCTAAAACCTTTAAGCAAGCTGGTGCCTTCTCCTTTTCCCTTCTTGGTTCCAGCTGTCTGATTCACAAATATAGCCACTGATTCCTTCACACTGACATAGGCAGGGTCAGCATTTCATGCATGGCATCGTAATATAGTAGATGTTTGTCCAATACCAGCCTCTAAGAATTATCTCCCAGCCCTGGATGGTGTGCTCAGGGGTTGAAACGTCAGCCCACACACTGAAGGGACTTGGGTTTGATTCCTGGTCAAGGGCACATACCTGGGTCACAGGTTCGATCCCCAGCCCCAGTTGGGGCATGAGTGGAAGGCAACCAATCAATCAATATGTTTTGATGTGTTTCTCTCACATTGGTATCTCTCTCTCTCTCTCTCTCTCTCTCTCTCTCTCTCTCTCTTCTTTCTCCCTCTCTCTTTGCCTCTTCCCTCCCACTCTCTCTAAAAAAAAAAAAAAAACATGGAAAAAATATCCGAGGGGAGGATTAAGAAGAACAAAAAATGAAGTTACAAATCGCACTCAGAACCACATGTTGTTTGTATTGAAAAATGGTCCAGAAAGAATTCGGTGGGCAGCAAGGAAGCGTGCTGGCAGGACAAACAGACACTCCTAAAATAACAGCAGCATCCAGAGCTCTCCATCCAAGAAGAGCGTGTACTCGCCTGGGTTTCCCCAAACCCACGTGTGTAAAACCGTAGCTATGGGCTTCTCTCTCACGGGTTTCCAGGATGTGACATGTTACCAGGATGTCACCTGACCCACTTGCTCACCATGAGTAATGACTTTCTTCAATGACACACACAGTGTCTCCAAGAACGCTGTCATAGAAGGCTGCCTGCGGGGCTGTGGTTACAGAAAGGGCCACCACCTGCCCGAGGGAGAGACGGCCACCACCATGCTGGCCTTGATTTCACGGAGAAACCCAGCAGACACCTCCACGGCAGGAGCTCAGCTCAGGGACCCAGCAGTGCACTGAGGTTCACAACAAGAGTGAGCGTTTCGGGGGGACGTGGGGGGCGGGCAGGAAGGGTTGCCTCTCCCCGCAGCCGTGGGTTAAAGGTCTGGGTCTCCCTTCAGAAGGAAAGCTGCCGGGAGCGTGGCTCTCCCCCTCTGCCTGGGCTTTGCTGGGTGCCGGCGCATGAATGCCTCCCCCCTTCACCTCTGTTCTCTGTGCACACCTCCCCGAGCTGCAGCCACGCTTAGTGTCGCCAGGAGGGCACGCACGTGCTGGGCCTCGCAGCACTGCCTCTCCGCTGTGGGCTGGGACATGGGTGGGACTTGCAGGGTCACCTCGCCCTGTTCTATAAAATAGAGATGGTGAAGTGTCCCTCATGGGGTGATTGCAAGCATCCAACGAGGATACAGTTAAATAGCCCAGCCCCACGCATGTGGCTCCGTGGCTGAGCGTCCACCTACGAACCGGGAGGTCACAGTTCGATTCCAGTCCGGGCACAGGCCCACGTTGCAGGCTCCATCACCAGTGTGGGGGGTGCAGGAGGTAGCCGATCCATGATTCCCTCTCATCATTGATGGTTCGGCCTCCCTCCCTCTCCCTTTGGATCTGACATGAATAAAAATACATTTAAAAGTAAAAAATAAAAATTGCGAAGCCCAGTGCCTGACGTAGTCGAGCTGCTGGTGTGCGTTGAGCAGCAATGTACCGCACTCACATCTCTCTCCTTCCCCCGGGCAGTGTGTCCCCTCCTTTAGGAGTAAGACCGATGGGTCTTGTGTCTGAAACGTGAACTCACTGCATTTGGTCAAAGCGGGAACCGGTCCTCCTCCTCACCGCCCGGAAGTGAGCGTGCGCTCCGCTGTGGCCCTGACCACGGGAGCGGGCTGCCCGCCAGCGGGTCTCGTCCCTCCTCCCGCCGGCACCTGCCGTCCACTCCTCCTCACTCCTGTCTCTGTGGCTCTCTCTCCACCTCCTCACGCCCGACTGGTTCCTCGGGGACCTGGGCAGGGGCACAATTCCTCAAACCAAAGGAAAGTCCCCCCATGTGAGGAGCCCTGTGTCTGATAAGGAATCGAGACCTGAAGACGCTCCATGTGTGAGAGTCCCGAGAGCCCGCCCCCCAGGCCCCAGCCTCTGCCTCACCTGCCCCCAGGGAGTGCCCTCCCACAGTGACTAAGTTTACCCCGTTCCCCCGCTGAGAGCAAGCAGCGTTCCGTTCCTCGTGTCCTCGTGCCTGAGTCACTGCAGGCACACGGGGCAGGCCAGACATACACATCACAGAAATAGCTAATTTCTACTCGTCTGTCTCAAACCCTGCCCAGTACCAACGGCTGGCACTCGCCGGACCCGGCGGAGCCCGTGGAAGTTCACTGGCAACACCAGGCAGCACATGTCCCCAGCCTCACCCTCACTCCGCACTCAGCCCTGGGAAGTGTGCCCACCACTCAGGACTGCAGAGTGGTGCCTCCAGGCCAAGTCTCTGCCCAGATCCCCAGCCAGCACTCCCCACGCGGGCCCACCTGCCTCTGCACAGCCCCAAACCCTCTGACCCGCCCCCGGAGCGCCCTGCAGGGGTCCCGGCAGCCAGGCGGAGGTCTGCTCTCCCCCGAGCCTCTCTCCTGTTCCGAACCTCACCCCTCACCCCGGGTCCAGCACTCGGTCCTTCACGAGCCCCGTCTCACGCCGCCCCATGCTGCCCTGCGTGTCTGCGCTGCACGGTGCTCTGAGGGAATTCCCCGGGGACCCAAGTGCAACTCGAAGTGTTCTGGCCACTGCCTGGGAGGCAAGGGGAAGCCGGGATAGATGTAATAGTCATTGACTGCACTCTATCCCAACATGCCTGCCATGTGCGGTCAGTAAGATCACGGACTTGACATTTGTGCTCATTGGGTGTATCCCACTCCAACCACCCGGAGCACACACAACCCCCCCCCCCAGCCTGGCATGCCCTTCTGCCCATCATCACCACTTCCTATGCGTGAACTGAGAGCGTTCTGCCCATGGCATAGGGCAGCTAGACACTTCCCTGCCCTCCAACACGTGGGACCCCTCCAGGCCCGGCCACCCAGGACACCCGGGCCACCTGAGAAGGGTGAGCACGGGACCAGGGGTCAGGGTCCATAGCACCAGGAAGTGCCCAGTCCCCATGCAGCATGTGACGGGCTCGTGGGAGGACCCGGGACCGTTGCCAGGGAGAAGGGACTGTCCATCCATGGGTAGGGGCCCCTTCTCCTCCAGAGCAGAGCTGGAGGGAGGGCGGCCCGAACCTCCCCATCCTACAGAGGCCTCGGCCTCACAGACATCAGGCCGCACCTCCCAGCCTCACAGCGACCTGCCCCACGGCCTCACGGTATCCGTGAACTCCGTCTCAGCTCCGAACGGAGGGCCCACTTCTCGCTGAGTCATACTTCACACTCCTGGCCTGACCAGGGGCCTGTACACATTGTAAACTGGTCCTCAAACACTCTGCACATCCCATACCCAATAGGAGAAGGAGATGCACACCCTCTGGAAGTCCCAGACCCAGTAGGAGATGTGCCCACCCTCTGGGCGTCCCAGGCCCAATAGGAGACAGACATGCTCACCCTGTGCACGTCCCAGGTCCAATAGGAGACGGACGTGCTTACCTAGCAGCATGTCTATGAAGTCGCACCCCCACCCCCCCCCCCCAGGTGCCAGGGAAGAATTAGCGCCATCACGGGCAGCTCATGCTGACTGTGAGGGGAATGATGGTCTGTGTTAGAGAGTGGGTGGTTTGTGTGAAGTTCTGTGCTGAGCAGACCACTCCCAGGACTGACTGTCTCCAGTGAGCAACGGGGGTGAGGCCACTTTACAGCCACAGGGACCACGTCCCTTTCTGAGGAAGTAATCCCTATTTCCCAGGCTGCCACCTGCAGGAGCCAGGACACTGACTCTGCCACAAATCTTCTTTTTTAAAAATATATCTTTATTAGAGGTCAGGTGCACAAAATTCTTGCACTGTGGGGGAGGTCCCCTCAGCCCAGCCTACACCCTCTCACAGTCTGGGAGCCTTTGGGGGATGTCCAAGTGATGGCTTAAGCCCACTCTCCGTGGGCCTAAGCCAGCAGTCGGACAGCCTTAGCGCGGCCATTGAGGCCGGAGAGGCTCCCACCACCACTGTTGGGCTTGCCAGCATGCGCCTGGCTTCTGGCTGAGCAGCGCTCCCCCTGTGGAAGTGCACTGACCACCAGGGGGAAGCTCTTGTATTGAGTGTCTGCCTCCTAGTGGTCAGTGCGTGTCAAGAGACCAATTGTTTGGTTGATTTGCATATTAGCCTTTTATTATATAGGATTGTTTTCAGAGAGAAAAGGAGAGCAAGAGCGAGAGCGAGAGCAAGAGAGAGAGACAGCAATGATGAGAGAGAATCGTTGATCAGCTGTCTCCTGCACGCCCCACACTGGGAATTGAGCCTGAAACCCAAGCTTGTACCCTGACTGGAAATCAAACTTTGACCCCCCCTGGTTCAACCACTGAGCAACACCAGCCAGGCCCCACAAATCTTTATCAACAAACTATTCAGACTCCAACAACATCTGTCCCATCAGTAGCCCCTGGTATACCTGTTCTCCTGTTCTAGGAACCAACCATTTCCTACTTACAAACAGGAGCTCGTGGCCTGTCCCTCGTCAGTCAGAGCCTTTCTCGGGCCCATTCCCACCTTCCTGGGGCCCCACTGGCCCCTGCTGCCCTCTGCCAGGCCATTGGGCTCCCACCAGCATCCTCAGCTCCCACTGCCCCCCAGGGACCCACCTGAGCCTCAGCAGGTGCCTCCTCTGATGGCAGTGTGAGCTCCACAGAGGCTTCTGTCTGTGCTCCTCTCTGCCTGCAGCTCTTCCACAAATATTAGTGCAGAATGCATTACAGAGGAACAAAGACGGTGGCGAAAGGTAAAACCCTAAGCAGGAAGGACGGGTGTGGAAGCTGAGAGTGTTTTATTGGGGGGTGGGGAGGGGGGGGGGTCAGGAAGAGACCAGGAAGATGGGGGCTGGGAGCAAGAATATGGCTGGGAACCTATTTGCCTCAAGCACCTGTCACAAAAGAAGGCAGAAGTTACAGAAAGGTGGATTTCCTATTAACAGTTCCTATTAGACAGATAACAATGTTTTCAATTATTAGGTGGGTAAATATTCAGAAAATGTTTTCTAATCAATGGATCGGCATGACCTATTGGAGGAAAAGGAACTTTCACGTGTGTAAGTGGTTAAGAATAGACTGAATTCAAGCCTGGCCAGCGTGGCCCAGTGGCTGAGCGTCCACCTAGGAGCCAGGAGGTCACGGTTCGATTCCCGTCAGGGCACATGCCAGGCGGCGGGCTTGATCCCCAGTGTGGGGCGTGCAGGAGACAGCCGATCCATGCTTCTCTCTCATTAGTGATGTTTCTATCTCCCTCTCCCTCTCCCTTCCTCTCTGAGATCAATCAGTATATGCATGAAGAATAGACTGAATTGAAATTTCAAAGAAAGTCATACATTAAGTGTGAACCCCACCGCCTTCCTTCTGATTCTGCAGAGATGTCAGTGTAACAGAGAGAGCTGTGCCCTGTGAGGCAGTGAGCGCTGGCTGGCTGGCTGGCTGGCTGGCTGGAAAGTTGTCTGTTTGTTCCGTGTTTACTTTGTCCTTTTGTTTAGAACGCAGCCAAGCACATCAGCCTCCCCTCGGGACTCCAGGAGGCCCATGTGAGCAGGGCCATAGCCACCCCTTGTGCTCCTTTCGGGGGCCAGACCCTCTGCCCTCAGCACGTCACATGTGGTACATGTTACGTGTCACACATGGTATGCTATTATAGAAAACACCCCCATATACAAGTGCATGCATGTGTAGCACAGCCATACAGGCAATCCGCCGTGCCCGCGAAACCTGTGAAGTCTGCGAACCGGAAGCAGGCGGCCCGGGCACGCGGTCGGGGTCTCTGCAGCTGTTCCTCCGAGAAGCAGCCACCCAAGGCCTTATCTTGTCAGCAGCACTTACTCTTTGCCGCAGGACACCACTCCTCCCCCATCCCCCATTCACCTTCTGCAATAAACTTCATTCATTGGAGCGGCCTCCAGGCCGGAGCAAAGCGCCCCTTCCAAAGCACAGGTCACGGGGCAGCTTTCCCAACTCATAGCCGAGCCGCCCTGCTCCATGCACAGCCTCCCAGCCACGTTTACACCGTTTTCATTTTCATTTATTTTTTATCCCCTTTTATTGAAGTCAGAGAGGAAGGGAGAGGGAGACACAGAAACATCCATGATGAGAGAGAATCATGGATCTGCTGCCTCCTGCAGGCCCCGCCCTGGGGATGGAGCCACAACCTGGGCCTGTGCCCTGGCCGGGAATCGAACCCTGACCTCCTGGTTCATAGGTGAAGCTCAATCACTGAGCCACACCGACCAGGCTACAGCTGTTTTTAAAGGCAGAGACACAATAAAAAATAAACAAACAAATAAAGGCAGAGACAGACAGCTGGACTCAACCCCTAGCACCACAGGAGGCCAGGGACCCACAGGGAGGCCACGCAAGGAAGCCTCTCGGGATCCCAGGTGAGCACCTGGGAAGCGGTGGTCACGGTGAGTCAATGGCAGCCTCAGGGCAGGGCTCTGGAAGCTTGCGTGGGACTGACCCATGGAAAACAAGATGACCATAGGAATAAGCCGCTGCCTGGACCACAGCAGGACAGGGCTGTGGCCATAAGAATGGGCTCAGGAGGCCCAGGAGAGGAACACCCAGGAGGTCAGGCTGCAACACCCCCCTCGGAAAATGGGGCTCGGAGGTGGTGTCTGTGGTGTCAAGTTCTAGAAGGGCTGGTTGCTTTTGCTGCTGACCCTGAGGAACGGGGAAGATTGGGAGGTGACCGTGTACTTGCCCCCAGCCCGCTGATGCGAATTAACTGGCCAGAGGCCATGGGGCTTTGCCATACCTGCCCTCTATCCATTCAAATAAGGAAGGAAAATGGATTCAAACCACCGGTTCATCTGTAAAATAAAGTAAAAAGTAGAAAAATAATTAAACCTAGCATTTACCTGATTGAGGGAATGCCATTCCTTTTAGTTGGGATGGGTGATACTTATTCCCATACATAATTTATCAAGTCATAACTTAGCAACCGATAATTTAAAGGGATTTTGAATGTAAATGAAACAAGTGAAAAATGCAAAGAAAAGGGTGCTAAAAATTCACTGTTTTTCCTTTTTAATATGTTCAACTCTTTTTTTAAGCACATAGCAAAGTTAGTTTGGCAATTGGTAGTTTTTTTAAGTAATTTTTTTATTATTATTTCAGAGAGGAAAGGAGAGAGAGAGGGATAGAAATGTCAGTGATGAGAGAGAATCATAGATTGGCTGCCTCCTACACACCCCCTACTGGGGATTGAGCCCAGGCATGTGCCCTGGAATCGAACCGTGACCTCCTGGTTCATAGGTTGATATTCAACCACTGAGGCACATTGTCCTGGCTGGTAAAATATTTTTTATAAAAATTATGATTGTAGAGATCCACAAATGAACAGGAAACAATAAGCAAACACATATTCTACTGGGAATGTCATTTTTTGAGGCTGAGATATATAACCAAACATTATCTGTTCATAACACTCAAAAACATAAAGGGATGTTTTTGCTCACGTTGCCTGCTACGGGCTGGTCTATGTATGATCAGCAACATTTTGAATTGACGATAGATTTGTGTGTGTTGATGCTACTTTGCATCTATGTGGTTACAGGAAATATCAATTTCAGTAAACAAATTAGTTTCCATTCATATCAACAAAATCGTTGCACATGTGCTATATGCTTCCTGCGTCCGATGACTTTGTTCAGGGAGAGGCGATGTCCAGTATGAACACTCTTTCCCCCCTATTTCTGCTGGAGGGAGAGGGAGCCTCCTGGCCACATAGCCACGCCCACTCGCCAAGGGATGCTCATTGTCTGACTTTCTCCCCTTCATTCCCCACACACACTAGGGCCATTTTTTTTAAATCAAATATTATATTACATAAACTAGGCTATCCACTTCTACTCAATGCCAATATCAGACTTTGTTAATTACTATAGCTCTTAGTTCATATTACTAGAATCATTCTTGATATTTTTTTAAACCTCACCCAAGGATATTTTATTCATTGATTTTTAGAGAGAATGTAAGGGAGGGGGAGAGACAGAGACAGAGAAACATTGATGTGAGAGGAACCTGCAGCCCAGGTATACCCCCTTGACTGGGATTGAACCTGAGACCCTTCAGTCTGTGAGTAGATGTTCTATCCACTGAGCAAAGGAGACTTGCTCTCAGCCAGAGCAAACCAGCCAGGGTGAGCCATTCATATATATCTCCTACCTAATAAAAGAGAAACATGCAAATCGACCATACCATTGCTACATCCACAAGCCCCACCCACCAACCAATCAGAGTGAGTATGAAAATTAACCCAAGATGGCAGTTAATTTGCAAATCCAGGCCAGAGCAAAGACTGAAGACAACGTAGAAAGAAGCCAAGCGCTGCAGAATGGCTGCGGAGAAGCAAGCAAGTGGGGTGGGGAGAAGAGAGGAAAGCAGGTGGGGCAGGGAGAAGGGAGGGAAGCAGGTGGGGCAGGGAGAAGGGAGGGAAGAGGTGGGGCAGTGACCACAGCAGAAAGCTCTATTGCAGGAATCTTCCTGCAATGGGCCTCTAGTATATAAATATATGGCCTGGTACACAAATTCATGCACAAGTGGGTCCCCTGGCCTGGCCAGTGATTGAGGCCAATCAGAGACTGATCAGGGCCAGCAGGCCAGCCAGAGGGAGAGACTGTGGGAGGTTGCCCAGCCACAGGAGCTTGGTTATGGGAGCACACTGAATACCAGACAGCAGCTCCTGCATTCAGCATCTGCGCCCTGGTAGTCAGTGTGCGTCATAGCAGCTGGTCAACTGGTTATTCAGTTGAATGGTCATAATGGTCGCTTAGGTTTTATATATATGTATATATCTCCTACATAATAAAAGAGTAATATGCAAATTAACCATCACTCCACTACATCCACTAGCCATGCCCACCAGCCATACCCATCAGCCAATCATAACGAGTATGCAAATAAACCCAACCAAGATGGCTACAGCCACAGAGAGCAGGAGGGAGGCTTGGGTTTCCCAGGCAATGGAGAAAGCCAAGCTTTCCACCTGCCCTTGCTGGCCTAGGCCTCCACTCAAGGCTACAAAGTTTCAATTATAGAATGTAAACAAATCCAAACAGAAATGGCAGCAGCCACAGAGCAAGCAGGAGACTTGGCTCCACTCCAGGCTACAAAGTTTCAATTGTAGAAGGTAAATAAGTTCCACATACCAAGGCCTCTGCTTGGGTTGCCAGGGGGTGGGGTTCCCTTGGGGCATGGGGACCCAGGCCACCCCATGCCCCAAGGGAACCCCCACCCTGATACGGGAAACCCTTCAAGGCAAATTGGATGGCCCCCACCCATGTACCCAGTCTCTATCTTATCTAATAAAAGAGTAATATGAAGATTGACCATCACTCCAACACACAAGACGGCTGCCTCCATATGGACAAGATGGCCACCACAAGGTGGTCTGCAGGGGAGGGCAGCTGGAGGCTATCGACCCTGCAGGGGAGGGCAGTTAGGGGTGACCGGATCAGCAGAGGAGGGAAGTTGAGGGCAAACATGCTGGCAGTGGAGCAGTTAGACATCAATCAGGCTGGCATGGGAATGATTATGGGTGATCAGGCTGGCAGGCAGAAGTGGTTAGGGGCAATCAGGAAGGTAGGCAGGTGAACAGTTGAGAGCCAGCAGTCCTGGATTATGAGAGGAATGTCCGACTGGCAGTAGAACATCCCTTGAGGGGTCCCAAATTGTAGAGGGTGCAGGCTGGGCTGAGAGACACACACCCCCCATGCATGAATTTTATGTACCAGGACTCTAGTTCTATTTAATAAAGAAGGAATATGCTAATTGATGGCCACACCCTCACAAAGATAGTGGTGCCCACAGCCAATAAGGAGGAATATGCTAATTGACTGTCACACTCTCAAAGATGGTGGCACACAAAGCCACAAGATTGTGGCACCCAGTCTCCTCAGCCCTGCTGGGGTGGCCAGCACATGGCTCTGCATGCCTGCCTTTGAAGTCCCTCAGCATCTCAGCTACCCAGGGCCAACCGAAGCTGCTGCCAGCAGTGATGTGATGGGGGCATTGCCTTCTCCTGATTGCCAGGTTGCCTCCCATCCCTGAGAGCTCCCAAACTATGAGAGGGGCCAGACCAGGCTGAGGAACCCCCCTCCAGTGCGTGAATTTTCATGCCCCGGGCCTCTAGTTGTGTTATAAGCATCAGGTTTTATGGAGGCTCAGTCTCTAGGGTGCAAACCTAGAATCAGTACATACTGAGTGTGAATGGAAAAGAGATCAGGTTTGCAGTGAGTGAATTCCGGAGACCCTGAGCACATAGCCCACCAGGTCTTGGGACATGTGTTCACTGTCCCACTGTAAGTGTTAGCATCCTCTGTCTGCACACAAGCATTTACCTCAATTACAGAAATTAAAGTGTTGTCAGGGCATTGCCTGCAGGTCTCCCAGTGATGGGGAGAGAGGTTAGAAAGGCAGGAGCCTGATGTCTGGGTTGCCGGCTAGATCCCCCGTGTGGGGCGCGCAGGAGGCAGCTCATCAATGACTCTCTCATCACTGATGTTTCTATAGCTCTCACCCTCTCCCTTCCTCTCTGAAATCAATAAAAATATATTTTAAGAAAGAAAGGAAGGCAGGAGCCTAGGTGAGAGCCATTCAACAGGACAGTGATGATGATGCGACAGGCTCCATACTCATGGGCTGAACTAAGTCGCTTCCCATTGAACTTGATCAAATCACACTCAGAGGAAGATGCAAATCTTCTTCTTTCAGAAGGAGAGGCTGGTCGTCATTAGATGAAGCACCGTTGGGTGGGAAGAAGGGGCATGTGCTACTCCACTTTCCTGCACATGGTTTTAGATAATGAGACTACAGACGATGAACAAGCCCATGGCCATGGCACTTTATTACTGAACTCTCTCCACCTGCTTTATGCCCAGTAGCATATTACCCCAATAATATATCCTGATCATCTATTTTCATATGGATTTGCCTCCAGAATATAAAATTGAATAAAATGAAATTTATCGGCTCTTAAAATATGTCATCATTCTTGGCTCATCAGAAAAAATAAATAAAAGTGATAAAACCCCACCTAAGCACTTCTTTCCCAAAACTTCTTGTATTTTGGCCAAAATCATAGGAATTAAAATTCTTTATAATGAGGACCTACCAATGCCCATGCCTGTACACATAGGTCTGATTGCTTCTGGGTTCTTAAATATGTAAATGATGCCAAATATTCTAAACCACCCATTTTTAATCAATTAAAATATTTCTTGCATAGTGAGTCCCCCAGAGTCCAGCCAGAGGGCTTGAGATGGACCCACTCTCAGGATGGACACGGGACACCACCAGGCTAGGCTTTCACTTGGGAGGTAAGTCTAGACCCCTCAGCCCTTCAGGGCTGAGAGGTTAATGAAAAGTATGCCGCTCTGTCTTCAAGAAGTTTAGAGTGGCTGGCCAGCTCAGTGGTTGAACTTTGACCTAGGAGGTCACAGTTCAATTCCTGGTCATGGCACATGCCTGGGTTACAGGCTCAATCCCCAGTAGGGAGCGAGCAGGAGACAGCCGATCAATGATTCTCTCTTGTCATTGATGTTTCTATCTCTCTCTCACTCTCCCTTCCTCTCTGGGATCAATGACAATCTACACCAGTGGTCAGCAAACTGCAGTTCGTGAGCCACATGTGGCTGTTTGGCCCTTTGAGTATGCCTCTTCCACAAAATACCACATGTGGACGGGCACATACAGTGCTATTGAAATTTCATAGGCCATGCACAGAAGTCAGTTTCCGGCTCTCAAAAGAAATTTCAATTGTTATACTGTTGATATTTGGCTCTGTTGACTAATGAGTTTGCTAACCACTGATCTACACTAATAAAAGAGAAAGATGCAAATTGACTGTACCTTCATGACGCCCACCAGCCAATCAGGAAGTGAATATGCAAATTAACCCAACAAATATGGCATGTTGATTTGCATACACAGGTGCCAAGTGGCTGGGGATGGGGTGGGACACTTGTGACACCAGCTGAGCCTCTGGACAGTGTGTGGGAAGGCAGAAAGGCAACTCCAGGCCAGAGTGAAGGTGATGCTGGCAGCCTGGGGAAGGAAGGCCATGCTTGCATGAATCTTTGTGCACCTGGCCTCTAGCCTATAATGAAAGGGTAATGTGCTAATTGGACTGGACACCCTTCGCTATGAAGCTGGAGGGAAGCCAATGTCGACGGCTGGGGGATTCTACATGAATTTCACGTGTCGGGCCTCTAGTGCATTTTAAAGGAAAAGAAAGTTTCAAGTCAGGCAGGGGGGAGGCAGAGGACAGTCAGTTCTGAGCTAGAGCATCTGACAAGCAATATGCTGGTTCAATAGGAGAAGAGAGGAGAGATGGAACAGAGAGTCCACTCAGAGCACTTCCCAGAGGAAGGTCCATGGGGATGGATTTCTGACTGAGGACATGGAGGGGGGAGAGGGACCCATAAATTAGAGGAGTATGTGTGTGTGTGTGGAGGGGGGTCCCCCCAAAGGAAACTCACTGTAATGAAATACTGGTTATGGCAGTTCAGGGCTTTCTTTCCAAAAGGAGCATACGCCCCACACCTCACGCTGGGAAGAGACTCTGTCGGTACTGCTGAGGTCCCCAAATACCTCTGACCTCATGGAGCAGGTGGTCAGTTCAAAAACATTGATTTTTAGGCCAGAGTGATGCAGAGGCCATATCAGCGTCACTGCACCTGGGAGCCCACCTTTCTCACGTCTCACATCTAGGACCACAGGCCCACCAGCCCCCTCCCCCCGGGTCCCACTGCTTCCCCAACCGCCCGGTGCCCTGTGCTGGGTCTGAGCCCCTCTGGAATTGGGAAAGGATATGAGCAACGTCGGGAGATGGCTCGTGCTTTATTGCCAACAAAGAGGCCATTGGACACACGACAGCCACTGCACACACAGCAGCCAGCCACTGGCCGGTCGGCAGCGCATTTTACGCCAACTCAGACCAAAGAGGCTTCTTGCCGAGCGGAGCGGTGCCCTCCGCTGAGGGCGTGAGGTGCAGGCACTGAGCGGTGCGTGCAGTAAGGCCGCTGTGCACATACATGTGGCCCAGGGGCCTTTATTCCCTGGCGTTCTCTGGAAAGGGCCCCATGCACTGCCACAGGAAACCACCAGGTGTGCAGGCTAATTTCAGAAGCCAGACATTCTATACATCTTACCCACGTAAACATCCTAGGTTTTAGACAGGGAAACCACAATGGTTAACATCTTAAGCAATCAAACTTAAGCAGATATATCATTAATTTAATAATATCCTAGCAACAGACCCCAAACACCAGTGAGCATGAGAAACAAATGTTCTTTTTTTAAAATAAATCTTTATTACTCAGATTATTACAATTGTTTCTCCTTTTTCTCCCCCAAAGCTCCCTACCACCCAGTTCCCTTCCCACCCTCTGCCCTTACCCCCTCTCCCCCCAATTGTCTTCATCCATTGGTTATATGATTTCAATCCAGTCTCTCACTGCTTCCCCACCCCCTTATCCTCCTGATAATTATCAGTCCACTCCCTTTCTTTGCCCCTGATTCTACTATATTCACCACTTTATTCTGTTCCTCAGATTTTTTTTCCCTTCTCTTTTCCTTTTTTCCGTATATGAATTTCAGGTGGGACACTCTCTCTCATTTGTTTTTGTAGGGAAATACAACAGAGTGTTCTGTAGCTAATGGCTGCAGACTGTCCAAATGTCTCAGGACTATACGAATAGAATCCACTCCTCCTCCGGTTCACACCGCCCCCTCCCCCCGGGTCCCACTGCTTCCCCAGGGCACATGGCTCTCCCGGTGTACACGGCTCCCCAGGTCCCACAGCCCCCCTTGGGCACATGGTTCCCCCGGGAACATGGCCCCCAGGGGCACACAGCCCCCCTGGGGCACACGGCTCCCGGGGGGGGGGGGGGAGACAAACATTCTTAAAGAACAATGGTGATAACACAATATAGAGAGGAAGGGGTGCCCGGAAGTTGGTTACCGATGGGAAACGCTGGGTCTTAATTCTGTGCTTTTAAGGAATAAATTATTGAGATATATACCTCACTCTAACCTCCCCAAAAGTGCAGAGTCTTAAAAATGTATATGAGGTCCTAGCCAGTTTGGCTCAGTGGATAGAGCATCGGCCTGTGGACCCAAGGGTTCCGGGTTCAATTCTGGCCAAGGGCAGGTACCTCAGTTGCAGATTCCTCCCTGGCCCGGGCCCTGGTCGGGACTCCTGCAGGGGACAACCAATCGCTGTCTCTCTCACATTGATGTTTCTCTCTGTCTCCCCCTCTCCCTAAAATCAATGGAGAAACATCCTCAGGAGGATGAACAACAAAAAGGAGCCACTCTGTGCGATGTGAGGTGCTCTCTGAGCCCCGGGCGATGCTCCGAAGGAAGGAATGTGCTGGACCAGGGAAGCCTGGGCTTCCTCCTGACAAGCGCTCACCAAGTGGAAGTTGGTGGCAGACTTCTCACCGGCAGAGAAGGCCCCCGTGAAGCTCGCTCCTGCGCAGGCCGCGGAGGCGCTGGCGCCCGGACTGCGATTTCGGTTCCTGCCTCTAAAGGCTGGGCGGGATGAGGCAGTGAGAGCAATGCGCTCCCTATGTAGCTGATTTGATGAAAAGAGGAATGAGACTGGGGCTGAGAATACTCAATGTTGTGTTTTGAAAATTCAAAATGTTACTACCGTACCTTTAAACACGTTCCTAACTATGAATAAAAGTCTCCTTTGTAGCACAAAACTAGCTTCAAATAAATATCCCAAACATGTATGATATGTGCCAACGGCTTAAGATTTCAATTTTCAACCCTTTCCTTACTCCCAAAAATGATGTATTTTTATAGAACTCGCATATTACCTTTTATGCTTATTTTGAAGTAACTGACACGTTCTGACCTTCAGTCTTTGCATCAGTGAAATGGGAATAATAATATCAACTCAAAAATTTTTCTGGGGGTGAAACAGTAACCTGCATGAAAGGTCAACACAGGTCAATAAAGGAATAGGTGCTCCAGCCCTGACCGGCTGCTCAGTGGTTAAAGCATCGGCCCAAACAGTGAGGAGTCGGGGGCTTGAATCCTGATCACTCGCAGGTACCTGGGTTGCAGGTTTGACCTCCTGGCCCCAGGCAGGGCACGTTTGGGATGCAACCAATCGATGTGTTTCTCTCGAATTAATTCTCTCTCTCTCTCTCTCATTCTCCCCTCTCTCTCCCTCCCTCCCTTCCATTCTTTCTTAAAAGAAACATCAATGGACAATATGTCCCCTTGGGTGAGCCTCCAAAGGTGTTCATTCTCTTGCTGCCCTCCTGGCCTGGGTCTCCCACCAGGCCTCCGTGTTTCCGAGAAGCTCTGCCTTCCCCGTGGAAACGCCCCCGCCAGCGTGCTCAGGATCCCCTGGCCCAGCACCACTGCTGTCCCGGTGACCTCTCTGTGGCCGTGAGGGTCTCCACTAGCACTCAGCAGCACCGCTCACCGCTTCCTGGTTCCCCGAGAGGAGGCGGGGCCGGGCCGCCAGACAGCTGGGATGTCCAAGACTGCGGGACGAGGAAGGAGGCAGTGCTGCTGTCGATACATTTCTGGGGCAAATGACAACATCTTCTGTGCACCAGGCCCAGGGCTCAGTTAGCGATCACACGGGAGGGCGCGGACAGCTCCTGGGATTCTGTCTCCGGGAGGGGGAATCCGTGGACACAGCGGGTGAACCACCTTCTCCAGCAAACACCCACCCATCTCCAACGTCGAGGAGGACTAAGGCAGTACCAGCTCAGGTGCCCTTTAAAATGAAAGCCTTGCCCAACATTATCAGAAGTCTGCTACGTACTTCATATTGGTCCATTCATAATTTTCAGCCATTTACTTGCAAGGAAAGTGTCTTATTGTATGGAGGTGATCTCAAGAATCTACTTTATTGAAAGGCTCAAAATGTCACCGTGGTGCCTGGCTGGCACCGCTCAGTGGGTGAGCATTGACCTATGAACCAGGAGGTCAGGGTTTCATTCCCGGTCAGGGCACATGCCCAGGTTACCAGCTCCATCCCCAGTGTGGGGTGTGCAGGAAGCAACTGATCAATGATTTTTTCTCATGGATGTTTTTCTCTCTCTCTCTCCTTGTCCCTTCCTCTCTGAAATCCATAAAACATATTGTTTTTTTTTTTTTTTTTTTTAAAAAGATCCATGTCCTTGCATCCGAAGCTCCTAATGTATATAGCCTTAAAAACATTGCTTCGAGCAACAATGCCCTCGCTTCAGGTTAAATCCAGATCAAGGAAGATGATGAAGTGTGAGGCTTGTCTGCAGGAGCCTGATCTTTCCCTGCTCCTGTCTCTCTCCCTTTGTCAGGGGATGTCACGTGGTGAGGAGGAAACAAGCCCAAATGCAGAAGGACCCGGAGGAGATGGCCGCTGCTGTAAGAGGGTCACACTCTCCAGGTGGGCGGCTAAGGCCACGCGGGATGGGGGAGGGCGGGGCAGCATGTGAGGAGACCACTCCTGTTGGGAACCACTTCAAAGAGGTGAAGAATTTGAATGATGCCAGAGGCCCATGGAGAAGTAAATGCCACTGCTGATGGAAAGAGCGGGGACTGAAATCCTTCAGCTGCTTCTGCTTACACACGGAGTAGAGCCCACGCATGGACTGCGTGAAGGGCGGGCCCGGCCACCTGGGCTGCGGCTCTGCTCCTCCCCCCACCCCCTGCCCGTGGCTGTTCCGGAAGGTCGTTCTGCTGTCAGGGCTAATTGGCACTTTATTACACAGGATATTGGGGCTCTACTGATTCCATATGGGCTTTGGGGACTTGGACAGAAGCCTATGGGAAGAGGAAGAGGAATAATGGAAATAGAGGGAAAACGTCGAGTGAGCTGGGGGTGGGGCCCTGGCTGCCAAGACTTCCTGTGTCTCCTGCCTGCTGGACGCCAGCCCCGCCCACAGCTACGTGGGTGATGGCAGGAAGTGGCTCAGGGCTCCCTCTCCAGCACCCTGGGCTTCTGAGGAATTTGCTGAGTGTCCCCGGGACAAGCAGAACGTGGGGAGCAGGGAGAGGATGTGAGAACAAAGAGCCGTGCTCGGCCAATCTTGGTGCAAACCCCCAGGCACAACCTCAGCCAGAGGGGGGTGGAGGCAGCTGCAAGGCCGTGGCCATTATTCAAATGGCCCCTGGGAGACAGCCAGGCCTCGCACACCTGGACCCCATGCGCTCAGCCAGAGGCACCGGAGGAGGGGCTGATCCATGGGCTGTGCTCGCTGCCCCAGGTGCGCCTGCAGCCACGGACACCCGCCCTCCAGAGCGGTGTCAAGTCTCCTTGTCGCTGTGCTTCTGTCTCCGAGTCTATCATCTGAATTCGGACAGGTGAGCATTTCTCAGTCATTCAGGTCAGAATTTGCAGAAAACAGACGTTCAGAGGAAGGCCACATGGAGCCACGTGGAGCCAGGGGAACTCAGCTAAAGCTGTGAGCCTGGGTGCAGCTGAGGGACGTGCCTACTGGGACTGCCACCTCCAGCCTGCGCCCTGCTCTTCCCAGACAGGCTCTGGAGCATCTACTCCAGAACTTTCCTCTGAGGCTGCTGTAAGCAGGACGCCCAGGCTGCCTGTGGCTCCACGGTGCCCAGGTGTCCCTGCCCACACAGCAGCTTCACTGTGGGAGGTGTGGGGAGCCGGCTGCCAGGAGGTCTTGCATCTGACAGTTTACGGATGTAAGTATCTCCCACCTTGCAGCTCAACCTCCTTTTGGTGCTCAGAGCAAGTGCGTAAAGGTTTTGTGGTTCGGGCTGGAAGTGTCCGGATCTCTCTCCGCCTCCCACGCCGTCTGCATGTGGCCCAGCGGGGGCAGGAGAGAGGGGAGCTTGCTGTCTCCCAGGGAGCCGCTCTCCCCAAGGGCAGCACATGCCCCTCGGAAACCTGCCCAGAGCCCTCCCGGCAGGACAGGGGCCGTGGCCACAGCACCCAGGGCCCTGGGCAAGGACTTACAAGAAGCTGGGGGCACAGATGACTGCCATCCGCCCCAGTTCCTCCCGCCCATGGCAGTGGAGGCACCCAGAACCCACAGTCACAGGGACCTGCGCTGGGACCAGACCGAGGAGGCTGCTCATCAGGACTCTCAGAAAGGAAAGCGAGGAGGTGGACACACAGGAGACAACAGTCTGGGAGGCAGTGATGGGGCGGAGGGTTTGGGGTAAGGAAAAGCTTCATCCACACGCCAGACACTGCCCGCTGAGGGTAGAGCGGGTCTGTGGGTAGAACCTCATCTGTGAAGTAAAAACCGGAGACACATGCCAGTGACACCTTCCTCTGAGCCCTGGATGGTGAGACCACGTAGACTTCATTTTCACGTGGAGATGAAGGGCTTACAGACAGACAGTTCAAGGAGCTGCACCACCTGGAGAAAACCCCGGTGTATGTGGTTAGAACCAGAAGGAGTGGGAGAAGCCAGACTCCTATGTGAGTAGCCTCTTGGCAGTGAGTTTAAAACGTTTGAAGAGAACATTTAAATGTATAGTTTGACCACCCGATGTGGCTCAGTGGTTGAGCACTGACCTATGAGCCAGGAGGTCACAGTTCAATTCCCAATCAGTTCAATTCACATACCAGGGTTGCAGGCTCCATCCCCAAGGAGGATCTGATTCCCTCTCATCATTGATGTTTCGCTCTCTCTCTGTCTCTCTCTCCCTCTCCCTTTTTCTCTGAAATCAATGAAATAAATAAACATATAGCTATTTATCAAATCACTTCTCTCCGGACAGAAAGGCAGCGCTGTAACAAGGATGTTTCCCATTGGCCTGCCCTGGGCTTCCCTGCGCCCTCGTACCTGCAGGAAACCGTGGTGACAGGGAAGAGGCGGGCCTGAGCCCGGCATAGGTCAGCTGTGAGCCAGGCCACCGGGCGCCGTGCTCCAGGTCCGGCCTCTGTGCATCCACATCAGAGGCATGCGGACGGATGGGCATGGAGCCACTGCGGACATGTGCTTGGATTTGACATTTAGGACCTGGCTTTCCAGCTTGTTTTGAACTCATTGGCCAAATATGACCAGGTGGTTTCTGAGGTGACTTTAAACGTTTCCACTTCACAATCATTTTGTGTGTAACTTCCTGCCTGCCCCTCCCTTTCACACATCGCTGATCTTTTAAAAGCAAACCAACGGCAACCCTTCGGGAAAGCATTTCCACTGCAGACAGGAGGGCAGCCCTCCTGTCCGGTGTCTCCAGCTGGACTGCAGAGAAAGCTGCTCTTGGGACAGACACCCCAATGCAGAGATCAAAGACAACACAGGAGGGGCACCCACCGACGGTGGGCATTGCTGCCCGTCCCAGAGTCTTTGCTCAGCATTTGATCGTCGTGTGCGATGTGGAGGCTGTACGTGCTCCATGTGTCTGCGTGTGGAAAACCCTGGCAGGCATGGGTCAATGGCGATGCGTGTCTGCACCAGGTCTCCGTGAGCGTCCAAAAAAGCCCAAGGATGTCCCAGGGTGCGTGGGGCATCAAGTCCGGGTGCATCTTGTTGATAAAAAAAAAATAGTCATTTTACTCAGAAATGAACACAAGCTCGAGCAAAGGTCAACTTGATTTTGTTGCCGAATTCAAATGCCTTGTCAGCATTGCAGATCAATGATAAAGCAACAGTTTGATTCCAGATGGAATGAATCTAGCGTGAAGACTAGAAAGACCAGTTGGTATGCCCAGCCAACGTGGCTCAGTGGTTGGGCTTAGACCTATGAACCAGGAGGTAAAAGTTAGATTTCCGGTCAGGGCACATGCCCAGATTTCCAGCTCCATCCCCAGTGTGGGGCATGCAGGAGGCAGCCGACCAGTGATTCTCTCTCATCTATCTATCTATCTATCTATCTATCTATCTATCTATCTTCCTCTTTGATATCAATAAAATATATTTTTTTAAAGCCCCGGTTTCTGTCCCACCCGCAGAGGTGGATTAGGAGGTTAAAAGAAGTCAGTTTGTGCTCTGTGTTCCGAGGGAGGAAGGATATCTGTCATATGATATAAAATGTTGCTTCCTCTGGAACAGATTAAGTGGGTCCCACAGCACGCAGTGTCTCTAAATCACGCAGATCTCTGTCAGGCAGTAATCCCTCCTCCCAGCAAGATGCCCCAAATCCCTTCTTACGGGGCACGGACACCAAGAAGTCATAGGTGTGGGACTGTTTAAGCCCCTTGAAGTGCTCCGGTTTATTTGTCTGAAGGTGGCATTAAAGAGAACACAGCGCGAGAGCAGAGAACAACTGAAATCAGGCAGTCTGCCTCCTGAAAAGAAATGGTCGATTTTAAAGAAAAGAATGGGCATTTTTAAAGAGAATTGCTTACATTTTGCTTAAAGTTAACATATCTGTCCTTTAAACAAACACATTCAATGGAACAAAGAGAGAAAAATCCCATCCTATCTAATAAATAGGGAATATGCTAATTGACCATAACACCCTCATAAAGATGGTGGCACCCACAGCCAATAAGGAGAGAATATGCTAATTAACTGTCACACCCTCAAAGACGGCAGCACCCACAGCCACAAGGGCAGCACCTAGTCCCCTCAGCCCGGCTGGGCCGGCCCCCAGGTGGGTCCGGCCACTCCACCCACCTGCCCCAGAGTCCCCTAGTCCTCTTAGCCCCCCAGCTGCTCAGGCACAGCTCAAGGTTCAGGCAAGCCTCAGATGGCAGCTGCCCAGCTGGCCAGGGCTGCCTGAGCTCAGGTAACCAGGGCCGGCTGAGACTTGTGCTGCAGACAGTGGCAGCAGAAGAGGTGTGATGGGGCATTGCCTTCCCCTGACCACCAGGTCATCTCCCATCCTTGAGGGCTTCTGGACTGTGAGAGGGGGCAGGCTGGGCTGAGAGACCCCCTCCAGTGCATGAATTTTCATGCAATGGAAATAACTGTATAGATTTATAGGAAATAAATGTATGGATTCAGGTTGGAAGTGTTGCCTGCTCAGCATGAGCAAGGGCACCAGGAGACCCATGCCTGCCCAGTGAGGTTCCTCCAGCTTCCACTTGTCCATTGAGTCTGTTCTCTGCTCAGTCACTGGCACCCAAAATGCCTGACTACTAGGAGGGAGGCTATTTGGGCAACTCAGAGCTAAAATCCCTCAGATTCTAGAGCTTACAGGCACCATCCAGGTTCGCTTTGAACCTGAAAACCCCACAGAAAGGAAGCAAAGGCAAGAAGGAGGGTGGGAGGCCACCGGGACCCCTCCAAATGGCCCCTTAGCTTGCCAGGCGTCATTATGACAGGTTTCTCCACCTCCGTTTCTAAACTCAGAAGCTGTCCTGAGCTTAATGTCTGTAGGAAAGAGCTAGACTGAAGTCATCTTAGGAAGTGCTTCATTGTCAAGTTCATGGAGAGACTCACATTAGCAACTCCCCCACACACACACTCAGCCTCAGGTACAACACCCTGCATGAGGCATTTAATTAATTGGTTTTCACAACAACGTGATCAGGTAGTTTTCTTTAGTCTGCAGTTGGGAAAGCTGAGGCTGGCAACCGAGTATTAACACCAAAGAGCCTCAGAAGCTACTGTACCCCCTGCTGGGTTGATACCGTGGGTGCCTCCTGGTGATGGCAGGTAGTGGGTTGGGAGTCTCAGGGTTCATCTGGCTCTGATGATGCTGAGGCAATCCTGGACCCTGGGGTCACTCCGTGGCCTCCACTCAGTGTCTGTGACAGACTCGCCTCACACGTGTTACTTGGAAGCTCTTGCAAGGTTCATGCTTTGTATCCAGCACAATCCTCTGCAGACTGAAACAGGACAGCCCCTGGGCGGGGCCTGTGAGCGGGGCCGTGGCTCAGGTTGTTGTTTGTGGATATCATTGGCTAGAAATCACCCCCACCTGTTGTGACTCCAGGGTCCTTGGGGAGATAAACCTGTGCCCATGGGGACTTCGGACCTCAGCAGGTGAGGTGACACTGCAGACACTGTCTCAGGTTGGCTTCAGCCTCTGTGGGCAGGGCCTGTGGGACAGTGACCCTGTGGAGGAAGGCGCTCCATGGCCACACGAGGTCCTCTCTACCTCCACCTACCACCTCCACCTCCATCTCTACCTCCACCTGCAACTTCCATCTCCACCTGCACCTGCCACCTCCACCTCCACCACCTCCACCTGCACCTCTACCTCCACCTCCACCACCTCCATCTCCACCTCCACCACCTCCACCTCCACCACCTCCACCTCCACCTGCCACCGCTACTTGTACCTGCAAACTCGACCTCCACCTGCCATCTCCACCTCAACCTCCAACTCCACCACTGCCATCTCCACCGTCCCCTGCACCTGGCGACCATCAGGGCTGAATGACCAGAGGACAGCACAGCGCCCGTCAGATGATTCACTCTGCACAGCCCAAGCGGCCTGACTCAGTGATAGAGCGTTGGCCTGCAGACTGAAGGGTCCCTGGTTCGATTTCAGTCAAGGTCACGGGCAGGAAGCAGCTCTCTCTCCCTCTCCCTTCCTCTCTGAAACCAATGAAAGTATTATTTTAAAAAAAGAAGAAAAAAAAACTCTGCACCCCATGTGCTCTGGGCACACGTGAGTGGGGTTAGGGAGAGTGAGCACTGCCTGGGTGGGGGTGGGGAGAGTCTTCAGTTTGCAACTTGCTGTGGGCACCCTGTCGGGTGGCAGAGCCCAGTGCCAGCTGAGCCCAATGCCGGGCTGAGCGGCGTGTCGGCACAGGGTGGCGTGTGGATTGCAGTGGTTGGAGCTTACATGAGTTCGCCTTTTGTGAGCCACAGCGTTTCACAGGGGCCTCTGGGGTTCAGCCTAAAGGCAAAGACCAGGCGGAGAGAAGCACCAGCAGTCTCTGTGTCTGGCACTGCCCGTGCACCTGCCCCCCTCCCAGGCCCACTTCCTGACACAAAGAGATGAAGAGAACGAGAAAAGGAAAGGATGAAGAGCAGATAAAAGAGAAGGAAAACGGAGGGGCGGGAATGCAGGTAGAATCCTGTGCGGAAAGGCCGCCTGAGGAAGGAGCACCTGCCCCGAGACGGGCACCCCAAAGGGAGCCGGGCGGAAGGCTGTGTCCCCTGTCCTCCCCATTAGCTCCCAGGGAGGCCAGTGTGGAGAGCTGAGCCACTCCTCCCTGAGGGAGCATGGGAACCCCCTCTGCATCTCTGCCTCCCCCTCCTGGGGTCCCTGAGCTCTGAGGATCCCACAGCCCTCTCCCCCACCCCCGCCCACCCACCCGGCACTGGGCACCGTGAGTACCCTACCCACTCACCTTACCCCTCCTCCTTCTGCCCCGTAGACTTAGACTGGGACACGCACTCACCCGGCCTTTGGGCTCGGACCCCAGACAAGCCAGAGCTGGTTGCTGAGCTGCAGGCACAGCTGCGGCTCCAGGAACCAACCACAGGGGCCGCCGGTCACGGAGCCTCGTGGGCCGGCTGTGCTCTCATCCATGTGACTTCCCGGCTGCGGGCATGTCCCGCTTGGTCATGAAATTCTGCTCTAAAGATGCTGGGGTAACGGGCCTGGATGGAGGGACCTCACAGCCCTCCTCCTCACTGACCAGCCACAGCCCTCCTCCTCACTGACCAGCCACAGCCCTCCTCCTCACTGACCAGTCACAGCCCTCCTTCTCACTGACCAGCCATGGTGCAGCAGCCCTGAGGAACTCAGAGGGGGCCAGCGCTGGTGCTGCAGCCTCAGCGTGTGCAGAGCGTGTGCACAGCCAGGCCGGTGGGAAAGCGAGGCAGACAGGAAATTACGTGTGCAGTGCTGTGAGGTACAAGGATGAGGAAGGGGCCGGCACTTCCCCACGAGGAGAACACGTGCTCTAACGCTGCAGCACTGTTCTGGCAGCTCTGCGGGGTGGTTTCCTTTTGTCTTTTTTCTCCAGCTCTGCTGGCTGCTCGTCCCGGCTCCCTCTCTGGCCCCTGCAATCTTGTGCCGAGGCCCATGCCTCGCACATGCGGAGGGGGCGCGCCAACACCGACGGCGCCACCAGCTTCAGATGACAAACACGGCCCTGCCGGTGTGGCTCAGTGTATGGAGCGTCGGCCTGTGGACGGAAGGGTCTCGGGTCCGATTCTGGGTCAGGGCACACACCCAGGTTGTGGGCTCGATCCCAGTGCGGGGCGTGCAGGAGGCCCGATCAATGATTCCCTCTCATCACTGATGCTTCCATATCTCTCCCTCTCCCTTCCTCGCTGACATCAATACAAATGTATTTTTACAAGAGAGACATGAACTCATCACCTCCCAGCAAAGGGAGAGGCCCGAGAACCACAGAGGATGAGAAGCAGAGAGGGTGGCGTGGGTGGACATGACCTCCCAACCCGCCCCTCCACCGCAGCCCCCCCCCCTCCCACCAAGACCTGGGGCCCCAGGTCTCCCTCTGCTTCAGGCAAATTCTCCCATTGCTCCCCACGAAGACAGAGGGCAAAGCCTTGGACATTCAGGAGGCGCCAGGTGAAACCACGTCACACACATTGTGAGCTCTGAGCTGTCACCCTTCCGGGGTCCCTGGCCCCACGGCCTCGCTCCAGGCAGGCGCCTGGCTGTGGCCGCCACCCCCTCCACACAGTGCATGACACCAACACCAGGGAAATGCCTTAGGACGAACTAATAGAAAGGAGAGCTGATCCTAAAATGCTGACCTCGTGTTTCAAATAGGTCATTGCTCATTCGTGCTGACCTGACTTAAAGAAAGCAGACAGCCCTGGCCGGCGTGGCTCCTCGGATAGAGCGCTGCCTCAGATTGAAGGGTCCTGGGTTCGATTCCAGTCCAGGGCGCACGCCTCGGTGGCTCCATCCCAGGGCCACCAATCGATGTGTCTCTCTCACACAGATGTCTCTCCTACTCTGTCTCTAAATGAGTAAATGCATAAATAAATACATACATACTTCTTTAAAATTATGATTATTCAAAAAAGAAAACACATTTCCCAAGAAGCCAAAGTCACCTATCACACCCTCTTCCGCCCTCTCAGGCCCAGTGAGTCCTCAGCTCAGAGCAGCTCCCCTGGCTCAGCCCACGGACACGCCAACGCTGCAGGTGCGGCTGGAGAATGCAGTTTGGACCTCCGTGCCTGAAGCAATGAAGCTGACCGGACAATTAGCACAGCTCCATCCCTCTCATCATACGTGAGCACGCCCTTCAGAAGCGTGCTCCTACGGCAACGTTCTCCTACTCCTGTAGGCCTCTGCTCCAAAGAATAATAAGGCCTCCGCTCACAGAAGGCTGGGATTCAGGGGAGCTCTTAGTTCATCTGAGCCAATATTTCTTTTTATTTTAAAATTCTTTATTCTTGCCGAAACCGGTTTGGCTCAGTGGATAGAGCGTCGGCCTGCGGACTCAAGGGTCCCAGGTTCGATTCCGGTCAAGGGCACGTACCTCGGTTGCGGGCACATCCCCAGTGGGGGGTGTACAAGAGGCAGCTGATCGATGATTCTCTCTCATCGATGTTTCTAACTCTCTATCCCTCTCTCTTCCTTGCTGTATAAAATCAATAAAAATATATTTTTAAAAAAATAAATAAAGTTCTTTATTCTTTTAAAATATATTTTTATTGATTTTTCACAGAGAGAAAGGGAGAGGGATAGATAGCTAGAAACATTGATGAGAGAAAAACATCGACCAGCTGCCTCCTGCACACCCCGCATCAGGGATGTGCCTGCAACCAATGTACAAGCCCTTGACCAGAATCGAACCTGGGACCCTTCAGTCCACAGACCGACGTTCTATCCACTGAGCCACACCGGTTTCGGCAAAATTCTTTATTCTTTAAAGTATTACCTATGTCTCCTTTTCCCCCCATTGACCTCTCCCGTCACTCCCACCCCACAGCACATGCCCTCACCCCCCTACTGTCTGTTTCCATGGAGTATTCTCATATGCATGCACCCAAGTCCTTTGGTTGATCTCTTACACCTCCCTCCCCCACCCTACCCCCTCTCTCCCCTGCCTTCCATCTGATGTTTGACAGTCTGTTCGATGCTTCTGTGACTCTGGATCTACAGAATCTTCTGTTCATTAGATTCCAAGTGAGTGAGATCACCTGGTATTTATCTTTCTCCAACTGGTTTATCTCACTTAGCATAATGCTCTCCAGGTCCATCCGTGCTGTTGGTAGGGCCAATATTTTGTTAAAATGTATTTTTGTCGATTTCATAGAGAAAAGGAGAGGGAGAAACATCAGTGATGAGAGAGAGTAACTCTTGGATCGACTGCCTCCTGCACGCCCCACACTGGGGTTCAAGCCCGAAACTCAGGCATGTGCCCTGGCCAGGAATCGAACCTCCTGGTTCATAGGCTGATGCTCAACCACTGAGCCCCACCTAAGTGGGTCTAAGTGAATATTTTTATTCTGAAGATAAGGTTGAGGTTCAATGTAAACGGTGTACCCCAATTTCTGTTAGACTTACATCTGAGCACAGGCTCTGACGTCTCCAGCACTTGTTTTTGCTGTGGACTCAGCTCTCAGCGGCTCGTACACTAAAAATGTAGATAATTTTGTCCCTCCCAGCTTAGCAAAAACCAAGACTGTTAGGTGACAGACAACATAAAACAGAAACCCAGCCGAGAACATCTGCTGCCCCAATTCTGTCTTTAGCCCCCCCCCCCCCCCCCCCCCCGCCGACGGCTGGCAATGGCACTGAAATGTGACGACTGAGGGAGCCTGGAAACGGAGACCCTGAGCCCAGCCCAGCCACCTGCCGGGGAGAGGGCTGCCCAGACCTGGAGCACACACGCTCCCCACATCACACAGCTGAGGAACAAACCACTTTCCCTCTCATTCTCCACACCCTTTTCTCACAATCTGTAACAATAGAAGTGTATGTGCTAATTAGACCAGACAATCTTCCGGGTGAAGCCAGGGCTGCGAGGGAGGCCCGGGTCCCGGTGCCAGAGGGAAGCCGTGCCGGCAGCCGGGGAAGGAAGGCCTGCTCTCGCACGAAGTTCATGCATCGGGCCTCTAGTCCAATGTAATAAGAGGCTAATATGCAAATTGTGCCCTGGACTGGGAGTTTGACCATGGCCAGGATTGGCTGGCCAAGAGCCCAGTCCCTCCCCCTGGCTGGCCTGACCAGATTGGCCCCGATTGACCCTACCGGTACACAAATTCATGTACCAGGCCGCTAGTAAAATACAAACATCTGCAGTAAGAGTTGCTTTTTCCCTTTTCTGCCTTCCCCTTTGTTCTCAGCCAGTTTTAAAGTGTTTCATGTTCTGAAGAAAAGCAGTTTTCTAAGTTTCTTCATTTTGTCCTAATCTCTAATTTATCTCAGCCTCTGACTTGATTGCCTCCAATAGAGGCTTCCGAACACTTTGAAAAAAGGAGACTAGCAAATCTCTATGTCACCACCAGATGGCACCAGAGACTCACTCATAACTTCAGCCGCCCAGCCTCAGCCTCAGCCTCAGCCTCAGCCATCCAGCTCCTGGGGGGAAAGTGCTTGTTCTGATTCTCAGCGCAGCCAGAAAGCCACCACTTCAGTGGTGTGTTCCTTGGAAAATCAAACCCTCAGTGCTTTACCTTAGGCAACACCACCTTTAAAATATGTGCAAATCACTCCAGGTCATACTCATGTCCTTGCCACCTGCATGCCCCCTACTGGGAATTGAGCACACAACCCGGGCATGTGCCCTGGCTGGGAATCGAACTGTGACCTCCTGGTGCATAGGGCAATGCTCAACCACTGAGCTACACAGGCCGGGCGGGATGGGATAAACACATCCTATATAATAATACGCTAAGTGTCCAGTTGGCCATTCAACCAATCAAAGCATAATATGCTAATGATATGCTAAGGCTGATCAACAACTCCCTATGATGTTCACTGACCACCAGGGGGCAGATGCTCTGACCGGTAGGTTAGCTTGCTGCTGGGGTCTGGCAAATCAGGACTGAGAGAGATGGGCTGGACATGTCCTGGAGCCCTCCCACATCCCTCCCTGACCCCAATCATGCACCAGTGGACCCTCCGCCTGGCTTTCGCCCTCTTGCAATCTGGGCTGAGAGACTCCCCCAATCAAGTGCACAAATTTCATGCACCGGGGCCTCTAGTCAACAATAAAACCAGATTTTTGTTTTAATCCTCACCCAAGGAAGGGTATTTCTCATTGATCTTAGAGAAAGCGATATTGATCGGTGGCCTCCCATGTCAGTTTTGTACCTAGAAGTGCTGTTCCCGGCACGTGAGGCCTGTAGAAGCCAAAGCTTTGCTATTCCAGCTCCGACGTGTACGCTGGCTTGGTACCTACTGCCCCCAGGGACAGGGAAATTGCCCCACCGGCTGGGCTGCGTGTCCTCAGTGGGTCCACCCCAGCCCGTCTCTGAATGACCTGACCGCTCGCTCCAGTGCCTACCCAATTGTCGGTGCCTGTGGTGTTCCTACAGCTGAACTCACACCGAGTGCTGTTGTTTTCCTCCTGCCGCAGCACAGCCTGGGGCGGGTGCGCGGCTGTGGGGACCCGGGTTTGGGGTATCCACGGGCTCCCTTCTCCCTAGCGTGGTTGTGCAAACACCCGTCTGCCAGTGTGTGAGGTCTTTTCTGCCCAACCCCACAGGCTCCTTTCTGCTCTCACCCCTGCCTCCTGTGCGCTAACAGCTCCGAGTCCAGCCTCTGTGTTAACCTGGATGTCCTCTGTGCAGCTGCCGTACTTACACGTGATAGCTGTGTCCTGGTTTACAGCGTCAGCCCTGTCTGTCCTCCCTCATCCCCGGGCCTGCCCCAAGCACCACCCGCCTTAAAGCACCACCTGCATCAAAACAGGACCCGAGGCCGTTTCTGTGCTGCAGGGCCGGTGCTGTGTGTGGGGCGGGGGGGTATGGTGGAGGAGGCGGGTGGAGAGGTCACGCTTACTCC
This sequence comes from Vespertilio murinus, assembly GCA_963924515.1. Taxonomy (NCBI): domain Eukaryota; kingdom Metazoa; phylum Chordata; class Mammalia; order Chiroptera; family Vespertilionidae; genus Vespertilio; species Vespertilio murinus. The sequence goes on from OZ004708.1 coordinate 104,797,360, forward strand.
ACGGGGCCACCCAGGAAGCAGCCAGGGGCGGAGGGGGTGAGGCAGGGCGGACAGCTGCCCCTCTGAGCACAGGGCATGAGGGGACCCGTCTCCTGAGGCTGTTTCGCTGAGTTACAAGGAGTGGAGGCAGGTGAGTGCAGAGGGCTCAGGGAAGCAAGGTTCGGTCACAGACTGAGCAGTGGCCGTGAGCGCGGGCCCCAGGTCACAGCCGGGGACCACAGACATTGAGCACGTCACACTCAGAGGCTGGCACGGGCCAAGTCAAAGGGCTGCGGCCCTCGGGCCGCGAGTTTGACATGCTTCGCGTACATTGTGGCTCCTCCACGGAGAGACCCCAGCACCTGGCAAGTTTCTGGCAGGTCCCAGGCCAGCCTGCTCTGCTGTCCAGTGGGCACTGCCCCGCAGCCCCCTGGCCCCGGGGATAAACCCCTCCTCAGCTCGCTCCAGATGTGGATGTCAAACGAGGCAGCCGCCGCTCATACACGAGGCCCACACAAAGGCCCACACCGCCCTCCTCCGGTGGCCCCGGGCCACTCTCTGCCCCCGGAGTCTGACTAGCGGTGGGATCGCCCTGCGGCCACTCGAGCGGCAGGGGCACGGCAGGCCAGGCAGTGGGGTCTGAGCACAGCACGGCCTCAGCAGGAGCAGACGAAGGGCCGAGGTGCCCGCCTGCCCCCACCACGCCACCCTGTCTGGGCAGAGGGCAGGCAGGCGTCTCACCCACACGAGGTTGGAGGTCCAGCACCCGAAGGCCAGCCTGCTGGACAGGGTGCCGTGTGTCCCCACCTGGCGGAGGTACAGAGCAGCTTCCTGGGGTTACACGCAGGCTGAGCTAACGAACACGGAGACTGTCCCCGAACACGGCCCCTGAGGCCTGGGCACCTGAGGACGCCCTGTCCTAAGATGGTCCCTCTCCTCCACGGAGCCTCTAGCTTCCCTCGCTCAGGCAGAACCCACAGCTGCTCAGGGACTGAGCCTCAACCTAGGAGCCAGGAGGTCCGGGCTCCATTCCCGTCAGGGCACAGGCCCAGATTGTGGGCTCCATCCCCAGTGTGGGGCGTGCAGGAGGCAGCTGATCCGTGATTCTCTCACCCTTGATGTTTCTCTCTCTCTCCCTTCCCCTCTGAAATCAAGGAAAATGTATTTTAAAAAACTCCACTGTGGCCCCCGGCACAGCCCCCTCCCACCCTCCCCGAGCAGGGAGCCGAGTCTCGCTCTGGACATGAGGCGTGTTGGCGTCTCAGTCCCGAGTGGCGAGACCATGACCAGCCCAGGCTCCTCTTAAAAACAAATGAGTAAAAACCTTCTTGAAAACGTCGTTTATTAGAGAATCTAGGGCACGTGTGGGAAATGGAAACCCTCCTGCGTGTCAGTCCCGGGTCACGATCCACCGACCAGGAAACAGCCGCACTACAGTTCCAGCTCCGGGACAAGGGCAGGATCCGGGGCGGGGACCTCGGAGGGAAACATCCCCATGCACACACACCCCGGGACCCGTCTCAGACACGCTGGTCACCCACAAACGTGGCGAAATAAAACCTGAATGGAAATTGTTGTAAACCAAAACCTGAATAAAATGGTGTCCCAACGCCGTGCCTCCTGGTAAGTCGCGTTTATTGTTAAGCTCTGTCACAGCGCGGTCCGGCTCCGCCCCGGCGCCCTCGCTGACGGCTCGGCTCATCCCATCCCCAGGCCCCGCGCACTCGGAGCCCATGCCCGCCGCTCACGGCCGCACGGCCTCCCCGCAGGTCCCGGGCAGCGTGGGGGGGGGTGGGGCCGTGGCCTGCGGCGTCACCGTGTCCTCACGGACTCAGCCGGCCCGCGTGGGCGAGGAAGCTGCGTGTCCCTGCGTGCAGCGAGGTGGCTCCCGGCGGGTGTGAGGGCCGTCATGGTGCCTGCGGAGGCGACCGCGGTCAGGGTGTCACCGTCTTCCCACGATCGTGAGCGTCATCGGGTGGCCCAGCCGTCAGACAGGGTGCCAGAGCACCCACAGAGGAAGCCACGCGCAAGTGCAAACGTGAAGTAAACAGAGCGACCTGAATAACTGAGTGGCCGAGGGGGTGTCGGCCTGGGGGTGCGCCGTCACCCGCTCCGTGTGAGGATGTCACCGTCGCTGGTCACCGCAGTGGCCAGAACCCCGTGCAGGGGCGGGCAGGGGGCAGGAGGGGACAGGAACTCATTCCGAAATTTGGTTCCTAAGGAGTCTGATTCCGTCCCCTCCACCGTCACGTGGCGTCTGCGTGAACGTGGGCGGACGGAGCGAGGACCGGAGGGAGACCATGCACCTGGCCCCTCCGTGACAGCCTGTGGCCAGACAGCGCCGGCGACGAGGCGGTTCAGTGGACATTCTGGAGAGTCATAGCTGAAGAAGGCCTCGAGTGGCAGTGGCCGTCGGGGAATGGAGCATGACAGCCATCCGCACGCTCACTGAACTCCACACTTTTCCCCCCAGAAGCGTCCACAGTCCGTGGGAAAAGGAAGACAAAAAAAAAAAAAACAAGCAAAAAACACAAAAGAGTACAAAACCCAGCGCTCTCATCGTTCTGTTTCCTCCTTGTCGGCCGCGTGGAGGGAAGGCTGTTTGCGTGTGTCCTGAGTTTGCGTTTTCGGTTCCAGGAGGGAAACACGGTGCTGCCGGCCCTTCGTTTCCTTCCAAATGCCCGCGCCCTGAACGCAAGTGAGCAGCCAGCCACACCCCCTCGGGGAGCTCACGCTCACACGCACGCACACGGCTCAGGGGAAGCACACACGTGTCAGGGCTCGGAACGACATCTGGCACGGACACTGGACTCCAATCATTCGGGCCCGAGCAGGGCCGGGCGGCGGCACGGGTGTCGGGATAAAATAGGTTTCGCATGAGAGGTGGGTGCTCCCGCGGACGCCCGGCGCAGGGTCGAGTTAGCGGGTCAGAGACGGGGTTAGAACTGCTCGCTGACGGCTCTTGGGTTAGACTACGGGCAGCAGAGACACCGGCCGGGAGCCACGGGAGCCACGGGACACGAGCCATGGCTCACTTGGACTTCTTGTCGTGCGGGACGTGGCCGTTCCTCTTGCACCTGCCGTTCAGGACCCCGTTGGCGTGATGTCCGTCCGTGGCGCCGGGCCTGCGCCGGGCCCAGCAGCGGCGGGCCTGCCTGCAGGCGAGCGGCATGGCCCAGGCCAGCAGGGCACCCAGCAGGGCGGCGGCGAGCAGCAGCACGGCGGCCACGTCCAGCAGGAAGTACTGCCAGAAGGACAGCTGGTAGACCGTGGCCTGCAGGTGGCGGGCGCCGCGGTGGCGCAGGACGTACTCGATCCAGTACACGGAGCGCTCCACGGGGTGCCCGGGCTGGTCCCGGTGGATCTCCGACAGCTGCCGGGCCCGCCTGCGGAAGCTGCGGGAGGAACGCGGAGTCACCGGTCCGCCCGCGCCAACGTGACCCGAGCGGGAAGGCAGCCGTGTGCACTGGGCTGGCCCGGCTCCGGCCGAGCTCTGAGCACCTCCTCAGGCCAACACCACGTGCCGGAGCAGCCGAGGAGCTTGGACACCAGGCCTGGCTGAGGTCACAGGCTGGGCGACTCCCGCGTCCCCACGCCCACCCCCTCCGCAGGCCCTTCCCTTGGTAAGAGGCCCACATGACCCACATGGGGCTTCCTGGCTGTGAGGACCCACTCCCCAGCTCCCCCACCGCGTGCTTCGTGCTTCACATAATGAACCTCCGGATGCAAAAGAACCCCAGCACAGAGCGGCTCTCAGGACCCCATCCACACGGCCGTGAGAAGGAGGGCCAGGACCTCCGTCACGGGGTGAGAAAGTGGGGACCTCCTCGGCACCATCCCTCCTCCGCCCCTTTAGCTGGAGCTCCGAGCTCACGGTGCCAACCAGGCTCTTTTGCAGCGCCGCGTGGCAGTCCCTCGCAGCCACAGACAGTGACCGTCAGCAGAGACGGGCCACGCTGGCCACGCCTCCTGCACGGGAGCCTTCAGGCCACTCTGCTCCCCGCCCCTCACTGGGGGCAGAAGCTCACTCACCAACACACGCTCTGCTGCCCGGCACCCGGCATGCTGGGAGCAGCCTGGTTTCTCCAGTGCAGCCCGCCTGCTGGCGGGGCTCAAAGGTTGAGCACTGACCTATGACCCAGGAGGTCATAGCTCCATGCCCGGGTTGCAGGCTTGATCCCCAGTGTGGGGCTGCAGGAAGCAGCCGATCCATCACTGATGTTTCTCTCTCCCTCTCCCTTCCTCTCTGAGATCAGTAACAATACGTGTGTTGTTGTTGTTTTGGGGCTGCCGTTATCACCTCTGAGGCCGCTGTGCTGAGACTCGGGGGGAGGGGCCGGCTCAGCGCACATGGGCAGGGTGTCCCTGAGGCTCCTGCTCGTCCTCCGGGGAATGTGGGCGCAGGGGCTGTTTTCACTCCAGCTCACAGAGGACCTTCAGGAGGCGGCCTGCCGGTGCCACAGCGAGGCTGCGCCCAGAGGCCATGCGTCCCTGCACCCGCGGGCGGCTCACCTGGGCTCGTTGATCACCCGCACCAGGGCGGCGTGCAGCTCGGCCTCCGTCAGCGTCTTCCACTCCAGCAGGATGCCCATGCCCTTGGCCTGCACGCGGGTCATTGTGTCGTAGTGGTCACCAAAGAGCGGGATGCCCACCACCGGGACGCCGTGGTACATGGTCTCGAAGATGCTGTTGAGGCCACCGTGGCTGAGGAAGGCCTTGGCGTGGGGGTGCCCTGGGAGCAAGGCAGAGAGAGCGCCAACGCTGTGTCACACACGCCAGACGGAGACCCAGAAACCTCTGCGGCGCCAACACCACAACGACAGTGGCCTGTGTGCCCCTGTGCCCCTGTGCCTGCAACCACACGCCACTTGGTCCAGTGGCTTCCGCTACTTCCAACCCTGGGGGGGCCTTCAGCCCACAGGGTGGCCACGGCGTCTTCCCCTTTATCTTAGGCAACACTACCACGCTGACGGGGTGGGTTGTGTTAAAGTCCTTCAGGCATAAAAGCCTTTTTGGAGCAGCCGAGGCTGGTAGCTGAGAGGTTTATCCCAACGTTCTCCCAAACACAGACATCCCCGACCACCGCCACCACGGAAACTCCACTGCGTGGGAGCCAGGAACGGCAGCTCATGCTCCTGAGGGCAGACACGTGTCCCGGCTGCGCCAGCGCTGCCCACTGAGCCAACTCATCCGTGAGAACTGCTGCAGGGAATGGGGCTGGGGTCCGGTGCTGTAGCCCATACTCCCAGGACACTGACCCACCTGCACACCCCTGCACAGACCACGTGGGCAACCCCTCCCCACACAGGCCACGTGGGCAGCCTCTCCCCACACAGGCCATGTGGGCAGCCTCTCCCCACACAGGCCACGTGGGCAGCCTCTCCCCCACATAGGCCACATGGGCAGTACTCTCCCCGACACAGTGCCACATGGGCAACCACCTCCTCTGCACAGTGCCACGTCAACACCCCTCCCCCATACCGGGCCATTTGGGCAACCCCACTCCCACTCCCTTGGCCACGATGGCTCCCCCTCTCCTGCACCAGGCCACGTGGGCATCTGCATTCACCATTCAGGGTCACTCAGGGACAGACACCGATAAAAACCAGTTCAGCAGATGGGACACTGGGTGACACTCTGCCATGGGGAGAAGAGCGGGAACTGACCAAAGTTAACGGGGTGCTGCAAACCCTCAGGCCCGAGCCCCAGGCTCCCTGAGGAAATGCAGCAGGACAAGGCGCCGCCGTGGACAGACAGGCGCAAGGAAGACGTCCCTTGTCTTCTGAAGACAGCAGGCACACAGGCCCGTGGCCTGGGACGCGAGGGCCCCTCCCCGCGAAGCCTCAGCACCCAGCGGGTGGTCCCACGGGGCCTGTCCCTCCACCACCGGACTTGCCGTCCCAGGGCACCCACCCTCTCTCCCTGAAGGGGGCGTTGCTCCAGGCCCAGCCTGGAGAGCTGGCGGTGCTGGGTGCAGCCCGAGCACCCTCTGACCACAGCCAGGACTGCGTTTCAGAGGTGCCTGCTGACTTAGGAGGCGTGTACGCGGATGATCCCAAAAAAGTCAAAATAAACGGTTGTGTCCTTGGCCTCTGCTTCTCTTCGGTTTTCAACTAACGAACAACTCTGAGTGTCTCTGTAATAAACTGTGACACAAACCTAATTTCCACCGTATTAATTTACAATGTTAGGCAATTAGTCTAATTAGGTGTAACTTTACGCCTGCTGACGTTTAGTCATGTGGAGTATGTGCCTGCTTAAGTGTATTTTCCAGGAAATCAGCATCAGTGACCAATCAGGTCTCCATGCAGGCCCCGTGACCAGCCTCCGCACAGCCTCCCCAGAGGAGGGAGGTCGGCGCGCAGGGGCATCTGGGAGCTGAGATGCCAGAGGACGTCACTGCTGTCTCCTGGAGCAGCCCCAGGTGCACATCGGTGCCAAAAGCCTGAGTCAAGGTCACACGGCACAGTGGTGTCTGAGAGCCTGGGGCAAGGTCACACGGCACAGTGGTGTCTGAGAGCCTGGGTCAAGGTCACACGGCACACTGGTGTCTGAGAGCCTGGGTCAAGGTCACACGGCACACTGGTGTCTGAGAGCCTGGGGCAAGGTCACACGGCACACTGGTGTCTGAGAGCCTGGTCAAGGTCACATGGCACAGTGGTGTCTGAGAGCCTGGTCAAGGTCACACGGCACAGTGGTGTCTGAGAGCCTGGTCAAGGTCACACGGCACACTGGTGTCTGAGAGCCTGGGTCAAGGTCGTGTGCACACGGCAGCATCGACCCTGGCCGAGGCCATGCGAGCACAGAGCGTCTGGGCGGGTACTCACCCAGCAGGTCGTTCTGCGGCAGCCACTCGAGGAGCTTGGTGTTGTTGCCCAGGCCCCTGGGTCTGGTTCCGGAAAACCTGCGGGCAGGGCAGCAGACAGGCCCTCAGACACCCCCACGGCCTCCGCGACAGCGCCGCGCTGACCGGAGCGGCCACGTCCTGGGGACGGGAGCCATCTTCCTCAACAGCACTGATCGGTTCCTCCTCACGTTCTCACAGACAGGCAAGGCGCGTCGGCCTTCTGGCCTCCCTCCTCTCAGGAACCGGTGCTGGGCGCCCAGCCCCCAGGACCCAGAGGGAAACCCGGGGTGGCCGCCAGCTCCGTCCTGGACCCGGGCTGGGAGGCAACAAGGACGTGCTGTCCCCCCTCCTCCCGGGACGGGGCTCGGGGTCGGCCATGCTGCGCAGGCCCTGCCCTGGTCTCTGGAAGGAGAACCTGGACGTTTTATGGACGTGAAGTGTCCTACACCAAGCGGAGGGCGCTTTCCGAGGAGCTAACAGGAAACGCCGCCGGAGGGACCTGGGGGTCGGCCAGGAGCTGGCAGAGGGCACGCTGCACCCTCTGAACCAGCTATCATGGCGCCAGGTCACCACCCCAGGGTCCACGGGGGGCACCGCCCAGCAAACACCCACCCAGGGTGGCCGCTCCAGGCCTCATCACAGCATCACGGTCACGCACGCCGCTGTGGAACACTCTACCCACTTACCACCCACCCACGCCCCCTTCCAGCCCTGTCTGAGGCACAGAGAGATGAAAGTGCAGCACAATGGGTGAGGGGGCCACCCTGCACCCCCATCTCCTGCATTCCCGCCGGAGCACACCCACCGGAAAAGCCCGAAGAGCCCGCAGGCCGTCTCCGCCTGCGGCAGAGCGGACGGAGAAAGGGGTGTCGGGCTGCCGTACCTCCAAATCACCTTCTGGGGCAGCCGCCCCAGCGCCCCGGCCAGCTTGTGGGCGATGTCCTCCGACAGGTACTTCACGCCAGCGCCGAAGGACACGAGGACGAAGCCGTGCTCGCTGGCGCCGTCCACCCAGCTCTGCAGGTCCTGCAAGCAACCGTGGCGTGACTGTGACTCGGGACAAGCTCCTCGTCGGTGCCCGCCCACCCGCCCGCCCGCCGGCCTGTGGAAGTGCCTCCGGGATTTTCAAACCATCGGAGTGAAGACTCCAGGACAGCACTGCCCTCCGAACAATGTGTCTGGTGGAGGAGGGAGGAGACAGTAGCAGCTCCGGTGAAATAACCGCAATGACACTGGCAGGACGGCAGTCGCCAGGGCCCAGGCCCCGTGCTGTGCATGATGCAGCCGCCCCAGCACCAGGCCAGGCTCGCTCTCGCTCCTCGTCACGCTCTCAGCATCCCAGCGGCGTCTCTCCCTCCCCCTGCTGTCACGGTGCCTGCACTCGGCGCCCTTACGGCAGGCCAGGCTCCCTCAGTGTGCCAACAGCATGCACTCTGCAGAGCACATGCCTGCTGCACACGTGTGACCAGAAACCGCACTCTGCCCTGCCGAGCGCCCTCGGGGCGGAGCAGGACCTCTGGGCTCCAAAGGCCCCAGCCTCGCCCGACGACCCCCCGACCTGCAGCCCCCCCCCTCAGGCTGTGCCCTCCGACCCCCCAACCCCCCACCCGCAGCTCCTCCCTCTCAGGCTGGGCCTGTCACCAGCCCGGGAACCGGTGTCACCACAATGGTGACATGTGCAGCAGGAGCCAACAGTCCCCCGCTCCACCGCTGGCCTGGCAGCTGCTCGCCCACGCTCGGCTCCACCGTGCTGTCCACATTCCTTCTGAGCAGACACGCCCCCTGCAGACGCCCCTCGTCCCCGCAGCGTGAGGCAGGCCGTGTCTGAGGTCCTTCATGGGACACGTGGTCACACACGTGGCCCAGCCAAGTGCTGTGGGTGCAGAGACCTGTCTGTTTCCACGACAGGCCCTGTACATAGGAACATGCTTCCAGTCTCCCCATGATCACACGATGCCACGAGTCAGTCATGGGGCAGGAGGTGAGAGGCGCGAGGTCCCGCCCGGAAGGGGAGCCTTCAGAGGGGCGGGCAGCCTGGCCCAGGAGACGGAGCCAGAGTGACCCCGAGCACCATGTCCTTCACACCGGGCAGCATCAGCCAGGAGGGTCCCAAGAAAGGGAGCCAGGAGGTGCTGAGAGGAGGCGAGGCAGCGGAGCAGGAGCTGTGCACGGAGAGTCCGGGCCTGAGCCTTGCTGACACACTCAGCCCCCTCCCTGACAATGGGAACCCCTACAGACTGTGCCGGGGACACGGCCCCCCCAGGGCTGCGGGGACAGGACTGTGAAGTCAGAGGGGACGGGACTGTGAGGTCAGAGGGGACAGACTGTGAGGTCAGAGGGGACAGACTGTGAGGTCAGAGGGGACGGGACTGTGAGGTCAGAGGGGCGGGACTGTGAGGTCAGAGGGGCGGGACTGTGAGGTCAGAGGGGACGGGACTGTGAGGTCAGAGGGGACGGGACTGTGAGGTCAGAGGGGACGGGACTGTGAGGTCAGAGGGGACAGGACTGTGAGGTCAGAGGGGCGGGACTGTGAGGTCAGAGGGGCGGGACTGTGAGGTCATAGGGGATGGGACTGTGAGGTCAGAGGGGATGGGACTGTGAGGTCATAGGGGATGGGACTGTGAGGTCAGAGGGGATGGGACTGTGAGGTCAGAGGGGCGGGACTGTGAGGTCATAGGGGATGGGACTGTGAGGTCAGAGGGGATGGGACTGTGAGGTCAGAGGGGCGGGACTGTGGGGAGGACTGTGTCCCACGTAAAAATCGTCCCCCTGAGGCCAGGCGGCGGCAGCTACTGGCAGTCAGGGGGTGAGGGGGCATGAAGCTGTGTGGAAAGGCCCGAACCCACTGGGACGATGGGTGTGTGATGCAGCTGGGCCACCCAGCACTCACCACACCAACAACGCACCACGAAAATGCGCCTTCGGAGCACAGAGCCACCGGTCAGCACGGGGCGGCCACCACTGTCTTCCGGGCGTGACCGGCACAGGCCCTGGTGGAACCCCGCTCAGAGCTGCTAGGTGATGCCTCCAGCCCGCCGGGGCCTCCGAACCCCGCTTTCTCCTCTCGGGAGCGCTGGCTGCACCTCAGAGGGGCCGGGGGTCAGAGGAGGCCCAACGTCTGAAAGGGCTTTGCAGGTCACCCATGAGGTCACCGAGTCCCAGGATGACGTCTCACTCGCAGCAGGACAGTGGCCGAAGCTGGTGGCCACATGGAGAGGAAGGAGGAAGTGGTTCTAGGTGCTCTGCACACGCACTTTAGGTTTTCAGGGTAGACTGACCCCACACACGCACACACATGGAGCGGCAAAGTGTGTGTGCACACAGCACCAGCGCACCCCGCTGCCGTGTCTCAGGAGGCTCAGTTTCTAAGAGCTTCGCAGCGGCCCGCGGGGCGGCCGGGCCCTGGTGAGGGCGGCGGCGGACCCAGCTCTCAGGGACTGGTCCCCACGCCGGCCTCTGGGAGGAAGGATGCGTCTCCCTTTCCACGAGGTCTGGCATCTTGGCTTTTTGCCATGTGCTCTACCTCTCTTCGCCGGGACAGTGACTATGGAAAGGGAAGCGAAATTCGAAACCCCGGCCCGAAGGGACTTCGTTTCAAGACTCCCAAGACCTTCAGGAAACGCAGGGCCGGCATCGCACAGCCGTGACCGCGGGGGGAGAGGCACCCTGAGAGCCCTGTGGGGAGTAACCCAGGCGGGAGAAGCTGACAATCCCTCCAGAAAAAAAACGCCAAAAGGCGGGCTCAGACCCGGCTTCTGGGGCAGGAGAGCCTGGTGTCTGGGACGAGAGGTCAGAGCCTGCGGGCAGCCTGAGGCCGGCTGCGGTGGGAGCGGCGGGCAGGCGGCCACGCTTGCTGCTCGCTGGCCGGCCGTGGCCCACTGGTCCCGGTTCTGCTGGAAACAGGCCAGCAGGCAGACCGGGGCCCAGGCTCGGGCGGGTCAGGTCCACCCGGGACTCAGCAAACACCCCCAGCGCCCAGCTCCGACTCCCAGGCCTGGCGAACAGAAGAGCGAACAAGCGAGCACTCGGTCCTCAGAGAGCGCCTCTCCCTCCGCGTGGCCGAAGCCCCAGATTGGCTTCCTGTCGGTCTGACTCCTGCTGCTGCTCTGTCCGCTGCCAGGTGACCTTTCACACTGACCAGTCCTGGCTCGGCCCTCTCTCTGTCCACACGCAGGGCCCTCAGCAGGGCGGACGCCACCTCCGCCTCAGCCTCTGGCCTGGGCCAATGGGAGAATTCGCTCTCTACCCTCTCTTCCTGGAAGGACTGCGTAGCGCTCCTCAGGCTGTTCACGCTGAACTTGCTACAAAGCTCCATGTACCCTGATGGCCTCCCCACAGTAAACCATCAATGCCTGCAGGCCACACCCACGCTGCCCACGGCGTGCCCACTCGGCACGTCACCGACTCCTCTGCATCGGGCTGACAAACACCATCCAGTCACCGTGGGTCTGCCCCAGGGCGCACGTGTGACTCCTCCTCTGACCTCCCACCGGGACGGCCTCTGTGGGACCTGCAGCAGCTGCAGGTGCGCTGAGCACTGCAGGGACATTACGCCTTCCACGTATGTTCACGAGGCAGGTGGGAGCCCGACCAGCGTGGCTCGTGGTTGAGGGTCAACCTACGAACCAGGAGGTCATGATTCAATTCCCCATCAGGGCACAGGCCTGGGTTTGGGCTGGATCCCGTGTGGGGCATGCAGGAGGCAGCTGATGCATGATTCGCTCTCAGTATTGACGTTTCTGTGTCTCTCACCCTCTCCCTTCCTCTCTGAAATTAATAATAAAAATACATTTTAAAATAACGGAAAGATAAGTAAAAAGACAAAAGGCACGCCACAGACGCCTTGAGGACTTGGCATCTCCCAAATGGCCTAGGGTCCACGGAGCCTCACCAGGCCCAGCGCTCCCACGTCCCAGTGACCTCTGTGGGCATCGCTCTGCTCCAGGAGACACGTGGGGATGACAAAGACACGTCCTCGATCCCGTCCCAGGCGGGCGCTGCTGGCAATAGACCTGGAGGCATGTTGCCTCTGAGCGGGTCTGGGCAGGGGGACAGGAAGGAACCTGCATCCACAGGAACCAGCCTTCGAGCCAGACAGTCCAGGAGCCCACCCAAGAGCTGAGGCGTGCTATGAAGAGAAACGTGGCCAGAGAGAGAGGCTGCAGCAGCATCTCCAAGAAGAGGCGTCGGGGCGGAGGGAACAGGGCTGGGCGGCAGAGGGGACGAGAAGAGGTATTCGGACTCCCAGTGGCTCACGCCGCCTGGCCCTGGGGACCTAGTGCCTGTGTGGCCCAAGGCAACTGGGGCGCCCACCCCCAGGAGCGCGCGAGGTACAGGGGATTCCCTCGGGAACAGCGGCGAGGAGGCCTACTGGCGAGGGCCGCGGGTCCCTGCAGCTCCAACAGCCTCACCCCTGGGCCCAAAAGGAGCTGGCGCTGGCGGTCAGTGAACTTGGCGAGGCCAAACTGGGACCCATTCTGGGATGAGTGGCAGGTGGAGAAGGTCATGGCATCAGAGAAAGAAGAGGGGCAGCGTGAGGAGGCTGTCCCTCTGTCCACAAAGAAAATCCGCCAGGAAGTGAGCGAGGAGCACGGCCAGGGGAGGGCAGGGGCCAGGGCCAGCGGGAAAGTAGAAAAAGACCTTAATTCGTGGCAAGTTCCTCCCAGGCTCCTTCACCTGACAGGTGCTTCTCACAAGCCAGGTCCTCAAAGCCAACAGAAACCACATACCCACAGGTCAAGTGCAACAGCAAGGACCAGCCCTGGACGCTGCCCTGCCTCCGGGCGCAGAGTTCTGAGGGAAAGGCACGGTCCGCAGCGCCGCCCAGTCTGGCGCCTCCTGAGCCGCTCACACCAGGGGGAGCCTTCACCTGGGACAGGCGTGGGCCCCGGGCAGCCAGTGCCCAGCCACCTGCAGCGGCAGCCCCCCGGGAGCAGCCTGAGTCACCCACAGAGGGCCCTGCAGCCCTGACCGCCGGTCACCCAGGCTTGGCCAATCACCCCAACTCAGCCGGTCACCCGGGCTCAGCTGATCACCCCAACTCAGCCGGTCACCCCGGGCTCAGCCGGAGACCCTGTGGCCAGTCCGGAGCGGTAACACCCAAGTGACTGTCCCCACCGTCTGAATCATTGGTCTGACTCTCCCGCCGTGACACCCGTGCCCCTCAGAGCAGAGCCCGAGGCAGGTCACACCCCATGGGGCCGCAGGGAGTCACGCAGTTCTGTTTTTGTTTCTTGTTCCTCCTCACCTTGCGGTATTTTCCCACTGATTCCGGGGGAGAGTACAAGGGAGGTGGGAGGGGGAGAGAGAGGGAAAGAGAGAGAAGCATAGATAAGAGAGACACATCCATTGGCTGCCTCCCACACATGCCCCAGCTGGTGGGGAACCTGCAGCCCAGGTGTGTGCGAGGAATCCAACCCCGACACCAATGCGCTAACCACTGAGCACCGGCCGAGGCACAACATGGCTTTTTAAATAAACATGTTTCTCATGTACCAATAGAAAACCAACAGCAAACGTAAATCAGTTTGCTTACAACCTCAAGAAGCCACGGAAGAGGTGACATCAGAGGGAACCTGACGTCTCACTGGCTGAGCTTCGAGGCTAGGCCGCCGCACCTGCTGCCCTGAAGGCAATGAGCTGGGCACACCATGCGGCTCAGCTCAGCAGGTGGAACTCACGAGAGGAATTCAGGAAGCAGCGTACCCACAGCCTCACCGGCTGGTCAAAAAAGGCAAGAAACAAGCTTAGCCAAAGAATCTCACATTGAAAAACTGAAAAGACACGCTGGTCACGTCCTAACTAAATAAGTGATGATAGAAGATTCTCCCCTCCCCGTGGCCCCAGGTGCCGTGGGCCCGGCCCGTGCTGGCAGGTGCTCTGCTTGCCCTGTCCTGTGTACCTGCCACCACGCCGCAGACAGAGATCCCGGCACACGTGAGGCCCGCAGCTCAGGCACAAATGCAGAACACGCTCCACAGGGCTAATGGCCTTGAGGAGGCCAGTCTCCCCACCAGCCACACGCGCACCGGATGTCAGCTCCGGCCTTAGCACTGGCGTCAGCACCGGCGTCAGCACAAAGCCTTAGCACCGGCGTCAGCACCAGGCCTTAGCACCGGCCTCAGCACCAGCCTTAGCACCGGGCGTCAGCACCAGCCTTAGCACCGGGCGTCAGCACCAGCCTTAGCACCGGGCGTCAGCACCAGCCTCAGCACCGGAATTGCACCAGGTGTCAGCACCGGCCTTAGCACCGGCCTCAGCACCAGCCTTAGCACCGGGCGTCAGCACCAGCCTTAGCACCGGGCGTCAGCACCAGCCTCAGCACCGGAATTGCACCAGGTGTCAGCACCGGCCTTAGCACTGGCCTTAGCACTGGGCATCAGCACCTGGCCTTAGCACCGGCCTTAGCACCGGGCCTGTCTCCCCTCCGGTGGGAATGCCTGGTGCCTCGCCAAGGCCAGCTCCCGGTTAGTGACCGTCCTGTGGTAATGCCGTGAACACAGGTAGATGGAGAGAAAACGACTGTTCGCTTTTGTCTGTCCATTTGCAAAGGAAGAAAAGACTGATTTAGTAAAGGGAGAAATTGGACTCTATAATTCCTTCAGGTTTAACAGGCTCAAAATCTAATAAACCCACGCAGGCCAGGCTGTTCCGTTGCTGGTTGAAAAATAAATTAATAAAGTTAACCCCAGGCTAAACCCCAACTGTCTCATCATCCCATCAATACGCTTAGCAGAAGCATCTGAGGACATCCGACCCCCAATCATGATGAGAGCTCAGCCAACCAGGAAGAGCCCAGCTCCTGGACGCGGTGAGTTCTGCCGATGACACCGGACCGCCGACCCGGTGCCGAGTGGGAGGGGTGGGTTTCCCACCCCAATCTGAGACGGGCTGGACACCCCGTCACCACTGTGCTCGGCACCACACAGGTCTCACAGTGCAACAGCACAAGAGGAGATAACAACGAACCGACTGCGAAGAGAGAGACCCGAAAAATGATCGTCTCTGAGAAAGTGGAAAAGAAGCGACCAAAAACCTCCAGGTATGAAGCAGCGACGCTGGCAAGGTCCAGGCTGCGGGGTTCAATGACAAGGCAGCCCCTGTGCTGGTGCCCAGCGGGACTGACATTGAACACAGTCCCGGCTGAGCTGGCATCTCCAAACGTGAGATGCTCAGGTAGCATCTGGCAAAACACATGGGACCCTCACACCCGAAGCCGAGAGAGAGGCAAGTGCATAAGGAGAAAGCCCACAATCGGGACAGGCGGAGGCAACACTGTCAGAGGCCAGGGCCTCCATCTCCGCCTCCAGGTTCAGACCTGGAATCAAACCCAGCGAGTCACGCTGTGATCCCACAAACGAAGCCTAACGCTGCTGTGGAGGCAAAGCCCACGGTCATCTCCCCCTACTGCCAGGACAGAGCGGAGGGCTGGCCAGCCACTGCTGACTGACGCTACAGGAACTGGACGGGGTACTGACTTGAGAACAGGCAGCAGATCAATGGGATGAACAGAGCCCAGAAATAGGCCCCTAACCACAGCCAACCCACCTCTGACACAGGAGCAGAGGCCGGGTGCTCAACCAACGGTGCTGGGGCCACTGGCCACCCACATGCAAAACATGAAGCTAGACACAGACCTCACAGCCTTCAACAATATGAAGTCAAAACGGATCACAAGCTGAAACGTAAAATGCAAAACCATGAAACCACCAGAAGAGCACGACTACCCCTACGCACAGTACCTGTACCTGCACGTGCACGGCACCTGCACACGGCACCTGCACATAGATGGCACCTGCACCTGGATGGCACCTGCGCACAGCATCTGCACACGCACACGGCACCTGCACACGGCACCTGCACGTAGACGGCACCTGAACCTGGACAGCACCTACACCTGTACGGCACCTGCACACGGCACCTGCACCTGGATGGCACCTACACATGGATGGCACCTGCACATGGATGGCACCTGCGCACAGCATCTGCACACGCACATGGCACCTGCACACGGCACCTGCACGTGGACGGCACCTGAACCTGGACAGCACCTACACCTGGACGGCACCTGCACACGGTACCTGCACGTGGATGGCACCATGTCCCAGCATAGGCGAGACCTGTACATGGCACCTGTCCCAGCATGAGTGGCACCTGTGCATGGGAGGCACACAGCCAACACTGGTCACTAAGTGAAGGAATTAGCACATGGTACAAGGCCATGCCCAAAGTGATAAAGGAACTTCAGAGCCTGAACCCAAGTCCAGACCATGTCATCACGGATGGGTCACATGATGGGTGGATCACGTGACGGGTGGGTCGTGTGACAGGTGGACCCACGGCAGGAAGTCCTTGTGAAAGACCCAGGCCACCTTCCTGGTCACAGCGCAGAGCAGAGACGGCCTCAGGCCGCGGAACTAAGTGCTCTCACATAAAGTTGTTCTCCTTGTCCTGTCCTCCCCTGTGCTCGCACAGTCACTCCTCACAGAGCCAGGACACCAGCTTCGGACACGTGGTGAGTGTCCTGTCTGCCTAGCACGGAGATGCAGTCGGAGAGAGTCAGCGCCTGGAGGCCTCACGGGGTCCACAGTGTGTCAAGGGCATGAGCTGGTCCGACACTTGGGCATCTGCTTTGGCTTCTCAAATGCTTTTCAACTTGCTCTTCCACTTCTGGCCATGGTCCAGAGAAGGAGAGGCCAGAAAGAGCCCGTTGTTCTGGCGTGCCCGGGAGAAATGGCCGAAACTCCTAGCTCCACACAACATTACCTGACAGCGCAGCACATCTCAGACAAGGAGGTCCTTCTCACATTCACTGTTTCACGTGATGCATGACTGACCTGCAGCTCTCCATGTGCGTCCAATCCTCCGTGACTTTACAACATGCTCCAGATGCACAGGTGTCTACATGCTTTACAACATGCTCTAGACCAGTGGTCAGCTAACTCATCGCTCACGAGCCGCAGTTCGCCAACCCCTGCTCTAGACGCATAGGTGGGATTGCAATCCGCCTTCCCGGAGCCTTTGATACCAAACACCCTTCTCCCCTCATGTGCACACAGTGCGGCCTGAGCCGGGCGCCATGCCGGCAGGAGGGGCACCGATCTCGGTGTGGGGCTGGCGTGCCTCCACGACTGAGGTGGGATATGGGCTTGATACCCAGGGAGGTGGGGCAAGTAGGTCCCCGAGGCTGGAGCAACACTGATGAGGAGTGCGGCTCGCCCAGTGTCACCATCACCTCAGAACTCGCCAGCACTGACTCCTGAAGGAGGCCGCATTGCCCACAGAACTGCCATGTGACATGTGATGTGCACGGCAGTGTCCCCCTCCTCCCCAGCGTCTCAGGCTGCGGGTGCCGCCTCCTCCGCCGTGAGGTGCAGGGAGCCTCCCTGGGCGGCAGCCCGCATGGGCCGCAGTCCCGACCCCTCACCTCGGCCACTGGCCCTCGGTGCCACCTGAGCAGTTCAAGGCCGGCGTCACTGCCTCCCGGAGGAGGGCGGGCAGCGAGGCCGGGGCTGGGACACGAGCGGTGTGCCCACCACGCTCGCCTGGCACTGCCCCTCTGCCCTTCCTTGAGCAGAGGGCCCTGGTATTGATTCTCTGACCCTTGTCTTCCGGCTTGGCCTCCTGTTTCAGTATAAAATATTCAGCACCCGGAAAGCAGCCGGCCGGGCGCGCTCAGCACTGCACTGCAGCCGCGGCGCTCTGCTTGGTGCCCAGGCTCAAAGAGAGAAAGGACGCGTCCCCAAGGCGAGGCGGCGGGTCCAGGCAGGGCGTGGTGGGCTCTGGGTTCAGGGCTCGGTTTGGGGCTGAAGGGGAGCAGAAGGAGGGAAAGGAGAGATGGCGGAAGGCCACGCGTGCGCCTGGCAGCCGGCTGGGGCGGGTCTCCTGAAAGGGCGGCATTGAGAGTCCCTGCAGGTTAGAGGAAAGCTTCGTCACAGCCTGCCCACACTCGGCACAGCTGCCACCTGAGCCCTGCCTGTGCGGTCCGTCTGTGCTCACACAGAGCGCGCTGTTTCCGGGCCGTGGTGTGCCAGCCGGGCACTCATTGCCGAGTCCGGGCACGAGGAGGCGTGGGCACAGCTGCGGCCCCAGCTGGCAGCGAACACAGACCTCGGCTCTGAGAACCAGGGCTCGGGCCCCAGCAGCTGAGAGGGCCGAGTTACCCACGTGAGCAGCGACGACACGCGTGTCCCGTCCATGCCTCTGCAGGGGAGCAACCGCACCAGAAGGGAAGCAGCCTTGGGAACCGATCAGGTTACCTCACACGGCAGCTGCTCCAAACCATTTCCATCCAACGTCATAACCCAAACCGGCCTCAGCCGTGTCACCACGTGCATCAGGCAGACAAACTACACTCTGCACCAGACGGGACTGCAGCAGCCGGTGTCCGCTCTGGGAGATGGACTTGGTCCCACGACGGCAAAGGTGTGTGTAATCAGCACGCGAGTCGCTTCCCGAGAACACCCAACGTCCCAAACAGCGGGACAGCCAAGGGGCCCCCTCACACCTGTCTGCACAACCAAAGCCCGCGGGCCCTGTGTAAGGTGTTCCTCACGGGACAAGGTGCTGAGATTAAATAGCCGTTGGCTACCAAAAAGAAGTGGAGAGAGCAAGTGCACTGAGGAGGAATGCAAAGGGAGAACGGGGGTGAGCCGCAGGCGCCTCCCATCATCCCCCTCCGCACCCCTCCCCAGGAATGTGTGCTTGGAACTGAGCCAAGTTCGGGCACCTCAGCTTCTAGCAGAGTGGAAAATTCCTTACTTCCTACTGCTCTCTATACTTTCCAACTAAGCATGAACTTCCCCAAAATGAAACCGAATCTGCAAAGGCTTTAAGCATTTTCCTATTTTAATGTTTGCCTTTAGCAAAAACGTATTTTACAAAATCTATTTTAAAATTCCATATTAACCAAAAGGGGAAAGACATCACTTTTAAGGTGATGAAAAACTAAACTGTGCATCTGGCTTGGTGTGTTCTGTGATTCTCTGAAGATTCTAATCTGAGGGAAAAACATCCGCCCACAGAAGCAGCAATTCAATTACATTCTCTGAAAACGGCATTTTCTATACCGTGCAAAACCAAACCAAGCGTTGGCTTCAATTTTAGTCATGCTTTTTAGGAACCAAATACTGTGTGAACAGCATTTCTGAGGACTGTGCAGAGGCTGCTGGAAGTCCAAGCTCACGGTCTGTGGGGGCTGGAAGCCCTCCCACAGTCCCACTCTGACAGGAGACCAGTCAGTTCACCCAGAGGGAAGCGGACGGGACCTTGTCTCGCTGCCAGGGGCATGGCGGCTGCTCTAATTCGCTGCGGGATGGGCCTGGGCGGCTGCCGGGGCTGCAGCTGGGACGCATCCGACACTCGGGACAGACAGGTGACGCTGTGACACGACAGGGCTGTGCCAGCCCAGGACCTCACTTTTGGCAACGATTCCATCTCATGCCGGCCATTCACTACGAACCACGTCCTGAGAGCGGTCGTGGCCCCGGGACTGGGCCAGACGGGGACACCACCCGGGTACAGGAGCCAGGCTCCCACTGACCGGCTCAGCAGCACCTCCAGACACCCCACAATTCAGGGTCTCAGCCAGTGCAAACCTACCCAGGAATCGGCAGCAGAAGCACGTTCATTTTGGGTAAACACACGATGCCTTCACACTGCTTTCATCTGCCTGTGAAACCACTGACAGCAGCGAGGACACTTACTCAGTCTACGTCCTCACTCCGACTGCTGCCTCCCCACACACCCGGCCAGGCGGGTGGGATGGAGCCTGCAACCCGATACCAGCCCCTGACCAGGAGTCCAACTAACGACCATTCAGTGCGTGGCCAGCACTCTAACCACTGAGCAACACTGGCCTGAGCCTTTGTTCACATTTAATGCCTAAGGGCCTGGGACAGACGGGGATCTGTTCACAGAGGGGACTGAGTTTCATTAAAGCAAAACCTCTCCCACTCGGCACCTGTCTCCCCGCATCTCCACTCACTAGTCACCTCCCACTAACTAGTTATCTACCCGCATCTCCCACTAACTACCCTGTTTCCCCGAAAATAAGACATTGTCTTATATTAACTTTTGCTCCCAAAGATGCGCTAGGTCTTATTTTCAGGGGATGCATTATGTTTCCATGAAGTAGGTCTTATTTTCGGAGGATGTCTTATTTTCAGGGAAACACGGTAGTCATCTCTGCAATCTCCACTCACTAACCATCTCCCTACATCTTCACTTACTACTCATCTCCCACTCACTAGTCATCTCCCCAATCTCCACTCACTAGTCATCTCCCCAATCTCCACTCACTAGTCATCTCCCCAATCTCCACTCACTATTCATCTCCCCACATCTTCACTCACTACTCATCTCCCCAATCTCCACTCACTATTCATCTCCCCACATCTTCACTCACTACTCATCTCCCCAATCTCCACTCACTATTCATCTCCCCAATCTCCACTCACTATTCATCTCCCCACATCTTCACTCACTACTCATCTCCCCAATCTCCACTCACTATTCATCTCCCCACATCTTCACTCACTAGTCATCTCCCCAATCTCCACTCACTACTCATCTCCCCACATCTTCACTCACTACTCATCTCCCCAATCTCCACTCACTAGTCATCTCCCCAATCTCCACTCACTACTCATCTCCCCAATCTCCACTCACTATTCATCTCCCCACATCTTCCCTCACTACTCATCTCCCCAATCTCCACTCACTATTCATCTCCCCACATCTTCACTCACTACTCATCTCCCCAATCTCCACTCACTATTCATCTCCCCAATCTCCACTCACTATTCATCTCCCCACATCTTCACTCACTACTCATCTCCCCAATCTCCACTCACTATTCATCTCCCCACATCTTCACTCACTAGCCATCTCCCTAATCTCCCCTCACTAGCCATCTCCCCACATCTCCACTCACTAGTCATCTCCTGCATCTCCACTCAGTAGCCATCTCCCCACATCTCTACTCACTAATCGTCTCCCCACATCTCTACTCACTAGTGAACTCCCCACTCACTAGTCATCTCCCCACATCTCCACTCACTAGCCATCTCCCCACATCTCCACTCACTAGACATCTCCCCACATCTCCACTCACTAGTCATCTCCCCACATCTCCACTCACTAGTGAACTCCCCACTCACTATTCATCTCCCCACATCTCCACTCACTAGTGAACTCCCCACTCACTATTCATCTCCCCACATCTCCACTCACTAGCCATCTCCCCACATCTCCACTCACTAGCCATCTCCCTAATCTCCCCTCACTAGTCATCTCCCCAATCTCCACTCACTAGTCATCTCCCCACATCTCCACTCACTACTCATCTCTCCAATCTCCACTCACTAGCCATCTCCCCACATCTCCACTCACTAGTCATCTCCCCACATCTCCACTCACTAGTCATCTCCCCACATCTCCACTCACTAGCCATCTCCCCACATCTCCACTCACTACTCATCTCTCCAATCTCCACTCACTAGTCATCTCCCCACATCTCCACTCACTAGTCATCTCTCCAATCTCCCACTCAGTAGCCATCTCCCCACATCTCCACTCACTAGCCATCTCCCCACATCTCCACTCACTAATCGTCTCCCCACATCTCCACTCACTAGTGAACTTCCCACTCACTATTCATCTCCCCACATCTCCACTCACTAGTCGTCTCCCCACATCTCTACTCACTAGTGAACTTCCCACTCACTATTCATCTCCCCACATCTCCACTTACTAGTCAACTCCCCACTCACTAGCCGTCTCCCCACATCTCCCATTCGGCAGCTTCTCCCCATGGTCTCCTCGTCCTCCACAGTAATGGTTGCGTCTGGAACCTCTCCAGCTGGTGTCCTATCCACGTGGCCGAGAGGCCCCGGGTATCACAGACGCACTCTGGGTCCAACCCTCCCATCAGGGGGCAGGCGTGTCCTCCGCCCTCACCGGCGTTTCTGCTCCAATAGCCACCCCCAGGCTCTGAAACCCAGAGGGACCAGGGACCCTCCAGACACGGTCCGGGGCGCCGGCCTCACCTGGGGCAGCGGGCCGGCCGGCTTGGTGAGGATGCCGCCCACGTAGACGACGTTGGGCAGCGTGGGCCGCGGGAACTCGAGCGCCACGTCGGTGCACAACATCCACAGGCTGGAGCCCTGCACCAGGTCGTACAGGGAGCGGCCTCGCAGCAGCCCGTGCTTCCGCATGACCCGCTCGTACTTGGGGAGCACCAGCAGGTGCACCCCCAGCCGCGACACCAGGTACACGCCCGCGTTCTTCACCCTCTGCAGCAGGCTCATGCGGTCCGTGAGCAGCGAGTTGAACTCGGGCACGTAGGCGAGGGGCGCGGGGGCGCCCACCTCGGCCGGGAACCAGAGGCCGGTGGAGAAGACGGCGTAGCGCACGCCCAGCAGGTGCGCGATCACGAAGCCGCACATGTCGTTGGGGTCCACGAGCAGCAGATCGAAGCGCTCCCGCCGCAGCGCCCGCAGCAGCGCGCCGTTGCCCAGCATCATGTCGCAGTTCTGCGTGTAGCGGTCCAGGATGTCGAACAGCTCCACGGCCGTCAGCCGCCCCGCGAAGATGTTGCGCATCTTGGCCTGCAGGAAGGCGTCCGAGGCCGAGCTATTGAAGACGCCCGGGTAGCGCCGCAGCCCGTAGTGGGGCGAGGGCGCCAGGTCGCGGCCCTCCGACAGCAGGAACACGGTGCGGTGGCCCCGCGAGTGCAGGGCGGCCGCCAGCGTCTTGAAGATGTACATGTGGCTCTCGAACATGATGGGCGGCACCACGACGATCTTGGCGGCGTCGGCGGCCCCGAGGGCTCCCCACAGGAGCACCAGGTACGGCAGGCAGGACGTCATCGCTGCAAAGACAGAGCCCGCTGAGCACAGCCTCCCCACAGCCCCTTCCCGGCTCCTGCCCAGGACCCCTCCTCTCTAACCGCCTGTGCCGGCAGGTTCACCGGAGCAAAGGGGACAGCTCGCAGTCTTTTCACTGAGCACCTGTCAGCCGGGGAAGCTGGCGAGAGGCATCTCATTTAAACCCTTCCAGCTCCGCCGCTACGAGCATCCCCAGCTACACCCCGGCAAACACGGCTTCACCAACGGCTCAGGTCAAGTCCTACCTCGACCCTGTCCCCGGGAGAGCTGTCTACCCACAGTGCGTCTGCCTGGGTCTGGACACCCCGCGTCCCCTGAGACGCACTCAGGATTATCTGGGCAAGACTCCGGGCAGGAGGTCGGAGGGTTGCCTGCTCTGTCCGGGCCCTGGAGGGCAGCCTGACCCGCACAGCTGTGGGCGCCCCAGCTCAGGGCTGGCCACCCTCCTGCCCTCCATGGGGACAGACAAGGTGCAGCAGTGAATCGTCCGCTGGCACCGTGACAAGGGACGACCCAGCCTGGGGGCCGTTCTGTGCGAACTACCATCCCCCGTGCTACCTGCCATCTCGGGAGCTAACGCAGCACAAGCCATCAGCACCCAGAGAGAAGGTTCCGGCAAGAACTTGGCAAGAAACTGGGCACTTTTACAGACGCGCCCCGGGGCCCCGACCCTCCCATCAGGGGAAAGGTGTGGTCGGTCCTCCGTCACCCACCAGAACCCGTTCTTCCTCTTATCGCCCAGGAACCTGTCGGCACAAAACCCACCACCCACAATGCAGTTCTGATAGCGATACCTTCTCAACATTCAAACACTGCAAGCAACCTACAAAAAAGAGAGAAGACAGAAGTCAATAGCGGGCAAGGGAGAGGCTAAACGTTCCATTTCCTGGGCGCTCTCCCCCCTCCAAGGACAGCCAGGTACGCTGGCACCCTGCCATTCAGCGTGCGCGGACAGAGAGCGTCACGCCTGTGAGGAACACCCACGTCAGATGCTGTCCACCTGGCCATGAGGGCTCTAAGCAAATGGAGGCGGACAGGACGCTGCTCCTGCGGCAATGACGTGCTGGGTCCCAGGGCCGTGGTGGGAGGGCGGTGCGGCCCGTGTCAGGGCCACGTCCGGAGCAGCGGTCCCAGCGCAGCCTTGCGGGCGCCGGCTCTTGTCTGGCCACTTCCAGGGAAGAAAACGTCAGGGACCCAAAGTCCACACGTTCTCAATTCCCGGAACGAGATTTTCGCAAAAATGTATTTCAGCAGCGTGCCCACGGCCTGTGTCCATGGCCATCACCACCCCAAGTCCATGTGGACGTGGGTGGCGGGCCAGTGGTCCTCAGCGCCCATGGGGGTGTGTCGAGGGGGCTGGGGCACCCAGTCCAGGCACCTACTCTTCAATCTGTCACTCACTCTGTGTCCCAAACAGCTGGAAACAAAGCCATTTCTCCTCACAGAGGCCGTGGACGGCCGTCCGGAAGAGAGGCTCAGTGAGCCTCCTTTTATTCTGTCTTTTCCATTTCACATTGTCTTTCCGTCATAGATACGATGTAAAAGCAAGCCACACAGCATGGTCCTTCGTTGGAACCGATTTCTGAGAGGGAGGAGGACGGACGGACAGGAGTGGTCAGGACTTTGCTGACCCAGGAGGAGGCCCCGTGGCTGCTGGGAAGCCGCCTACCCCTGCGGGGCCCGAGAGCTGAAATTTACATCCTATGTCACGTAGCCCCCTGCGGCTGGTGGCTGCTGCACTAGAATGAAGTTTAAAAGGGCACAGAGCCCGCTGGCATGGCCCAGTGGCTGAGCGTCAACCTATTAATCAGGAGGTCATAGCTCGATTCCTGGTCGGGATACAAGCCCAGGGTTGTGGGCTCGATCCCCAGTGTGGAGCGTGCCGGAGGCTGCCGATCCATGATTCCCTCTCACCATGGATGTTTCTGTCTTTCTCTCCCTCTCCCTTCCGCTCTGAAACCAATAAAGGCATTTTGTAAAAGAAACGTGGGCCCACCAGAGAATGGAGTATTACTGAGCTAAAGAGAAATGAGCCGCGAAGCCGTGAAAAGACGTGGAGGGACTTCACCGCACATTCCCAGCGACAGATGCCAGCACCGCAGAGCTCCATCCCACGGTGTCACCCGTCCTACCGAAAGCACCCTGAGAGCTCCCCACAGGTGCTGCGTGGAATGGGCCCCCGAGGGGCAGCCTCCCTGACACCCTGCCTGCCCTCTCAGGGCCTCCTAACACAGAAGCTGCGTGCATGCTGTTCCCACTGCCAGCCATACTTGTCCTCGCCCCAAGCTCCACTCAGACCCTGCCTCCAGGACCTCTGTGCCCTCAGCAGGGCTGTGGGCCACGGGTCTTTCTGCGACGCACTGACAAGATGTTTCCCCCATGCTCCCTGTGGGCTGTGCATTTCCACCCGCCAGCGCCACCCCGAGGGCCTGGCCTGCCACCAGCAGTGCAGGGGGGAGGGGGGAGCTCAGGACGCACCCAGGGACTGCACGCCCAGGCAGCCACGCGGGGCTTCTCTCATGGAATTGGCCAGAAGGGGGCTCTCATGACAACGTGCGTCCTCACGAGGGCACGGCGGGTACATAAGCCCTGGGAACGGTGAGGTGGCAGAAAGGTTCTGAACAGCGAGCGGCAGGTCGCTGTATGAGAAGGACTCGGCCAGAGTCGCCGCCTGTGTGTGCGGAGAGGTCCTGCCTCCGTGCCAGCCGCGGAGAGCCAGCTGCCGCAGGGGAGGACCACGCAGACCCCAGTGAACGTCACATTCGCCCAACCCACAGAGTCGGCCTGCGGACCACGTTCAGGGGCACGTGCCTCAGTTGCAGGCTCCTCCCTGGTCAGGGCCCTGTCAGGGCACATGCAGGAGGCAACCCATCAATGTGTTTCTCTCTTGCTTCCACTCTCCCTAAAAATCAACGGAAAACTATCCTCAGGTGAGGATTAAAAAAAAAGAAAATTTCCACAATGGAATCTTAATGACAAAATACTCAACACACTAAGAAAGCAGGAATCAAAAATGTGTCTATAAAACACGAGTTTGCAAGAAAGGATGATAAGCCGATGAATACACAGGATAATCAGAATGACAACAAAGACGTGAGGCCCATGTGAGGTAACAGCCGTCCTACGTGACCGGCAGCGGGTCTGGATTGCCGAGCAAGTGGCCGGTTTCCTTTTCCTACCACAGCCCGGAGGTTTCCCACCAAAACCATTCCCGCCACACTCGCTTCCACAGAAACACACCCTCCCCAGCGTGCACCCCCAGCGCAGGCCCGGGGCAGAGGCCGGGAGGGCCGGCCTGCTCCGCCCACCGCCGGTGCGGGCAGCTGGAGAAGGGCTGCCTGTGGCAGTGACCGGGTCCCCAGCCAGGCCACAGCACCCCGTCAGCCCCATCTCCTTTCGTTTTCACCAACGAGCTGGGGTCCCGCCAGCCCCTCACCGGAGGCGTGAGGTCAGGGATGCCCCTGGACCCAGGGCATCCCCCGGGGCAGGAAGGAGGGCTGGTCTGGGGCATCTCGCCTCCCTGCCCCCACTTCGGCAGCGAGGTGCACGCCCAGGTGGCAGGGAGGAGCCGGCCTCTGCTGAGGCACCGAGGCGTGGGCAGGCACGCTCCGCCCCTCCCGGCCGAGCATCACGCTCCTGGGCTCACAGCCAGAGCTCTGGCACGGGCTTGGCTACGCCCGTGCGTGCTGGTCAGTGGCGAGGAAGGAAGCCCAGGTGGGGCGTGGGAGTCTACTGTGCCCTGGGAGGTCCCCCCTCCGCAGGCAAGAATGAGGACGAGCTGAAACCGGTATGGCTCGGTAGATAGAGCATTGGCCTGCGGACTGAAAGGTCCCGGGTTTGATTCCGGTCAAGGGCATGTACCTTGGTTGCGGGCACATCCCCAATAGGGGGTGTGCAAGAGGCAGCTGGTCAATGTTTCCCTCTCATCTATGTTTCTAAGTCTCTATCCCTCTCACTTCCTCTCTGTAAAAAATCAACAAAATATATATTTAAAAAACAAAACTGCTTTAAAAAAAAAAAAAAAAAGAATGAGGACGAGGTAAAGATTAACACCCCGCAGGAGCGGGCACCTCAGGGACAGGCTCAGGACAGAGACAGCGGCCGCTGGAGCCAAAGTCCCGGCCCCCAGCCCCCAAGGGGGTGACTCAGCCACCCGCATGGAGACCGCCGCTCTGCCCCCCTTCCACCCTCCGGTGCCCAGACAGAGGGCAGGCCGGCCGGCTCGACCAACAGCCAGGCCCTGGGTCCCAGCTCACGAGCCCTGCTCTCAACTGAACCAGCACCCCTCACCCAGCTGCCGAGTGCAGGGACCTCAGAGCCCACGGGAAAGGGACCCGGTGCCGGGAGGCGTGTGGAGAGATCATCTGGAACATTCGAGCGGGAGTCACAGATGAGGAAGGTGCTAAGACCCCCCCCCCCCCCCGCCGACGGCCCCTCACCACACGGTGCCTCTGTACATCCAGAAGCCGAGGTGCTGGGTGGCAGCCCTGGCCTCGCACAGACACACACCCGGACACATGCCTGGGACACATACCCAGAACTCAGACCCGGGACACCTCCCGGGACACACACCCGGGACAAAAGCACGGGACACAAGCACGGGACACGCACCTGGGACACCCCCCAGTACACACACGGACACAGGCCTGGGACACATACCCAGGACTCAGACCCAGGACACCCCCCGGGATACACACCCGGGACACCTCCTGGGACACACACCCGGGACATGGTGGACACGGCAGAGAGCGGGTCGCTTCTCAGGCTTCACGAATAACCATCCAAAGCCTCCACCAGGAGATGCAGGCACAGCAGCTGTCACTGCCTTTTCAGATGCGGGGTTTGTATCAGAGTCACTGCAAGAGGCCATGGAGATGTCCGATGTCCAGCCTGATGCTCACCTGTCCCTCCCAGCATGGGACTGACACAAGGACCCTCAGCAACATGTAGTGCAGCTCCATCGGACCTGAGGGCGCCGGCCCGCGGCCCCGGGAGCAGAGGCTCCAGACCGGCTGCTGCGCCCGGGATGCCGCTGAGCGAGCGCACCCACGTCGTCCTGGACGGCCTGCAGACTGACCGCGGGTGCCGGGGCAGAGGCCCAGAGAGAAGCACACACAGGCTGGCTGCTGGCCGCTGGCAGGGGCCTCCCGCGTCCTCAGGGAGAGGAGATGAAAGCGAGAAGAGAGGCGAGCAGGGCCCGGGAGCCCAGCGGACACAGCACTCGGTCTGGCTCACTCAAGGCCCCGCAGTGGGAGTCACGTCGACCTCGAACCCAGACCGCCCTGAACGGGACGGTGCCCAGCCCCAGGGTCACCGCTCGGGGGGAAGGGAGTGCTCGGACCCCAAGCTGCTTCTACAACAGGGGCTGCAAGGCTTCGGATCAGAAACCGAAAGCCTGCATAGCCACGTGGTAAGGGGCTGTATGGCCACCCATGAACAAGGTCAGGGTTCCATTCCCGGTCAGGGCACACACCCAGTTGTGGGCTCCATCCTCAGTGTGGGGCGTGCAGGAGGCAACCAACCCATGATTCTCTCATCACTGATGTTTCTCTCTCTCCCTCTCTTTGTCTCCCTGAAATCAATACAAACATGTAACTTATTAAAAGTAAGAAGAAAAGAAAAAGCACCAGAAAGGCCTGCGTGGAAGGTCTGGTCAGGGAGGCAGGGCAGAGGGCACACCCACTGGGATGCACAGTGCCAACCCTGGTTCCAACACCCTGGACTCAGCGCCCACCTGCACGCGTGGCTTCCGGGCGGGGCTGGGGAGCCTGCATCGCTAACGTGTTCCCACGGGAGGCCGACCCACTGGCCCAGAGACTGTTCTGAGAATTGCCGACAGCAATAACAGCATCTAATTCACACAGTGCAACTTTGCTTTTTGATAAAGAAAACGGTGGTGATCAAACACTCTCCACCTTTATGACCTACCCAGTTTTACATGCCTTTAGCATACAGACAGCTAACCGGATGTGGAGGCAGAGACTTAGAGAGACGCACAGATCCACGGCTGGAACAAGGTGTGGGCTTGTGTCTGCCAGTGGCCCCGACCAGCTGGCACCACGTCTCTCCAGCCTCTGCCTCACGTGACCGGCTGACCTTTGCGAACAATAGGAAGTCTGCCTGGACTCTGATCTCATCCTTACAGAAATGAGAAGTCTCATGAACCTCACTGGGTTTCTGCAGGTCTCTAAGTTCTGACAATATGTGCTTTCCTTAAAAAATAATGCTTGAGCCGGCCGGCATGGCTCATTGGATAGAGCGTTGGTCCCGGGTTCGATTCTGATCAAGGGCATGTACCTTGGTTGTGGATTTCCTGGCCCTGCAGGAGGCAACCAATCGATGTGTCTCTCTCATATAGATGTTTATCTTTGTCTCTTCCTCTCCTTTCTGCTGCTCTCCCTAAAAGTTAATGGAAAAATATTCTCAGATGAAGATTAACCAAAAAAAAAAAAAGGTATTTTAACCGGGCCGGCGTGGCTCAGTGATTGAGTGCCAACCTATGAACAGGAGGTCACGGTTCCATTCCCGTCAGGGCACAGGCCCGGATTGCAGGCTCCATCCCCAGTGTAGGGAGTGCAGGAGACAGCCGATCCATGATTCTCTCTCATCATGGATGTTTCTCTCTCTCTCTCTCTCTTCCTTCCTCTCCGAATCAATAAAAACATATTTAGAAAAAAGCCATGATGTTTTAGAGTTCCGCTAGGGCTCGTCCTCGCCTTTGCTGGGACTCCCTGGCGGGTGGGGACACAACAGATCCTGCCCTCCCCACGAGGCAAATCCACACAAAGGAGGGGCCGGCCCTCCTGGGCAGGTCGCCGAGGAAGGTGCCAGGACACTCGGCCCCCCCACTCCTCCTGCTAATGGACAGCAGCCCCCTCACCCGGCACGGGCTCTGACATCACCTACAGCACCGCCAGTGAGAGTCACAAAGCCACCGCAGGTGACCACAGGCCTGGCAGGAGAAACCAACAGCGAAGCCGTACCTACTGCCCTACCCGACTCCTCGGAAGCACTGGAAGGGAATGAGCGGCACACGTCCCGTGGTCGTCTCACACCAGCCACCTAACCACCAGCGGAAGGTTCCACGGGGCCTTGGGTAAAACTGCAAATACACCCCTGCCAGGAGGAGCCGGGCCGGGCAGAGCCAGGGCCTGTGGAGGCCGCTGGCGGGACCGGCAGCCCTGCGTCTCCAGGCACCGGGGCTGGACCTGCCGCTGCGGGCGGAGCGGCCACGGTGCTGAGTCCCGCTAACGTAAATAAATACACTGAAATGCGGGCACTGGATGCATTTGTTACGGAAGGATGATGAGTCGTTTACACGTGTATTTTAATTTAGAAAATAAACCGAGTCCCAGTTTCAAAACTAACCGTAACGGAGTTTACGCCCTCTCACCTGGGGAGCAGGGCCGCGTTCTGGGGATGAGGGGACGGCTGTCCGAACCATGCTCTCCCCTCCCCCAGGGCAGAGTGGGGGCCAGCATGCAGGCCCCCCGTGGGGTCCACATCAGCGCCCCCAGCTTCTCCGTGTACAGCCCACGCCTGAGAACAGGTGGATTTTTCAGCATCCTGGACAGGCAAGTGCAAGCAGCAGCCTGGGAAAGCCCTTAGCAATGACCTTCCGAACCCTGTGTGCGAATGTTCACTAGATTAGGAAAAGGGGCTGAGTTCTGTAGTGAAACCAATGGCTGCGCTAAGTCTCTGAGGCGTTAATGATGTAATGTTCCAGGTGCACACCACACCACACGGGCCAGGCAGCCACGTATGTGGTTCCAGGCCCCCTTCCCCCATGCCCTTCACCTCTGGGCAGAGCCATGCGAGACACAGAGACTGGTGGGGCCAGAGCTGAGAAACAGGGAGTACGCAGGGCCCAGGGACAGGCAGGTCAACTGAACGCCATGACCAGACCCCGTGCTCATAATGGGCAGCCCCCCAATGTATAATCACTGGGGCGTCCTCCGAGTCTCTCCCAAAGGCAGTGACACCCCCTCCAGAGGGCAGGCAGGTGCGGGAGAAAAAGGAGGGCAGAGGTATTTAATCCTGTATATTCTATGTGGTTTCAAAATCTGAACAGAAAGCACTTTCAGCCCTACCTGGCCTGGCTCAGTGGACAGAGCATTGGTCTGCAGACTGAAGGGTCCTAGGTTCGATTCCAGTCAAGGGCACATGCCTGGGTTGCAGGCTTGATTCCCATTGTGGGGCGTGCAAGAGGCAGCTAATTAATGATTATCTCTTGTCATTGATGTTTTTATCTCTTTCTCTGAAATCAATAAAATATATATGTATTTTTAAAAAGCACATTTGAAGCGGATGCTGGCTGAGAGAGAGAAGCTAAATGATCATAACAACATGCCACCTCTCGTGCCTCGGGAATTACTTAAAACTGGCCAACAGCCTGTCATCACTTTTCAGTAACAGTCTAATGGAGCCTGTTTATTTCCTTATTTTTCTCCAAGAAGCAATTTGGGAAGTGCATTCTCATTCCTAGTCCCACTGCCCTGCCAGAAGGAGACGGAAGCGACACAGGAGCCAGAACCAAAGCTGGACAGGGCCGGAACGGGGGAGCACTCTCCGCCGCTGGGGGACGGGTCTGTGGGGCCCTCAGTAGGTCCCCAAGTCCGGCTGCCTCCCCTCTGCTCCCAGCAGCAGGCAGACTTACATGCGGGGCAAGTCAAAGAGAAACCCCACCGAACCAGCATCGCTTATAATAACGAGCTTGGAGCCTGCCACGTGGCTGCCTGCAGGCTGCCAGGCGTAGGTTGTGACCGGGGACCCAAGGCCTCACCCACAGAACATTCCATTTAAAACCAAAGGGAATGAACGTCTCGGGTTTAATGGTGCAGTTTTAGGACAAACAGCAGGAGAGAAAGAGTGGCCGGGCTGCTCCGCTGCCTTGAGGACATGGACACTCAGCCTGAGCTCACCCCACGCCCAGGAGCTCACCCTCTCCTCTGAGGGAGCTTGGCCCAATGTCACAGCATCACCCACAGATACTGAAATGAGAGGACTGGAGGAGCCCCAGGGTGACAGCGCGGGGAACGAGCACTGGGCAGGCACTCCGCTGGGGCACCCGGCAGAGGCCTCCGGGGCTGGATGGGACCTGCGGGGGAGGCATGATCGAGGGAAGTCGGCCCAGTGGACAGAAGGAGCCCTGGAGGCCAGGGTTTCCCATTCAGACTGTGGCACAGCCAGGCATCACTCAAGCGGGGCAAATGGCTGGGCAGTGAGGATGACAGAGGGACGAGAGCGGAGGTTCCACGGCCAAGGGCAGGAGACAGAGGCACTGTGTGGCCAGGAAGTGCCAGGGACACAGACGGACAGCAGGTGGATGGAAAGTTCCAGCGTGTGGCAGTCTTCAAGACAGGGAAGTGGTGCCCTGGGGTCAGGCAGAGGGCCTGGCCTGCTCCAAACACCAGTCAGTCCCCTGAAGGTGACGCCACTGTGGGGAGGGGGGAAGGGGGAGGCCGAGGCCTGTGTGGCTGGGCACCAGAGGTCCCGAGAGAGTGTGGAGAAGGCAGAGCTACCGTCTCCTTACAGCAGCCTGCGTCACCTCGCCGCCACAGGGCAAGAATGAGCAGAGAAGAGCAGGTTTGGGGACAAAGACGCCGGAAAAGCCGCGAGGCCCAGCCAGAGGGGCCGGTGAGGAGGGTGCCAGAGGGTGCTGGGAGGAAGGTGAGCGGCTGGGGAGGCAGACCATTCGTCATACCACAGAGGTCGTGCAATGGGAGGCTATGGCCCTGGCAAACACACGTGCACCCAATGCAGAAGCGCCCGCAGGCATGGAAACTCCGGGAGGACATCGGGAGGGACAGATAGCCATGCAGTCACAGCAGGGGACCTCAGCGCCCGCTGGCCCCACTGCGCAGAGCTCCCAGACAAAAACCGGCCAGGAGACAGCCATCCCCAGCGACTCCCCAGATCAGATGGACCGGCATCTTCAGAACATTCCACCCCGAAGTGCCGGGACACACATGCTTCTCCTGTGCACAGGGCACGTTCTCAAAGACAGACCACACGCTGGGCACAAACCAAGTCTCCACACGCTCAAGAAGACTGAAACCATACCAAGCCTCTTCTCAGATCAAATGGCATGAAATAAGAAGTCCTCTACAATAAAAATGCTCAGAGGAACTAAAACACGAGGTTTCAGCAGGTGGCGGGCGCCGGCCCAGGCAGGTGTGAGCACAAGTTCGGTTCTGAGGCTGGATCTGGACTGTCCTCTGTCCCTGTCACTTGTGTGTGCACCATGACCCCACTCCCCCGCATAGCGCTCGGCCAGATGGAGAAGGTGCCAGCGAGAGACCAGCTTGAGGGCGGCTTTCCTGCTGCTCGGGGCCACGGGGGTTTCCATGACAACATGAGCGGTCCCTGGCTGCAGCCCAGTGTCCCGGCAAACTTCCCAGGCCAGCTGCTGGGGTGGCCTCCAAAATGGGTGCTGACGGCTCCACCCCCCGAAGCCCACACCGTCCCCCCATTCCCAGGTGAGCCCCGTGAAGGGGTATGTGCAGAACCAGGAGTCAACGCCTGGTTAGCATCAGTCTCCCTTGCAGCTGCCCTCCCGCCCAGCTCATCCATGAGTCCCAGGCTCCCCTGGGAATGAACAGGCAAACCTGTCTGACCAGCTCTGGCCCCAACCCAGTCCCGGGGCCACAGAGTACCTGAGCTCGGCCCAAAGCAAACCAGGAAGCCAAGGAAAGACCCGGGGGCCTGGGCACTGCCCAAGTCCAGGGCAGGAGAGCACGGATCCCTGCAGTGAGAAAACACCTCCCGTCCAGCGTCCCTTCTGAAGGCAGGACAGCACCCAGGGTGGGGGCCTCACTGAGCCTTTGTCTTAGGTGAGGAACACATTTCAGAGGCTCCGGTTGAGCAGAAGTGACCACGCTCCCCTGGGCGCGGCTGCCCGCATGTGCTGGTGGCAGCTGAGTGTGTGTGTTTGCTTCCCTAGATGAGGAAAACCTGAATTTGCAAATCAGATTAATTGAAACAGGATGTCCTGGTCACAAAAAGATTGTGTTTTAAGCAGCCAAATCTCTGGTCCCTGTGACATACAGGGTCTATGCGATCGCTGTGCACACTTTCTGTGAAATGCTACAAATCCACAGAAAGCTAAAGGCCAGAGTGACAGACTCCGTGTCCCACACCCTGTGCTGACTTACATTGTTCCCTTCTTCTTCGGGTTGTTTTGCAAATTTAAAAATTTTAAATAGGAATTTGTTGGTATACCTTAATTTTATGCAGTGTTCTGGGAATGAATAACAAAGAGTAAGCAGCATATTTGAACACTTGATTCTACCTTATTCTCTCTTTTAACTGATGGGAACGTCTTATTTAAAAGAAAACTTCCCAAGTGTAGGAAGATCAGCCCCATGGCTATTATTTATAAAAGCAACTACAGCCGTGTGATGGCTGAACACTTATGGCTCGGTGTCTTGAAAATATTAAAACTATGAAGCTTCTTCAGAACAGAATGGACAGTGAAGAATGGTTTTACACACACTTTGTGTTAACCCTTTCTGAGCCAGGCAGGTGCTCCCGGTCAGTGACAATGCAGAACTCAGAAAGCGCCTGTCACCGAGGGGGGACCGGGCCACATATCCCAGATAAACCCAACGCAGCGACTCCTGCAGACACACGGCACAGAGCCAGGAGGAGCCAGGCTCGGGACCACGCTGATGGACAGGCTTCCCAGCCAATCCACGTGCTGAACACTTACCCACATTGCAGCCAGGCCACAGGAGTGAGGTAGCAGGGAGGAGGGGATAGGCACCCCACCACTCAACGCCCAGGGCTGGGGCTGGTCTGCACTCCTGGGTGCTGACCCAGGCATGGCCCTCAGGGTGGCCCTCGTGGCCATGTGGATGCACCTGGCCTCTGGTCCCAGGAAGGGAGTGCGGTGTAGGCGGCGGGCAGTCTATGCCTCAGCTGGTGGGCCAGCCTGCACCTGTCAGCACCCACACCAGCCTCCCGCATGAACAGCAGGCTCTGCAGAGTGGGACCACCCTCCTGGCACAAGAGCACCGCAGGCACTCGGAGCAGAGCGTCCCACCAGAACAGCCAGCCAGAGAATTCTGGGAAGAGCAGCACCGAAGATGAAACAAGCACACTCGGAGGACCTCCGCTCACCTTAAAGAAAGGGGCGTTTGTCCCGCCGGTTTGGCACAGTGGATAGAGCACTGGCCCTCAGGTTCCATTTCCATCAAGGGCACACACTTTGGTTGCAGGCTCCATCCCTGTCCGGGTCGGGACTGATACAGGAGGCAACCAATCCACATGTCTCTCTGACACCGATGTTTCTCTCTGTCTCTGCCCCTCCTTCCACTCTCTCTAAAAATCAATGGGGAAATATCCTTGGGTGAGGATTAACAAAACATCCTCTCTCATAAAGAGGGAATATGCTAATTGACTCTCATGCCCTCACAAAGATGGCAGCACCCACAGCCAATAAGGAGGGAATATGCTCATTGACTGCCACGCCCTCAAAGATGGCGGTGCCCACAGCCATAAGATGGTGGTGCTGCAGCCCGGTGGGGCCCACCCCAGGCAGGACCAGCCGCTCCCCCAGCCTCGCAGGGCCAGCCTGAGGTGCAGGCAAGCCTCTGATGGTGGCTGCCCCGCTGCTCAGGCGGTCAGAGGCTCAGGTAACCAGGGCCAGTCGAGGCTTGTGATGCCGGCAGTGGCAGCAGCAGAGGTGTGATGGGGGCATTGTCTTCCCCTGATCACTGGGTCGCCTCCCACCAGTGAGGGCTCCTGGACTGTGAGAGGGGGCAGGCTGAGGGACCCCCTCCAGTGCATGAATTTTCATGCACCAGATCTCTAGTAATAATAATAATAATAATAATATGGAACATTTAACCTCATTTTACTAAAAAAAATTTGCTGGGTTTCCTAAAATCTATGTCCTAAGGGATATGGGAACAGATGATGGTAGGTAATGAGGCAGACAAACTAATCTCGACTAAAGGAGTAATACATATTATTATTACCAATTATTGTAAATCAATTAATATTCCTAGCTGCCAACTCGTAAACAATGTGCACTGTGCTCTCACACCAGCTCACGTAAGTAAACATTTCCTCTAAAGACCCCCTAACCAAAGAGTAAAAAGGTTACCCGCAGGTTAAAACATAACCGCCTTATGGATCCTTCTCTCTAACGTGAAGCACTCCCGCCACGGAGAGGGCGGGAGGGAGGAGCCGCGCTGGCGGGCATGGCCAGGGCAGCTCGGCAGGGCGTCACTGGGGCAGGCTTTCCGACCCCACAGGACCATGAAGTGCCTGCAATCACCAAATACTGAGTCACATTCGGTCTTGTTTTTTTGTTTTCATATTATTTTTAAGTGAATAAACTCTGCCCTTAGAATATCTAAAAAACCTGAACTCCCTCCATCAAGAATATTGGAAAGACAGTAAAGATGTCCGCAATTTGCTACCAGATGCTTTTGCAAACCACAGTGTCCCCAATTCTCGACCTGGGGAAGGTGGTCCCTCCCCCTGTCCTCAGAGCCCCATGGCTCTCTCCGCTCCTCCAGAACCTCCCATTGCCCTGTTCTCCAGCTTCTTCCCACAAAGCTGGACCTTCGATCCCATTTTCATCCTGAATGCACCATTTGCTCTCCTCCTGGGACCCTGAGAGCAAGCATGGCTAGACGCAGCATCCCGGGGACAGCCCGGGCACCGAGGGCAGGTGCCACTGCCCAGAAGCAGCCGCACCTCCCACCACAGACCAGGGACCTCCTGGCACAAAGCTGGCAGCCCCTGGCCTTGCCAGGGCCCAGCACATGGGCACTTTGATCCTCAGGGTGCAGATGAGGAGAGGAACTAAGTCCTGAGTTCAAGGTCCCGGCTCTCCTCAGGGGCAGAGGGGCAGCCTGAGGCCTTGCTCTGCCTTGACCCCAGGCTCCTGGAGTCTTCCCCTTCGGGTGCTACGAGTCACTGGCTCACTATCCCTGCCTCTGGCTCCCCTCATGCTTGGTACCAGCAGGACAACTAGTGACCTCCCTTTCACAACCACATGTGCACTGGAAACTACTAAGTCCGTCCATCTGTCCATCAGCTCGGGAATTTTCATGCATCGGACCTCTGGTAATAACATAGCCCCTCCACAGCCCCTCCACAATCCCCCCCACACACAGCCCCACACACACAGCCCCACTCAGTCAGGTCACCAGGCTAAGGAAAGACTTTGGGCGGCTGAGTCTCGGAAAAGCAGCGATTTTGGAGCATTTGCACTTCCTGAGGTCAGACACAACCTGTCCTATAAAACCGCAGTTCACACAGCTTACGCGCGGGCCACGCTCCGGACCAGCCACCCCGCATGCCCAGCCCTGGGAGCCTGAGAACAGCCACTGCCAGAGGCCCCGCTGCCCACCGCCCCCGCCAAGGTCCCAGGGGAGACCCAGTGCTCCCAGGGGAGACGGGCGCCCAGAGCAGGCCCGGGCACAACCTGGCAGTCAGGAAAGTGATAGCCTGGCAGGGAGGACCCGGGACACAAGGAGAGCGAGCCGCCTCTGTTCTAGAGTTTCAGGCCGGGACAAAGTTTCCCCGGGAGCCCCGGCCATGGACAGCCCAGGAGCCAGCCGCGCAGAGGGCCCGCTGGCCGGAACAGCCATTTCTTTTTAAGTCCCAGTGATGACTGGGGTGAGGGGTCAGCTGTTAAGAAAATGTGCTCATTAAATGCAACAGCCCAGCCTTGTGGAATGGGTGAGGTGTTGTATGAATTGCAAAGCAGTCCCGCGTTTGTTCCCCGCCTCCTCCTGGGAATCCCGCAGCGGAGCCCCTGAGAGCCAGCCAGGGGTATGGGAGCCCTAAGGGACCAGAACCACGGCGGGGGGTGGGGGGGGACAGAGGGGAAAGGCCCTCCCAGTCACCAGTGGTCACACGCTGGCCGACCGGCCGGCCGCGGGCTGTGGACGGGAACCCGGAAGCTTGAAGTAACTTCAAGTCCATGTGAGCCATCACACGCTACACACAAAACACAAAGACTTTGAGAAAAATTTTTTTTGTAAATACCTTGACCCTCCTTGGTTCCCCGTTCTAACATGTGCTTCACTGCAGTTCAGACGTAGGAGTTTGGCTCTGCAGTCCCATTACCGGGGAAGGCACCGCGGAGGTCACCACCGTCCCCTACCTGCCTGCCTGATGGCTGCAGCTCCCAAGGGCATACAACCCCCCCCCCCCCCCCCCCGCCCCAATCCTCCAGACACCTCCCCAGACGGTGCTCCGCCCACCTCAAGCTGCAGGGAGAGGCTGGCAGGATGGGCTGCAGTTCCCAGCCTGGGCTCCGTCCTGGTGCGCGGCCCAATACCGTGAATCTCTGGGAGCGGGGCCGCGCACGCAGGAGAGCTCCCAGGAGGCAGGGCCCGCACCCAGCTCCACGGAGGGCAGGCAGAGCGCAGGCGGCTCGGACATGGAACTGGGGCCTGCAGAGCCAGGCGGCTCTCGGGTCCTCTTGGAGAGCTCCCCTGAGGGGACGGCCGCCGTTCCTACCGGCTCCAGTCGGCGCCCGGAGCCAGGCTGCGCGCTGGGCCTCTCCACCGGGAGCCGCCCTGTCCTCTCAGAAACCGGAACCCCCGCTGCCCTCCCTTCACCGCCGGGTCCGGAGGTGCGGACCCAGCCGTGCAGGTGCGGGCGCAGGTGCGGAGACAGACCCGCAGCCCTTCCCGAGTCGCCTCGGCAAAACCGGAGCCGCACTGACTCCACCGAGCTCCGCGCCGCAGGTTTCCCCCCTCCACACCTGCGCCGCCCTGGCGCCCGGCCCGGCCCGGCCGGCGCGCACCCCTCCCCAGGCCCGGTCCCGGCTCCGCGCTCACTCCGGACGCGGGCGAAGGGTATGAGGAGCCCGGGGTTCGGTGTGCAGCGCACCTGGCCCGCAGCCCCGCGGTGGAGGGCGCGCGCCGGAAAGGTGCTGGTCTCCCTGCGTCCCCGCCTGGGTCCGCACCTGCTCACCTCGGCCTCCTCAGCGCTCTGGGATCCCCGACAGGTGTCGCCGCCCGCAGTCGGCCGGGGCGGGGAGCCCCGCGGCTAGCGCGTCCAGTCGGGGCTGGGCGAATCCGGGCTCCAGTCGACGGCGCGGCCCCTCCGCCTCCCCCTCCCCCGCCCCGGCCGCGCGCTCCGCAGGCCAGGCGCCCGGGATCTCGGCTCCGGGCGCCCGCGGCCCCGCAGCCCCGGTGCACGCGGCTGGAGCTGGGCCCTCGGCGCACGTGCCCCGGCCCCGGCCTCCCCGCCCAGCGCCCCCGCCCGCAGGGCGCCCCCCCGGGGAAGTTCGACTGGGGCCCTCGGCGGGGGAGGGGCGCGGGGGAGCCGGGAGGCGAGGTCGGGGTCCCGGGAAAGTGAGGGGGGAACCCGCCCCGCGGCAGCGCGGACCTACCTGCGTGCGCAGCGAGTACCGCGGGCGCCGTCCGCCGCCTGGCTCCGCGCTCCGCCCGGGGCCGCGGCCGCGCGCTCCTGGCGACCGTCCCGCTGCGCACGCGCCGCCGCCCCGCCGCAGTCCCGCCGCCGCAGGCGGATGGACGGACGGACGGACAGGTGGGACCTCCGCTGCGGGGCCCGCGGCCCTGCCCACGGTCACTGCTTTTCCCGCGGACCCGGGAGGCCGATGGGCCGCTCCCCGCCGCCACTCCCGGCGCGGAGCCCGGCGGAGGGCAGGCTCCTGGGAGACGCGGACAAGGATGGGACGCGCTGAGAGACAGGGGAGCTGCGTGCAGGCCTGGCGCCTGACCTGGGCCTGTCCTTGGCTTTGGATGTGGACGTGCATGTTAAAAGCCTAAAGTAGTAAACGTTAAAGGCCCAGGAACAATCACAGACGGAACACAAGCATTTACTCTAAATGCTCTGTCCCCTCAAGAGCCAGCATCAACCCTGGTCCCAGAGGTTGCAAGCTATTGTTTGATGATGGAATGTAAACTCTGGGTAAAACCAGAAGGCCAGGAGAGGAGAGGGGGAGGGAAGGGGGGAAGCTAAGCAAGAACTTTATCCCATGGAAGTCTAAAATTTGTGTCACATTCCTTCGCATAATAAAATAACTTCAATTATGCTTTTAACAAGCATGATACATGATGATGGATATCAGCCTCCCGGGTGATCTGACCATGAATCCCTAACCTGGTGGGTCCTGGTGGGCAGCCGCGCCCAGGCCCACTGAGTCCTCAGCACAGGCTCTGAGCCAACCCTGCCCCTTGTCCTTGGCATGCAGGCAGCACACCTCTGACACCCCAGAAGTAACACCCCTGGAAGCAGCAATTACCCTCAGGAGGGCACATGCTCTTGTAAACCGTCCCTTAACCCAATCCCGGGCTAGCGTCCTCCCACCTTCCTGCCCTCTTCCCACCGCTCCTGACTTCGAATGCATAAAACTAACTGCAAAACTACTCTTCTTCGGAGCATCTGAGACCTTGCTCCCTCCCCGGCATATGTCGCCAGTTTGCCTTAAACTCACAAAAATTCTCTCCAGGTTTGGACGTTTCTTACGTGGGCATTAGGTTATTCTGTACCTCTTATTCTAAAGCAACGTTTTATTTTATGATGAGAAAGTGTCATCAGTGAAACTTCGCTCCTGAATCTACTTAGTACCCAATACATTAAATCTTCTAAAATGATTAGAAGCCGGTGTGGCTCAGTGGATGGAATGTCAGCCTGAGGACCAAGGGGTCCATGGGTTCGATTCCAGTCAAGAACATGTACCTGGGTTGTAGGCTTCTCCCCAGCCCAGGCCCTCGTCAGGCCCCATGCAGGAGGCAACCAATTGATGTGTCTCTCTCACTTCTATGTTTTTCTGTCTCGCCCTCTCTTTTCCACTCCC
Source organism: Vespertilio murinus (assembly GCA_963924515.1). NCBI lineage: Eukaryota > Metazoa > Chordata > Mammalia > Chiroptera > Vespertilionidae > Vespertilio > Vespertilio murinus. The sequence continues at coordinate 104,837,867 of OZ004708.1, forward strand.
TCTGAAAATTAATGGAAAAATACCCTCAGGTGAGGACTAAAAAGAAAAGTAATTGCCAAAACTTGATGATCAGAGGTGGTTGCAAAACATGCGGAACTAGCCCGTCTGTGCCAGGGCCCTGGGCCTTTCCCGCCGGAACCCGTGGCGCCCGTTCCCATGCAGCCTGGTGGAGCCTCAGGCTGGAGCTGAGGTCAGAGCTAAGGCCATGTCCACACAGCCCCCTTGGATGTCTCTCCGTGAGCCGGCCAGGCCCTGAGTCTCACCAATTCCCCCCAGCCCTCCATCACCCGGGCACACGCCTGTCTGGTCTTCACACTGCAGCCCAACTGCTTTCCTGACGCCCTTTCTCTGTGGCCACCACTCGGAGGAAGGTAGGAGCTCCCCAGTGGCCAAGGAGACCTGCCTGACTCTCTCCCGCTTCCTCTCGGGGCTCTCGGGGCTGTCCCTCGCCTCTCCGCTGTGCGCTGGCTCCACGAACACGGCGGCCTGCTGGGCGCCCAGTAGTGGGAGGACCACAGCGGCCGCGGAAGACAGACGTCTCCCTGTCCCCTTCTCATCGGCTCAGGATGCAGGGCTCTGCCGTGCCACGTGTCACCCTGGGTCCCCACGCCCTGCACAAGGCTCGGACGGAGCAGCCCAGCCGTCAACCCTGGGAACAACACCTGGGGAGACGGAGACGGCTGCCACTCCTGGAAGCCGCCTTCGCTGCCCGTGGCTGCATCTCACGTCTCGCTCTCGCCCAGCATGCCCAGCGTGCCCAGCATCCTAACCGAGGCGACGAAGGCCGCAGGCTGTGCAGGGCAGAGGCCCGGGGCCACACCTGTCCCCACACAGCCCTCCTGCCGTCAGTGGGCTCCGGCTCTGGCTCCAGCTCCGGCTCCTGCCGGACCAGCACTCACGTCCCAGTTGTGTGGTTGCCCCAGAATCCACCTACAATGTTGCAATCAAACCCTGCGAGCATGGAGCATGGCGTGTTGGAGCAGAAACGGGGTAACTGTGGAATGGTGTTTGGGCTCCGTGGGGAGGTGGCTCAGAGCCGCTCCAAGGCTGAGGTCTGGTTTCTCCAGGAAGGCACCCATGGCTTGTCTCTGGACCAGCGGTGTCACAGCTAGATCACCTGGTGCCAACCACGTCACCCACTGAGAACAAACTCAGCACGTTCCATCGACTTCGCACCGCTTCTTGAACTACCTGGTGGGCCCTGGGCGGCCCGGGACCTGGTGGAGTCTGTGTCCTCCTGCAGGTCACTGCTCAGCAGGAGGCCCAACGGTCGGGGCAGGTAAGAGGAGGGGTAGGCACCCCATGGCCCCATAGCCCCAGCTCCATGCACAAGGAAGGCCTGAGAGGCGGCTCCGAGCTCCGGCTGACACACAGTTCCTTGCTAAGGGAAGTAGGAGACAGACATGTGCCAAGGTCAAGTTCAGGACCCACAGGGATCTGAATACAGAAGGTATTTTGGAGAAAGAATCGCAACGCGCTCCTGTCCTCCAAGCAGCTGGTCCCCGCGCTCCTTCCTGCCCATTCCTGCCCGCCAGCCTGGCGGACCTCCCACATCTCTCAGCCTCAGGTGCGCAGCCATGGTGCTCCCTCGCCTGCCCAGCCTGGCCTGGCACGGAGAGTGTGCAGTGGCTCCCCCGTGGCCACTCTGCAAGGCTCTGTGCCTGGACCAGGCCGGCCATGGCTGTGGTGTGCCGACTGCTGTGTGGACGGACGGTGGAAAGCTGAGACTAGCAAGGACACGAAGAGATGAGGGGTGCCCAGGGGGAGACCTCCCAGGAGAGCATTCTGGGAAGGAGGAAAGTCACCGCAAGGTTTCTGGGGAAAGACACACCTGACATGTGTGAGGAGCAACAGGAGCCCAGTGTGAGGGCGAGGAAGGGCAGGGGTCAGGGAAGGAGAGGGAGGGAGGGGAGAGCAGGGAAGGGGAGGAGAGAGGCTGGGTGGGAAGAGGGAGGGCAGAGGCAGGAGCTGGGGAAAGGCGAGGAAGGTGCGTATTTCTCTGCATGGAGAGCTGAGACAGGAGCAGGGTGATGACACTGTCCCACAGAGGCCAGCCTGAACCGAGGAGAGTCCTGTGAGGCAGGTCTCTGGCCACAGCCCGTCAGCGAGGATGTCCTCAGAGCCACTGTAACTAGGGGCCGAGAGCAATGGCGACTCTGAAAGCAGAGAATGCTTCAAGGAAAGAGGACCCTGCCTCCCTCAGGCGTGTGGCTCACAGAGGCCTGACTCCCACCTCTTTAGGGTCTGGCTGACGGCAGGACGTGGGTTGAGGAGCCACCGTCCGTAAAGCTCAGTGTTCACACTCAGGGGTCAGTTCTCACACCTCTTTCCTGGAGGCACTGGGAGGGACCCCGAAATCAATGCTGCGGGAATGAGAGTCTGACCAGATTGCGCCTGCACTACACTCCCAAAGCACCCCTGTGTTTTTGTTTAGTATATATTGTCATTGTTGTCAGAGAGGAAGGGACAGGGAGAGAGAGGACCATCAATGAGAGACACATTGATCGGCTGCCTCCTGTACACCCCCCACTGGGGATGGAGCTTGCAATCCGGGCCTGTGCCCTGACCAGGAATCAAACCCTGACCTCTTGGTGCACAGGTCAATGTTCAACCCTGAGCTGCGCCGGGGGGGGGGGGGGGGGGGAAGCACCTCTGTCTTGATCCAATTCCGGCCTCAGGAGGCAGAACCCTCCAGGACCCCACAGAAGTAGGGTGACCCTCCCCACAGGACTTCAGTTGACCTGCATTTGCCTTGGTCCCCGCCATGTCTGCTTGTCACCACTCCACAAACAGTCGTGCTTAAGATCTCGTCACATCACGCCAGGCCAGGCCTGTGGCTAGGCCTTGCCCAGAGGGGGCGGCGGGCTTGCAGAGGTGGGTAGTGGCGCCGTGCCCGCCCGCTGTGACCACTCGTGACATTCTTATTCTTCCCCCAGAAGGCCCAACAATCAGGCTGTGTTGGGATGAAATGTGCGTTTGTCCGCTCGGCCGGCCTCAATGCCGCTTTGTGAGGCCACGTCCCTGAGCCCCTTTGTCCCCATGGAGCCACGGCACAAGGGCCCTCAGAGCCACTGGCGGAAGTGCTGGCCTTTGTCCGGGGCCCCGAGCGTGTCCGCACCTGACGGGGCCCTCTGACCCCACAGGCCCCGCAGCTCAGAGCCAGCCTCGGCCCCGGGAGCCCGTCCGCGGCCCTCTGTGGGAGCCCCCCGAAAACGACAGGGTGGCTCTACATGGCACCTGCTCTCTGTTTGCGATTTTTTTAAGGAAGCTTTCTTTTTTAAAGAAAATACTTTTTTTATTGCTATCAGAGAGGAAGGGAGAGGAAGAGACAGAAACATCAGTGATGAGAGAGAATCACTGATGGGCTGTCTCCTGCATGCCCCACACCAGCGATCGAGCCCACAACCCGGGAATCAAACTGTGACCTCCCGGTTCAGAGGCCAATGCTCCAACCACTGAGCAACACTGGCCGGGCTCAACAGTGTTCTTGAAAGTGATGATCTTGGAATGAGTGATGTTAAGCATGTGCAGCTCACTTCATCCCTGCGCCACCACTGGGCACCTGTGGTCACCCCACGATCAAGGGGGCAGGGTTTGGTCTGGGGTGGGCGCTGCCCCCAACTTCCACCCTGCAGGGCCCAGTGCTCCTGACCATTGAGCTGTCCAGCCTCCAAGCCCTCCCTGCCCTCTAGGAAGCAAGCATCTCTGCAGAAAAGGACAAAGCTGTACCCCATTCCTCCACGCCCCCCAGGCCCACACCGAGGGATGTCGCCGCCCCCGACAGAGACTCGGTCCCTGGGGGCAACCCTATGCCAAGGATGGGCCCAAGACCCAGACGCCTCCAGGATCCCTCACCACGGACTCAGCTTTGAAACAATACATGTTTGGTTTTCTTTAGACGAAGAGAATGGAACTATGAGGAGAAACACCTAATTGTTATCAGGAACTTGTTGGGAATGAAACTCACAAGACATGTAAGGTTTAGGCATTTAAAACGCTAACTTCATGCTGGAGTGTTTGGGTGCTTCTCAGGGTCCATGCACAGGGGGGACGGAGCTGACCTGCTCCATGCACAGCCCTGGGCCCGGCTCCGAGGCACCCGCTGGCCTCGATGGCCTTCAACGCCTTGCCCGCCAGGCTCCCACGCCCGCCGTCCTCACCGCGTGCAGCCGGCAGCAGGGACCGGGGTCAGCATGATGCTGGAGGAGGCACCTCGGCTGTCAGAGGCCGCAGGCACTCGGAAAGCACAAGCTGTGTGTCAGGTCACTGCAGCCCATCGTCACGCTCACTGAGAGTGACTTCTGTGACGTCAGGAATGCCCCGGGCCCGGCCCTCACGTCTGCCCTGCAGGGAGTGGTCACATCCGCTGCCCGTTCCCGCCCCCCCCCCCCCCGAGGCGAAGCTCAGCCTGGCGTCCAGGCCTGCACGCTGCTCCCAGCCTCCTTTTCATCAGGTCGTCCTGAGCTTTCCTCTGTCCCCTGTCACATTGTCACATCGGTGCAGCAGCCACTGCATCCTTCACAAGAAGCCGGTCCCTCTCCTGTGTGCCAGGTGCACCCTCCATGCAGGCCCCTGCAGGCGCACACCTGGACCATGATGTCACAGTGCTCCCATGCCTGGGTCATGGCATCACACAGCCACTTCATTCGCCTGGATCATGATGTCACACAGCCAGTGCCCCGCCCACCTGGACTGTGATGTCACACAGCCAGTGTCCTACCCACCTGGACTGTGATGTCACACAGCCAGTGTCCTACCCACCTGGACTGTGATGTCACACAGCCAGTGCCCCGCCCACCTGGACTGTGATGTCACGTGGCCAGTGGCATGCCCACCTTGCCTCTGCCTGCCCCACATAGATCTTCCCGCATGGACTTGTGCTAAAAGCTGTTCTTAGGTGGCTGAGTTCCCAGGACACCATGTCCGCCGCAGCTGCAGAGAGCAAAGCAGGAACAGCGGCATTTGCACTGGCGAATGCAGTGACTGCTGCACCGATGTGACGGGAGACAGAGGAAAGCTCAGGAAAGCTCAGGACGGTCACTCCTCTCAGTCTAACTCGGAGCCTGGCAGGTGCTGCCATCCATCCGGACGGGTGAGCTGAGCTGAGGGCCTGGGGCCCGGGTTTAACTCTGAGCAGGAGAGATGGGGGCCCGTGGCCATGACCCCACCGTGGGCAGTGCCCACCGGGCAGGCTCAGGACTGGGCTTGCTGCGTTCCTGCCCAGCGGGGAGCACATGAGACCAGGGCTTGGTATGAAGCGGGCAGGTGGCCGCGTCCTTGGGCACCCGGCTGGCCCTCCAGCGGGTCCTCCCCTTCCAGGAGCCATGCCAGGCCAGGCACAAGCCCCCTACCCCAGCCCTTCGCCAGCCCCGTCCAAAGCCAAGGTGCATCTGCCTTCAGAGCGTGTCACTTGGAGAAGCACAGCTCCCCTGGCAGGCCAGATCTGGCGGGTTCTCTGGGCCTCGTGCCACCTGTGGACGTGGCCGCGGGGGACGTGGTGACCGGGAGCCTCGCCTCGCACAGGGAGGGGAGCTCCGGCCCCGAGGAGCTGAGCCCTCACAGCACCGCAGCCGCACTGCCATCGGAGAGAAGAGCCCACATGGGGCGCCCAGGTGCCCCCTCCCAGTCGCAGGGCACTGCAATGACTTCCCTTCAGCATTTCCCATACAGACACGTCCCTTATTGTTTCATCCCTTTCCATCCTTTGTGTCCTCTTTCTGTGGGAAAAGCACCGCTCATCTGCTTTTGAGCCACAAAACCAATCATATGCGTCTTCACAGGCGCATAATGTGCACCAGATTCAGTGACCTGGGAGGAGCAGGGCCAGGAGGCGGGGGGGCTGGGGAACGGGAAAACTGCAGTGAGCTGGGCACCGAGGGGTTTGCTAGGAGGCTGTCCCCGTGGCCAAGCGGCCCACACCCACCGGCGCTGCCAGGCCCGAGCTGGGCACACGGTCACCCCCTCCATGGCCACGCCAGGCAGGTTCCATCGCCGACTGAAAGGAAAGTTTGAATTACTTCCTGATAAATACTGTTACTTCCTTCCTCAGAACTCACATCCGTGACAGCACAGTAAGAACGAAGATATGTGAACAGGCTAGAAGCAGACACTGCGCTCATGTTTGCCTCGGACGGAGCAGCTCATTGTGTCGGATTCTCACATTGGGATGGGGACACAATCAATGCCGATGTCAGCGCTTACAAAGGCCCAAGAAGTGTCTCCAGGGGCCGCAATTCCTCTGTCAGGGGAACACGGGATCAAACTGCCTGTCTCTCTGCCGCGGCTCTTCCCACCGCTCCAGCAGCACCGTGAGCGTGGGCCGAACACAGGGACTGTGCCCGCCTGGCCGGGTCTCTGCGGCGGCCCTGGCTCCTCTCACGGGCGTGCAGTGAGCCCCCCCCCCCCCCCCCCCCCCCCCGGGCAGAGGACACGCCCAGCGGCTGGAGGTACCCTGCTGTGAGAGCCGCTGCCATCCCGGCCTCTCTGCCGCAGGTTTCACATAAACTCACCCAAAGGGCCTCATAGAACCCGCTGGAGGCGTCTTCTCCCAGACATGACGTTTATGTGGCACCAACCGCCTTAACCAGCGCTGCCGCCGGAGCCGCAGAGGCGAGGCGGGAGGTGTCCGCTCACTGTGGGGCTGCCTCCCACGGGAACCGGTGAGAGTCATACGCTAGGCCCTGCCGTGGACCTGGGCTGGATCAGCCACGGGGGACCTTTGCAGCCACGCTCTAAGAGCAATGAAACGCCTTAAAGTGGAATGCCTGCAGGCAAATAACTTCGTCTTACTTATTTCTAAGTTCTCTGCCCCTTGAAGTGATTGTTTTAACTTAATTTTTGAGAACATGAGGGTTCATTGTTCTTGGACACAGCGTTTTAGCAGAACAGGCTGGGGAAGAAATGGAAGTGTCCTTACAAGTTACTGGGAGATCTGAAGCCCGCGTCCATTGGATCATGGCCAGAGTGACAGGAGGCTGGAGAGGGGCTCATCCGTGGCCCGAGGTCCCTGTCAAGGCGGAGGAGCGTGGAGCCCATCTCTCATGGCCAGATGGGGTTTGGGGAGCCATGAATGCAGGGGACAGAGCATCTTTCTGGGTCAAACCACCAGAGCATTTCACGTGTGAGAGTGCTGGACCTCAGAGAACTCTGCTCAGTGAACAGCTGTGGATGGACAGACAGAACGGGGGGCGCAGGCTGCTCGGCTGGGGGCGGCATGAGGCCTGACTGTCCCCGTGGTGACCTGGCAGGAAGCCCAGGGACAGGCACTCTCAGGACCTGCTGAGCCCCGTGCCCCATGACAGCGCCCTGCCCTGGGAAGTGCCATCCTCCCCTCACGCACTGAGACGGGCAATGAGCCCCTCGCTTCCCACTGCCTGCTCCTGCTCCTGCTCCTCTCCCCCCTCCTCCATGGGCGTCAGGTGGCTGAGTTGCCATCTGGACCTCCATCTCGCACGCTGCAGGCCCGGCCCCTCCCACGCTGCCCGCCTCCTCCTCGGCCTGTGGCCCAGAGAGCTGCAGCAAAGTGTGCAGAGCTTCTGGAAGCTTCCTCCTCCCTGTGCCGGAGGAGACACTGGCAGCCACTCATCCTGACATTCGAGGTGAACTCTGTGCAGGCGTCTTCAGGTGCCATCGTTAGCCACCCAGCCCCGGGGAGCAGCGGCCATCCCAGGGGACAGGGCAGGGTCACAGCAGAGAGGAGAGGCCGGGGTCTGGTGGCCTCCTCAGAGACCGGTCAGCCCTCACAGCCAGTGCCTCTGGGCTTTCTGGGACATTAACCAACTCCTGCCATACCTTTGAGCCAGCTTCTCCAATGATGCCAACACCAGCCTTGGTGAGACACGTGGTCTTCACACATTTCCTGGCAGCCTGGGAGGCGTGCGATGTGACGCCAACTTTCCCAGCCCAGCCCGGAGACACGCTGTGGCGAGTCCGGGTGCCTCTCCGTGGGTCTGTCAGCACTCTGACGCGCTTATTTACTCTTTTAAATATATGTTCATTGATGTCAGAGAGGAAGGGAGTGGGAGAGAGAGAAAATGAGAGAATCATGGACCGGCTGCCTCCTGCACGCCCCACATTGGGGATGGAGCCTGCAACCCGGGCCTGTGCCCTGACAGAATCGAACCCTGACCTCCTGGTTCTTAGGTCGATGCTCAACCATGAGCAGCCCCATGTGTTTATTTTAATTGTCTGACACCAGATGAGAAGCTGCCTGCCGTTCTTATTATGGATCCCCCTGTGCTGTTTTCCACCAGCACATGGACCGTCTCAGACCACACTGCTTGCTTACACTGACTCAGATTCATTCACATCAGTAGGCCATTCCCGGGCCATTCAAGCTTACCGTTTATTTGCATTTTGTTGCCCTGACAGTGGCGTGTGCCCAGGCCAGCACACGTGTGACAGGCTCCTCTCAGGGCGGGGCTGGAGGCCTCTGGGCTGCCGGGCCAGGGCTCTGCACTGTGTGACTGCCAGCGGCTGGAGAGCTGGGCCTCTCCGCTGGGACCCTCCGCAGCACCCGGTCCCCGCTCCCCGCTCCCCGCTCTGCACCGCACAGCCACTGCCCAGCGTCCTGCCAGTGGATAAAGTGGCCTCGTACCTCTGGCCCTTCCGCTGTTTATTCCATCCTCGTCAAGGCGGTGAGGGGGATGGAAATGAGCATGCTCCAGTCCTCATTGCAGATGCTGTTGGCATTCTTTTTTTAAATTTAATTTAATTTTATTTTTTATTAAGGTATTATATGTGTACATAGCTTACCATTGCCCCCCCCACCTCCCATTCATGCCCTCCCTCCCCAGAGTTCTGTGTTCGTTGGTTGTGTATATTCATGCATACCAGTCCTTCGGTTGTTCTCTTATCTCCCCTCAGGGCTCCTTCCCCTCCCTGCTGTCATTTGGCAGTCTGCTTGTTTTATGGTGACTATCTCAGGACCACACGAATAGAGTCCACTCCTCCTCTGGTTCACACCACACCTCCCCCCCGGGTCCAACTGCTTCCCCTGGGACACACGCTCACCCGGGATACCCGGCCCCTTTGGGGGACTCGGCTCACCCTGGGCACACGGACCCTTGAGACACACAGCTCACCCAGGCACACGGACCCCTGGGACACACAGCTCACCCGGGGCACACGGCCCCTCTGGGGCACTGGGATCGAAAATTGGAGGAGCCATGCTAGCTCCTAGCTAGCACGGCGGGTGGGCTGGGACTGCTGCAGGAGGGGAGACCGCACTCTAAGGAGTCTCAGCGGAATGGCTGCTGAGGCGGAGGCCAAACTCCGAAGCCACCCACTCCCTGGACCCAGGGTGGAGTGAGCTCTGTTCTCGGTGGGCTTTGCTCACTCGCAGCAGTGGCGGCGGGTACAGCAGAGATGGTGGCTTTTGTGGCTCAATTTCCACTGTATTTTTTAAAATCCACATGGTGGCAGCAGCGCCCCTCCTCGGGGTCCCGGCCGAGGCTCTGGCTCGGCCCTGCGGTGGTGGGCCTGAAGGGCAAAGGGCTCACTGGGGCCGAGAACAGAAGGCGCCGTGCCATCTCCTCACCAGCACAGCGGGCCGGCTGGGACGGCTGCAGGCGGGCTGAGATGGTTGCGGGTGAGGAGACCGCCCTCAAAGGTGTCTCATTCAGTGCGGAAGCGGAGTAGCTGCAGACATGGAGGCTAAGTTCTGAGGCCGCCCACTCCCTGAGCCCGGGGGGGAGTGAGCTCTGCTCTTGGTGGATTTCCCTTAGTCGCGGCGGGTGCAGCAGTGACGGTCACTCCTGTGGTTCAATTTCCACTGTAGTTTTAAAGTTCACATGGCGGTAGTGGAGGAAGCTTTGGCACGGTCATGTGGCAGCAAAGGAAGGATTCGCCGGGGCCAGGAACGGAAAGCGCCATGCCATCTCCACACCAGCACGGCAGGTATGCTGGGAAGGTTGTAGGCAAGCTGAGATGGCTGTGGGCAGAGAGACTGCCCTCAATGGTGTCTCGTTTGGTGTGGAAGCGGAGCTGCTGTGGACGCAGAGGCTAAGTTCTGAAGCCGCACTCTCCCTGAGCCCGGGGCGGAGTGAGCTCTGTTTTCGGTGGATTCCCATTATTCGCGGTGGCGGCGGCGGGTGTGGCAGCAACGGTAGCTCCTGTGGCTCAATTTCCCCTGTAGTGTTAAAATCCACATGGCGGTAGTGGCGGAAGCTTCGGCCTGGCCATGCAGCAGCAGAGGAAGAACTCGCCGGGGCCGCGAACGGAAGGAACCCCGCCAGCTCCTCACCAGCATGGCGTGTGCGGAGGCTGGGCCGAGCTGGCTGCGGGCGGTGAGACGCTGTGCCATCTCCTCACCAGCACGGTGGGCGCTCTGGGACAGCTGCGGGCTGAGATGGTTGCAGGCAGGGAGACCCCTCAAAGGCTTCTCATCCGGGCAGGAGCCAAAAGTGTGGTGGAGGCCCGGCTTCAGCTCCCTGGCTCCCATGGTGGCCGGCCAGGCTGGCCCACTCCCTGGGCCACGGGGTGGAGCGAGGTCTGGCTTCCCTCATTCCCAGGGGCAGCAGCTCCGACAGGTCCGGTTTTGCCATAGTTTTAAACTCCACATGGCAGCAGTGGTGCCCTGCTTTGTGTCTAGTTGTAGCCTTCCCATTTCGCCAGCTTTCCTGTGGGTCTGGCGCGGTCCCTTTCGATTTTAGCTGTTGTTTTTTTCCAAATTGTTGATGAGGTGGCAGCTTAGGAGACTACCTAGGCCGCCATCATGTTTCAGTCTCCCTGTCGGCATTCTTTTTCCCACGTGAAGCCCACACATGGCCACTCGTCTGTACGTATTAAACATATTTCTGTTTATTTCAGAGATGAAGGGAGTTGGAGAGAGAGAAAGAAACATAATGATGAGAGAGAATCTGTGATTGGCTGCCTCCTGCACAACCCAGACTGATCGAAGCTCAACCACTGGGCCACGCCAGCTGAGCTTACCTTTTTTTTCACTTTGGTTTTCACAGTTGTTACACATATAATGATTAAAATCGGGATTTTTTTTCAAATTATGAAAGGGTATTTGACACAGGTCATATAGCTAGTGAGTAGAGAGAATGTGAATGTGAGTCGGTGTCTAAATATATTTGAACGCAGGATATATATTTCAGAAACACCTCTCTACAATTCCCTGGACAGCTGTTTCAAACCAGGGAGCCTAGCCCTGTGAACAAGTTATGGGAAAAGGAACATTACAAACAGAATTTCTGCATTTTGGAAGAAAAGTATCAGCAGGAAACACCGGTAATTTAAAATGAATTCTTAAAAGCATCAGCTGACGCATGTCTTCCTGCAGAAACGGACCCGCCATTAGACTGGACGGCTCACGTTCTGCCCACGTCTGCACGTTCACACATTAGGAACCTCGTGAGTGGAGCTGTCTGCCCACTGTACCTAGGAAGGGACAGGCTGGCCCAGAGGGACAGCAGGACTTCTCATCATGATAAAGGGGCCAGTTCACCAGGAAGACAGCAACTGTCACGCCACACCTTTAAAGCGTGAACCCAAAGGGACAGGGATAAAGGCAGAGCCAACCACAAGCACAGGTCCAGCTGCCAGACTCTCCTCTCAGCATTGGACAGAATGAATGAGCAAGTCAGGAGTGAGGGAGCAGAGAAATTCGGCTGACGTCAGAAATCTATCTGATCCAATTAACGTTTACATTTACATTAAAGATTAGAGGTTGGTTTGGCCTTATATCAATAAAGAGACAGATTATAAAAGTGAACCAAGCCGAAACCAGTTTGGCTCAGTGGACAGAGCCTCGACCTGCGGACTGAAAGGTCCCAGGTTCGATTCCGGTCAAGGGCGTGTACCTTGGTTGTGGGCACACCCCCAGTAGAGGTGTGCAAGAGGCAGCTGGTGGATGTTTCTCTCACATTGATGTTTCTAACTCTCTATCCCTCTCTCTTCTCTATAAAAAATCAATAAAATGTATTTTTTAAAAAAGTGAACCAGCAGGAGCTCTGGAGCGTGCGGTACAGTAACTGAAGGAAGATGTTTCAGGAGCAGCGGGAACAGGCGGTGGAAATGCTTGGAGACTTGGAAGACAGGCATCGGACCATCCCCTGGAGGAGCAGGGAGGAGGGAAGGAAAGGGCGAAGAACCATACCCAGACACTCCGGGAACCGGGGGACAGCACCAGGCTTCCGCCCTCCGTGCAGCAGGAGAGCGAGGAGGGGACACAGAGCAAGGGGCGGAGAGAATATTTGAAAAAGTCACGGCTGAAAAGTTCCCAAACTTGGTAAAAGAACTGGATTTACAAGATGCTCAGCACACTCCAAGACAGATACAGGCGGAGATTTCTACGCAGAGACAATTAAAATCAAACTGCCAAAAGACAAAGAAAAATCTTGGAGGAAGTTGCTGCATACAAGGGACTCTTAAGAGGAGCAGATCCATGAAACGGAGAATGTGAACACAGTGGGGAGAGCGCATACACCAAAGCCGGTGCCTGGGAAAGATCAACAACACCGACAAGTGTGTAGGTTGACGATTAAGAAAGGCTGGACAGACTGCATGTGTTAAAACCAGAAGCCGACATAGAGGCATTGCTACTGATCTGACAGAAGTAGAAAGGATTATAAGAGATTCAACGGGACTCACAACAAGATGGCGGCAGAGGTAAAAGCCTAACTGCAGCCGCACTCAACAATTTCAAAAAATACAACTAAAATATAGAGTGGACACTATCCGGAACTACAGGAAAGTTGACTGACTGGAAATTCTACAACTAGAAGGAAAGAGAAAACCAGAAGGAAAACCAGAGGAGCTGTAAAAGCCTAAGGTACGGAGGCGCGGTGTGCGCGGGGAGAGGACGGAGCCACGCACATTGCACGGAGAGGAGGGGCGGTTGAGTGCCTGGCTGGCGTTCCCTAGCGGGAAGGAGATACCTAAAAGCTCCAGACCGTGCTGAACCCCAACTCCGACTGCACTGAACCCCAGTTCTGGGCGAGACCCTGGGCTCCCAGCCTCATACAGAGGGAAACTGGGCTGTAAGGCTGAAGCTCAGCAGAGCAGCGCGAAAGGCAGAGCCCCAGAGTCTCGCACATTTGCGCGCAGAGGAGGGACTGTTCGCTGAGCTGCTGAATTGCCCCAGCGGGAAGGACTCAAAAGCTCAGGACTGTGCTGAGCCCCAGTTCTGACTGCACTGAACCCCAGTCCTGGGCAAGACCCTCGGGCTCCAGCCTCATACAGAGGGAATCTGGGCTGTAAGACAGAAGCTTAGGGGAACGGCGAAAAGCAGAGCCCCTGAGTCGCGCACATTGCTAGCACAGAGGACAGACTGTTGTTTGGGCCGCGAGATTGCCCTGGCGGGAAGGAGACATAAGCTCCGGACTGTTCTTAACCCCACTTCCAACTGCTCTGAACCCCAGTTGTGGGCTTGTTGGGGGAGAGACTACACTGTCTGGTAGCCGGCGAAACTCTAGAGTGCCTTTCTCTCAGAGGTGCTTGCAGCGAGTACCAAAGGACCCTGAGGTACACTGAGACTCAGGAACCTCAGAGGGCGGGGCTAACCGGAAGCCAAGGCTGTAGGCTCCACCCTGAAACTGCCCCATCCAAGCTGAACTCAGAGAGGCTTTTGCAGGTTTCCAAGTCTAGTGGAATAAGGCTGTCTCCTGGCATAGACACAGCTGATCCTCCCAACCTACCAACTCAGGGAAGCAGCGAAAATGCCAAAACGAGGAATCAGATCACAAACGAAAGAAATGGAGGACAAAAAGCGACTGGATATAGAGTTCAAAGCCACGCTTATAAGGTTGTTCAACAATCCCTTAGAAAAGGCTGATAAAATAAATGAGACCTATGAGGATATGATAAGGGATCAACAAGAAATAATGAAGGGTCAACTAGAAATAAAGAATACAATCTCTGAAATAAATAATATTATACAGAGTCCTAAAAACAGATTGGAAGATTGCAAGAATCAAGTCCAAGATTTGGAACACAAAGAGCCAGAGGACACTCCTCCACAGAAGCAAGAAGACAAGAGAATCCAGAAAGTTGAAGATAATGTAAGAAACCTCTGGGACAACTTCAAGTGAACCAACATCAGAATTATGGGCATCCCAGAAGATGACAAAGAGCAAGATACCGAAAACATATTAAAAGAAATAGTGACAGAAAACTTCCCCCACCTGGGGAAAGAAATAGACTTACACGTACAGGAAGCACACAGAACCCCAAACAAAAGGAATCCAAAAAGAACCACACCAAGACACATCATAATTAAAATTCCAAGAGCTAAAGACAAAGAGAGAATATTAAAAGCAGCAAGACAAAAGCAGGTAGTTACCTATAAAGGGGCACCCATACGACTGTCAGCTGATTTCTCAACAGAAACCATGCAGGCCAGACGGGAATGGCAAGAAATATTCAAGGTGATGAATAACAAGAACCTACAGCCAAAAATACTCTACCCAGCAAAGCTATCACTCAGAATCGAAGGCCAGATAAAGAGCTTCACAAATAAATTTAAGCTAAAGGAATTCATCACTGCCAAGCCAGAATTATATGAATTGCTGAAAGGGGTTCTTTAGGAAGAGGAAGAAAATAAAGATAAAAATTATGAACAAACACGTAACTAGCAACAAGTGAGTCTAAAAACCAAGGGAAGTAAAAATGATGAACAATATTAACTGGTGAATATAATAGAATCAGAGGTATGGAAGGGGAGTGGACTGATGATTCTCGGGGAAATGGGGAGTGGGGTGGGGTGGGAAGAGACTGAACATAAACTGCACCTATGGATGAGGACAATGGGGGATGGGGAAAAGGCAGAGAATTGAATGGAAACTTGGTGTAGGGGAGCATTGCGGGGGGGGGGGGGGATGAGGAACATTTGTAATAATATGAACAATAAAGATTTATTTAAAAAAAATAAAATAAAATAAAACTGAGAAAATTTTAAAACATAAAAAAAAAAAGAGATTCAACGACAACTGAATGCCAATAAATTGCATGGCCTTGATGAAATGGACACATTTTTACAAACACACAAACTACCAGCCAAAAACCCAAACACTCCATAACAAATAACAAGACCGAGTCAGTAATCAAACACTTCACAACAGAGAAAGCCCAGACCAGATGGCTTCACTAGTGAATCCTGCCAACTTTTAATGACGGAACACTTCCACTCACACTCTCCTAACAAAGAGGAGAGGAGAAGAGAGAATACTCCCTACCTGATTCTGTGAGGCCAGGGTTAATCCTGATCCTAAACCCAGACAAAGATGCCACAAGGAAAGAAAACTACAAACAAGTATTTCTTCCAAATTTAGATGCAAGATTTTCAACAGAATCCAACTGCATCTTTTTTTCCCCATTGATTTTTTTAGAGAGTGGGAGCAAGTAAGGGGGAGAGAGAGAGAAAGAGAGAGAGAGAGAGACTGACTGATGTGAGAGAGACACTTACATGGATTGCCTCTTGCACATGTCCTGACCAGAGCCGGGGATCAACCCTTCTGTCTGCAGGCTGATGCTCTAACCACTGAGCAAATGGCTCCAATAGCATCTTAAGAGGATCATGCAGTATGACTCAGTGAGGGTCATCTCAGGAGTGTGGTCCAACGTATTGAAAACCAACCAGTGAAGATGCCAACATCAATAGAAGAAAAGAAAAATAGGACATGATCATCTCATCTCGCAGAGAAAGCATTTGACAAAAAACAATAATCCTTGCATCATAAAAAACACTTTGCAAACTGGAATAGAAGGGACCTTCTTCAACATGCTACAGAGCATTTATGAAAAATGCACAGCTAACATCATGCTTCATGGTGAAGGACTGGAAGTTTCCCACTAAACTGGGATAGGACAATTTTCTCCTCTTCTACTTAAAACTACTGAGAGTTCTCACCAGAGCAATGGGGTAAGATAAGGAAATCAAAACATGCCATGGGCATGGAAGCAGTGAAAACAATGCCTATTCGCATTGGCATGATCTTATTTATAGGGCATCCTAAAGAATTCACACAGAGCTTATACATGACCTTGGCACAGTGGCCCCAAAACTTAATTGTATTTCTATAAACTAGCAATGGATAGTCCAAAAGGAAATTAAGAACATAGTTACATTTACAATAGCATCAAAAAAATAAATAAATTACCCAGGAGTAAATTCCGCCCAGCAAATGTAGGAGCTGTGTACGGAAGAGGATAAAACACGTCTGAAATGGAAGACAACCTCAATGTGTGGCTGGGAAGACAATACTGTTGAGATGGTCAAATTCCCAGGAACCTCCAGCCTCACTGGAATCCCTCTTAAACCCTCACTGCCTTTCTCCGCTGTGAAGGACAGCTAATCCTCAAGTTCCTTAAAACTGCGAAGAGCTTTAAAGAGCTGAAACAATCTTGGACAAGAACAAGTTAGAGGGCTCACACTCCCGACTTAAAAACTCACCACAAACCACAGTGGTCAGACAGTGTGGTGCTGCTGAGGACACATGTGGGCCGGAGGAATACGACTGAGCACCCAGGAACTAAGTCACACGGCTGGTCAAACGTTAGTAACAAGGGTGTGATGGGAACCATCCCCTCAACCAGCGGTGCTGGCACAGCCAGGTCCACATGCAAAGGAATAAAGTTGGGCCCGTGTCTCACAACATCGACATAAACTAACAGCAAACTGACAAGCAACTGAAAATTAGAGCTAAAACTATAAAACTCTTAAAAGAAAACACAAGGTTAAATGTTTTTTTCTTGTTGTTGTTAAATATATTTTTACTAGTGGCCCAGTGCACAAAATTTGTGCATGGGGGGGTGGTCCCTCAGGCCAACCTGCACCCTCTCCAATCAGGGACCCCTTGGGGAATGTCCCATAGGGATCAGGCCTAACCCAGGAGTTGGATATCCCTCTCGAAATCTGGGACCAGTGGCTCCTAACCACTCACCTGCCTGCCTGCCTGATCACCCCTAACCCCTCTGCCTGACTGACTGATCATCCCTAACCTCTCTGCCTGCCTGATCGCCCCTAACTGCCCTCCCCTGCCAGCCTGATATCTTCCTCAACTGCCTCTGTCTGCCTGATTGCCCCTAACTGCCCTCCCCTGATGACCTGATCTCTCCCCCAACTGCCCTCCCTGTTGGCCTGACCTTTCCCCAAATCGCCTCTGTTGGCCTGATCTCACCCCCAACTGCCCTCCCCTGCCAACCTGATTGCCCTTAATGACCTCTGCTTCCACCCTACCATGGCTTTGTCTGGAAGGAAGTCAGACGTCTGGGAGATGGCTGGTTGACCCAATATAATTAGCATATTACCCTTTTAGTAGTATGGATAGATTATATAGGATAGGACTGCTTAAATGGGTGGGGGGGGGGTGAGCCTTTTTCATCAGGAGGAGAAGCTCTTGGCAAAAATACATAATCCCTAGACCCACAGGAAAGCTGGCAGAATGGGATGGCTACAACTAGAGACAAAGAAAAATGCCGCTGCCGCCATGTGGAGTTTAAAACTACGGTGGAACTGGACCCGCTGGAGCCATCGGAGCCGCCACCGCTGCTGCCGCCTCCACCACTAGTGAGGGAAGTCCACCGAGAGCAGAGCTTTGCCCCGGGCTCAGGGAGTGGGCTGCTTCGGAGCCTGGCCTCCATGTACGCAGCCTTCCCGGCCTGCCCGCCGTGGGAGCAAGGCAACCGATGCTGTATCTCAGCCACACCTTCCGCTCCCACCCCGAACGAGACGCCTTGGAGCGAGGTCTCCCCGCCCGCAGCCATCTCAGCCAAGCCTCCCGGCCTGCAGCTGTCCCAGCCCGCTCGCCGTGCTGGTGAGGAGCTGGCGTGGCGCCTTCCATTCTCGGCCCCGGCAAGCCCTTCGTCAGGCAGTCCCACCGCCATATGGCCAGGCAGGAGCTTCTGCCGAGCCCCCTAGGAGGGGTGCCACTGCTGCCATGTGGATTTTAAAACTACAGTGGAAATGCAGCCAGAGCAGCCACCATAGTTGCCACACCCGCCACCGCCGCCACTGCTGTGAGTGAGGGAAGCCCACCAAGAGCAGAGCTCGCTCCGCCCCAGGCCAAGGGAGTGGGCTACTTCAGAGCTTGGCCTTGGTGTCTGCAGCCGTTCCGCTCCCCTCTGGAACGAGAAGCCTTGGAGCATGATCTCTCCGCCCGCAGCCATCTCAGCCCGCCCGCCATGCTAGTGAGGAGCTGGCACGGAGCCTTCCGTTCAAGACCCCAGGGGGGTGCGTGTGCCCCGGGAGAGCAGTGTGCTCCGGGAAAGCGTGGGACTTGGGCGGGGGTGGGGGTGTGTGAACCGGAGGAGCGGATTCTATTCCTGTGGTCCTGAGATAGTCACCGTAAAACAAGCAGACTGTCAAATGACAGTGGGGAGGGGAGGGAGATCTGGGGAGATAAGAGATCAACTGAAGAACTGGTATGCATGCATACAAGTACAACCAATGAACACAAAACTCTGGGGAGGGAGGGCATGTATGGGAGGTTGGGGGTGGGCAATGCTAAGTTATGTACACATATAATACCTTAATAAATTTTTTAAAAATCAATAAAATATATTTTTAAAAATAATAATAATAAAAACATAATCCCTATATCTGGACTGATAGCTAGCCATATGCACTGCACTGCCAAACAGTAATTAAAAAATTGAGCCACTTTCTTATACTTTACATCAAACAGCTGTTGCCCTTAAAACCCCTCCTCAGCCCCCACCTTAGGTTTTGCCTTCACAGTACACCCAGATTTGGTTCTGATTGGTCGGTTTATATGCCAGTCAGCATCAAAAGCTCTGCCTCTTAGGCAGCCATTGGCTCTTCACACTTCATCTAGATTTGGTTCTGGTTGGTCGGTTTCTAATCCAGTAGCATCTTTGGGCCTATCAATGGGCCTGATCAGAGAGGCAGGGCTGATCAGCAGCTGCAGGAGAGGCCTGGAGAGAAAGAGAGAGGCAAGTGCTGATCAACAAAGACTACAGACCAGCCGAGACTGGTTTGGCTCAGTGGATAAAGCATCGGCCTGTGGACTGAAAGGTCCCAGGTTCGATTCTGGTCAAAGGCATGTACCTTGGTTGCGGGCACATCCCCAGTAGGGGGTGTGCAAGAGGCAGCTGGTCGATGATTCTCTCTCATCAATGTTTCTAACTCTCTATCCCTCTCTCTTCCTCTCTGTAAAAAAAAATCAATAAAATATATATTTAAAAACAAAAAAAACAAAGACTACAGACCAGACCCTGCTTCTCTCTCCAGGCCTCTCTTCTGGCCTGATCCACAGCCCCCTCGCCATCAGTGCTGGGTCTGTGCGCTTGCTGCAGCGGCAGTCAGTCCTGGGTCATTATGGACCCTGGCTCTTTATATAAATATTTCAGAGAGGAAGGGATAGGGAGAGAGAGAGAAACATCAATGATAAGAAAGAATGAATCGGTGATTGGCTGTCTCCTGCATGCCTACAACCCAGGCATGTGTCCTGAGAATTGAACTGTGACCTCCAGGTTCATAGGTTGACACTTGATCACTGACTCTTCCCAGCCAGACGAAAACACAACAGTAAATCTCTATGACCTCAGATTTGGCAATGACATCTTGAATATGACACCAAAAACAACAAAAGGACAAAATTAAGATAAATTGGATTTCACTCAATTTAGAAACTTTTGTGGACTAAAGAATTTTATCAATAAAGTGAAAAGGCAGCCTACCAAGTGCAAGAAAATATTTGCAAATCATATACCTGGTTTATTCTAGAATCCAGAGTAAAGGACTCTGGGAACTCAACAACAACGGAAAGCCCACCCCATAGAAAATGGACGAAGGATCCGAATAGACATTTCTCCCAAAACCCAAGTGGCCAGGCAGCCAAATCCTTGGTCATCAGGGAAATGCAGAGCTGAACCTCAAAGAGAGAGCTCCACACCCCTGCCACGGCCACTCAGGGAGGGAGGACGTGGAGAAGCAGGATCCGCATGGCGGCAGAGGAATGCAAGTGGGCACCTCTGTAGGAAACAGCCTGGTGGCTCCTCCAAAAGTTAAACATTAAGTGACCTATCACCCGGCAATTTCACGCCTGGGGTAACGCCCCAGAGAACTGAGGAAGGACACACACACACACACCTGTGCTTGAATATCCACAGCGGCATTATTCACAGTAGTTCAAAGGTGGAGACCAGCCAAGGGGCCAGCAGCGGTAAATGAATGTGGTACAGATGCACGATGCAGGATTAATCACCTGTAAAAGGAGTTGGTGCTAACTGCTGCAACATGGATGTGGAAAATGTTACGCTAAGTGAAAGATGCCACACACACACACACACGAAAAGGACGCATGGGTTGTATGATTCTCTTTACATGGAACACCCGGACTAGGGAGGGCTCTGGGGACAGAGCAGGGAGCTGGTGCCAGGCCTAAAAGTCTGGGAAATGGGGTGGTGTCTGGTAGGCGCCAGGTTCCTGTGGGAGAGAAGGGAGTGTGTGTGACTTGGTGGGTGTGGTGGTCACATATCAACAAAAATGGACTAAATGCCACTGAAGTTCACACTTCAAAGTGGTCCATTTTATATTCTAGAAATTTTACCTCAATCAAAAACAGTTAACGACAGTGGGGTACAGTTTTATCTGACACAGCTAGAGAAATGGAAGGCCACCAAGAGCAGAGTGAATTATTAATGAGGCCAGCAGTCCCCAGGCAGACGATCAGGAAGTGGGGTGGAAGGGAGCGGCTGATGGGGCTGGTGACCACGGTGGCAGATGCCCGAAGTCAGGCGCTGTGGAGAGCTCTGTAGATGGGTGTGAGAATCTCAGGGAGTGAAGAGGTGCCTAGGCAGTACCAGCTACAAACCTGACAAAAGAGGAAACCGCAAATTCCAAAGTCTCTGGGCCTCCTCAAAAACTCAGCCCCTTGCCAAAGTCTCCCCACAAAGAGGGTGCTTGCCAAGGACCTTGTCCCTGCTGAAACCCGTAAACCACTGAAGGAAAAGATGTATATGCAACTCTCTTCAGTGGATAAAGGTGGAGATGGCATATTCCAGGGGTTTTCATGACCCTCTCTCGAGAATGTGACAGAGAGGTGACAAGCACAACCACAGACCACCTTCACCTCCTCACAGCGAGGAGGCTGCTGCCTGCGCTGCGTGCATCATCTCAGGCTGCATCTGGACTGGCGTGTCATCACTGCCCCTCTCACCGGACACATTTCCCATCAAACATCATGGGAATTATACATACCTGGGGCAGGTATTCCTACAGGGTGGAAGAGGAATGCTGAGAATGAGGAATGCAAGTCTCTTGTCTGTTGGCCAGACTTAACCAATGTTGTGACAGAGAAGAGAGAACTCTAGGGGCAAGGACATTGTAACTACCATTGCTACAGAGAAGTGAGAATTCCAAGGCAGTGGCATCATAGCGAATGTTACTATAGAGAAGCAAAAATCTATACAAATAAAAGGGTAATATGCTAATTAGACCAGATAAACCAGACGTTTTCAGGACATCCTTCTAGACAAAGCCACGGTAGCAGGGGCCGAGGCAGAGGCAGTTAGGAGTGATCAGGCCAGCAGGGGAGAGCAGTCAGGGGCATCAGGTTAGGGGTGATCAGGTAGGTAACAGGGTTAGGGGCAAATGGGCAGGCAGGCAGGTGAGTTGTTAGGAGCCATCGGTTCAGAATTGCAAGAGGGATGTCCGTGCAGGATCAAGCCTAAACCAGCAGTCAGACATCCCCCAAGGGGTCCCAAATTGGAGAGGGTGCAGGCCAGGGTGAGGGACTCCCCTCCCCCATGCACAAATTTTGTGCACCGGGCCTCCTCATACACACACACACACACACACACACACTAGTATAAAAGCCTAATATGCAAATTGCCCCTATGGGAGTTCAACCAGGAGACCTATCATTCGCTATTACATGCATTGACCACCAGGGGATTGCATGGAACGAAGGAAGGCTCTGATCGGTCCTGATTGCTGGTCAGGCCTAGGAACCCTACCCTGCACAAATTTCAGGCACCGGGCCTCCAGTTCCACATGATAACCAACATTGCTATAGAGACACAGGAATTCAAGGGGCACTGGCATTGTAGCACAAACCACAGGGGAGGACGGAATGTCTATATAGACTGCAACTTACCTTAATAATAGGGTTCCAGGAGCAGCGATGTCTCAGCTTCGCACAGGCTCCTGCCCAGGTGGTTAAAGCAGCTGTGCCTTGGAGCCCGGACAGCTGGCATGCAGATCCCTACATCTCGTCAGCATGGTTCTAAGGTGGAAAAGAAATAACTCTGCTGAACACAGGCCCTATTGCTGCCTAGCGATGTTGCTCCTCAGAGTGCATACTTTTGAGAGATCATCAAAAGAATCCCCATGTGAAGACACACCTCCTAATTTTTCCTTTCAAAATTGTAAATATTTTTCTTAAAGACATCTTATTCATCTTATTACACAGCTGAGTGCATTTATTGAGTAAAGAGGGAGCGGATTCAATGTTTATGACTCTCCACTGAATCAGCACTTCATTAAGTCCTACTTACTTATTGCTCTCAGATCCACACTGGGGGTCTCCCTGTCACTGTGGTTACTGTGATGTCGACGTGGTAAGAGCTTAGCTGAGCAGGTCAGGGACTGGTGCACCATGGGTGATGAAGCTTCCTAGGTGGCCAAAGCAAGACACGTCTCCTGAATGTCCGCATCACGTGGCTGCAAAATGGGGAAATGAAGCTGCCGCCCACAGGAGTGAGGCGAGCCACACACCCCGTCCCCACCAGCCACCCTGTGCATCTACTAATCAGTCACCCTCCGATGGAGACCTCAACTGCCCTTGCTCAGCCCTTGGGAGCAGGTGTCACCTCGCTCACAGCCAGGGGTGGGGGCAGTGTCAGCTTAGTTGTTGCCATTTCAGTAACATTATTGGTTCTTGTCTGCTTTCGCCATACGCAGAAGCCATTGTTCAATGTGCCAGCTGGTGCTTGCCACACTGCTTCTGGTCATGTAACTTACTTCTTAAGCACATTACATCGCAGCCCGGGGAGGTCATGTGTGTGGAAGCTCACTGACAAGGTTTGTCCTTGCCTCTCCCAGGTGCACGCTCCTGCTCCTATGTCCTCGCCCATCTCGGCCGCCTCAGATCCTCCACACTCAATGTGCAGCTCTGGTGAAATGATTGCTCTCTCTCTTTCTCTCTCTCTCTCTCTCTCTCTCTCTCTCTCTCTCTCACACACACACACACACACACACACACACACACACACACACACACCTGCATTCCTGTCTGTTGTCATATCAACTCCTCCTAAATGTTTCCAGTTTTACTCCTGTTTTAATTCAAGCCAGCGATATTTTGCTTAGCTGTTCTGGTCACAGGCCATGCAAGTCTAGTCTTCTGAGCTCCTGTCTTCTTCGGCGCCATCCTCCCTCCAGCAGCTGCTTTGAAGGAGGCCTCCGACACCAGCTCTGGGACCAAAACCTCCCCTCAGCTCTGACATGGTCACCTGCAGGCAGCGTCAGAGCCACATGGTGAGGGCTGTCCTGCAAGACCCACTTCCGACGCCAGGGCGAGGCCTAGGCTGCTGACCAACTGGTGCAGACGGAGGTTCCAGTGCCCCCCAGCTCAGTGCCGGGCCCAGGTCTAGGCTGGTACCTGGGCTTCTGACCCACTGGCCATAAACCAGAGGTTACCTGCTGTTGCCTCTCCTTGGGTTCAAATACTTTGCTGGACGGGCTCAAAGGACTTGGAGAAAAGGGCTACTTACTGATCGCTTCTCTGCTGTGAAAGACCAGATGAGATTGGTGCCCAGGACAAGGTGTGGGGGTGGCCACACCGACCTGGGACCCAGCTCTTCTCGGCCGAATCCCCTGAAAACACAGATCAGATTCGGGGGTTCTGGTGGAGGTATTGGTACAGGAGCTGGAGCAGGAAAATGAGAAGATAAAGCTGAGTAACAGGTGTGACTGATGACTCCAAAGTGCTGTGTTCAGGTCTGTTGTCTCACAAAATCAAAGAATGAGTTCACAGAGAGGCAAGCAAAAGCAAAAGTTTATTGAGAGACAGACTTCCACTGGCAGAAAGGGGACCCAAGTGGGTTGCTGCCAAAGCACTCTGTCTAGGGAGATAGATAGATAGATAGATAGATAGATAGATAGATAGATATGGATAGATAGATAGATAGATAGATAGATAGATAGATATAGATTTGCTGCTGGCTTCTGATTGCTTCTTCCATGGAAGTTCTCTGTCTATAGGGTAGATGGAGCTATCTGTCTTTAGGGGGTAGGGAGCTGTCTGTCTATAGGGTGGAGGGGGCTGTCTATAGGGTGGAGGGAGCTATTGTCTATAAGGTGGAGGGAGCTGTTGTCTATAGGGTGGAGGGAGCTCTCTGTCTATAGGGTGGAGGGAGCTGTCTATCTATAGGGTAGAGGGGGCTGTCTGTCTATAGGGTGGAGGGAGCTGTCTATAGGGTGGAGGGGGCTGTCTGTCTATAGGGTGGAGAGGGCTCTCTGTCTATAGGGTGGATGGGGCTGTCTGTCTATAGGGTTGAGGGGGCTGTATGTCTATAGGGTGGAGGGGGCTCTCTGTCTATAGGGTTGAGGGGGCTGTCTGTCTATAGGGTGGAGGGAGCTGTCTGTCTATAGGGTAGAGGGAGCTATCTATAGGGTGGAGGGAGCTGTCTGTCTATAGGGTGGAGGGAGCTGTCTATAGGGTAGAGGGAGCTGTCTATAGGGTGGAGAGAGCTCTCTCTATAGGGTTACCTCACCTCCTGCCATAGCTGTGAGGCGCCTGCCACCCTCACGCTGCTCTTGGTCACCTGGACTCGGCCCCTCGGTCTCCACTTCCTTCCCCTGCACCCTCCCCGGGGGCATGTGGGCCCGCTGGGCAGGCATTGTGGCCGGGTCGGGGCCAGGTCGTTTGTGGGTCTCCCTGGCGAAGCTGGTGCTCTGGAAGATGAACCATTGGGGGGGTGGGGGACTAGGCAGTGCATTGGGGGGTGGGGCAGTGCATCAGGGGGAAGGCAGTGCATTGGGGGCAGGGGGCATTGCATTGGGGGCAAGGCCAGTGCTGGGGTCTAGGAAACACAATACCTCCTTCTTGTTCACCTGACACTACCAGCAGGGGACAGGCCACAATACCAGGGGAAGAGGGCAGTTTCCAAGGTGACCCGTGTGTGGTCTGTCCCCGGAGGAGTGGTGACTCGGCCCTCAAGTGTGAGCATCACTCACAGAAGCGGATGTTTCTCCAGGGAGCTGCCCCTTTTGTGACCTGGTAAACGACTCCAGAACCGAACCAAACCCCGAAATGGCAGGTTTTTAAAACCCCGTGAGTTCGTCTTTACTTGTTTAGAAATCTTTGTTCTGATTTAGCCGGAAGGATGCAAAGTGGCCGAAACCAGCAGCTGCTGAGGCAAAGCGAGATGGACGAGCTGCTCGAGCTGGCCACCCACTGTTCGTTGTCTCCGGCGCGTAGAGCAGACCCCTAGGCTGTGCAGGTGCGGTGCTGCGAGCGCTCACGTGCTTCCCGGAGCGGCCACGGTGTGTGTTCTCTTCCAGAGATGAGCACCAGGAGAGTACAGCGCCACATCTTATACTTCTGCGGATAAAATGGCCACCACCCGCCATCCCACCTCCTTCTAATGCCTGAAAAGGGCAGGTGGCAGTCTCCCTGAGCGCCGGCGCACTCGCACCTCCGTGTGCGTGCTGTCCCAGGGTCCGCGTGGCGGAGAAGTCCTGCCCCTTCTGGCTAACGGGTCCCTCTTCCTGGAGCCTGCCCGGGGCCACCAGGAGAAATGACACCCTTTCTGAGCTCCTGTGATGCCCTTGGCTCTGGCCCGTGTGAGTCTCCCTCCCGGCTCAGTCACCTTAGCAACCAAAGAGCAGCTGGCCTCAGCCCAGCCCGTCATCACACACAAGGTGCTCGGCGGGGAGCTGCCGGAGGCTCACTGGTCCTCAGACTGCCTGTCCGCTGGGCAGCTGGCGGGGGGCAGGCCCCACGGAGGGCCTCGCAGGGATGGAGGCTGAGGGCACAGCAAAGGCCCCCGGAAACAGGGGTATTTGGGGTGCAGAGTGACCTTCTTGGAAAATGGACGCAAAGTGGCTGAAGCCAACAGCTGCTGGGTCCTGGCTGCTGGAGGGCGGCCAGGGTGGTGGAGACAGTGACTATGTAAATTAGACTTTCAAGAAATGTGATTATGCACACACACCCGGACAGAGCATGAGCACTGTGCTGGTGATGACTATCCGGGGGCTCCCGGGGGGAGGGGGGCACAGCCACACCCTACGTGGAACGAAATGCCTTTTGGGGTAGACACCGATCGGCCCGGACTCCTGGCCACGTTTTCTGGAGGAGAAAGGAAGGACCTGTCCGGAGCAGACCCCCGATGCCACACACAGAGCGTGTTGTCCCTGGAGCAAGGCGCGGAGTGGAGGAGGGAGCAGGCCTGTCGGGGGCTGGGCCCTGCGGGGCCGGGACAGACGGAGCAGCTGGACAAGCTGCTGCTCCCCTGTGTCAAACAGCAGTGAGCTTAGGGAGGTGACTCCAGTGCCACAGCCAGGCGCTATGACTGAGCCCCTAGGGGAACCTGGGGGAGAGAAGCCCGCTTGGGGGTGGGGGGGACTGGCCTGCTGTCTCCCTTTTTCTCCAGGGCTGGCACCCGAACATGGAGCCCTGGTCAGAGAGACTGGGGCACCCAGGACACAGCGGACACAGCTGGCAGAGAGGCTCCGAGCGGGTGCCGTCTGGGCTGGTGCAACCCACGTGGACACGGGTGCCTGTGCTGTCTCGGACCCAGTGTGATGCTTGTCTATGGGGGACCTGAGGGCGACACAGTGAGGCTGGAAGGGAAGGCTCAGCTCCTGATCCGGGGAGCTGGCTGCGACCCCCTCTGCTCTGACCATGCCTGTGCAAAGGGGCCTTCGCCTCCGAGAACTCTGTGTTTCCTCGCCTTCCAGAGGAATCTGTGAACCTCTTCAGTGGCGGTCAGTGCCACCTGAGCTGTCACTGCTCTCCAAGTCCCACCCTGCAGCTTCCCCCCACCACCACCCACAGAGGCCCCCACACGACCCTCACAAGCCTGGAGCCCACGGGGCATGAACTCCAGGGCATCTGGCTGCGCCTCGGAGCGAGTCCTGTCCCCGCCGGGCACGGAGCTCAGGTCTGATGTGCAGACACTCAAATGTGTGCATGTGCCCGCGCACGCAGGGCCGGAGCTCGCTGGGAGGGGGAATAACTGGCTTTTGCTTACAGACTTCCCTTCGGCAATGCGTGTCTCCACGCCACCAGCACGGCCGCAGCTCCGCAGAGGAGCACCGCTCTGCGGGGTCTGCAGGCCTGTTGTTTGGGGTCCTGCATTCTCTTCCTTCACCGAACTGCGTGCCATCATGCTGCTGTATCCGCTCACACTTGCAGGAGGCACCATGCAAGAGCGCCTGCCTCTTCCCTGCCAGCGGGCTGGCTGTGCGAACTGAGCTGCGGTCCCCGGATATATATATATATATATATATATATATATATATATATATATATATTATTTTTTAAATATTTTATTGATTTTTTTACAGAGAGGAAGAGAGAGGGATAGAGAGTTAGAAACATCAATGAGAGAGAATCATTGATCAGCTGCCTCTTGCAACACCCCTACTGGGGATGTGCCCTCAACCAAGGTACATGCCCTTGATCAGAATCGAACCCGGGACCTTTTAGTCCGCAAGCCGACACTCTATCCACTTTGCCAAACTGGTCTCGGCTATATATAATTATATATATTGATTTCAGAGAGGAAGGGAGAGAGAGAAACATCCATGATGAGAGAGAATCATGGATTGGCTACCGCCTGCGCATCCCACCCTGGGGATCGAGCTTGCCACCTGGGCCTGTGCCCTGACTGGGAATCAAGCCCAGACCTCCTGGTTCACAGGTCAACACTCAGCCACTGAGCCACATCGGCCGGGCAGCTGGCAGATTCTCAAAGAACAACCACTCGGAGCTCATGCCCCGGTGTCAACCATGAGCGCCGGGACGGGCCAGCTCCTCGCAGGAGCCCACGGCGGCAGGCGGGCTGCGGGCGGACCGAGTCCGTGGGCTCCTGCTGGGCGCTGGCCCCTCTGAGCAGCACCAAGGATGTCCCCGTTCACCGTGTGACGCCGCTTCCTCTCTCCTGCGAGTGCTTCCGGTGCTGATTGCAATCTGCATAACTGGTCCTCGGCGGTGATCACGTCCTCCCTGCACCCAGTGCTCCCCTCAGGGTGTGCTGCATCACAGAGGAAGGCTGCCGCAGCCTGCCAAGGACGTTACCGCCCTCCCCAGGAGGGTCCCAGTCCATTGAGCCCCAACAGCGGGAGGAGGCGGCCCCGAGGCAAATCAATAGGAAGCAGCTGACAAAGGCGCTGAGGTGGAGTGTGGGGTGTGAGAAGGAGCTGACCCTCCTGGCCTTGACAGCACCCCCTAGAGCCTCCGACGAGGGGGCACAGCCCTGCACGCCCTGACTGAGCCCGGGGGCGGGGTCCGAGTTTGTCCTCCAGAGCTGCAAAGTGATGATTTCATGTCGCTGCTGGTCAGCACGATTTCCCCGTTTGTTGCAGCCTTGAGAAATGATGGAATGCTGGCGTCCGGCATCCTCTGAAGCTGAGAAAGCAGCACTTCGGGGACGCTTCCCTTTCTCCTCATAGACCAAGCTTATGAATTAGAATGTAGACCAGCCGTGGGTTTGACATGCTTGATGTAGACTGCTCTGCTCTGATAATCCACCCGCTGGAACTGGTTAGCACCTTCACGACGGGCCTCCCACTCCCACTCAGGGCTTCCGCAGCCAGCTGGTGACCGATGCAGCTTCATGGAGGTTCTCTCGGGAACCAATGTGACTGTGGGTTGTGCCACTTCTCACTCCACAAGGTGGGCAGGGGACACAGGTCCCTGAGCTACACAAAGCCAAGCCGAGTCCAGGGCACTGCTGGGCTCCACGGCCCGGAGCACGTGATGGGGCTCTGGTGAGAGGAAGGCTGGGCAGGAGAAGCGGAGGCAGTGGAGGCATGGGGGGGGGGGGCGCCTGGGAGGCTGACAGTCATGCCTGAGAGTCCGCTTCTACTCCAGCCAAAGCACAAGCGGTCATTGACGTCTCAGCTCAGCAGGGACGCGGTGGGACTGATTCTCACAGGCTCCCCGGCTGCTTTCTGGAGGGTACACGTTTAAGGTGGGGTGAGGTGCAAGGCGGAAGCCAGGTAGCTGGGAAGAAGAGTTCTGGGGAGGAGTAAAGCATTTTGTGAGGTGGTTTGAGAGACTGGGGGAGAATGGAGAGGTGGTGGGCGGGGTCTTCAGGGAGTCTTGCTCCGGCTGTTGGCAGAGACGCAGGGAGGGCCTGGGCATCTTTCTGCTCTTCATTTTCGGAGGGAGAAATCGCATGTTTGTTGGCCC
Organism: Vespertilio murinus; assembly: GCA_963924515.1. Taxonomy (NCBI): domain Eukaryota; kingdom Metazoa; phylum Chordata; class Mammalia; order Chiroptera; family Vespertilionidae; genus Vespertilio; species Vespertilio murinus. The sequence continues at coordinate 104,867,197 of OZ004708.1, forward strand.
ATGATGCCTGCCTTAGAGCAGGGAAACCAAGGCCAGAAGCGTTCTTTCCTGGAAAGGAAAGATGCTGACATCCCAGTAGGTGAGACCGTACAGGGGCCATCACCTCAGCTCTCGGCGACCCTGTCACTCATGTGGGGCAGCACAGACCCAAGGCACAACCGCTGCACAGCCTTCCCTTGGGTCCCCTCCTACCGCACAGCCACTCCAGGGGTTCCCGTGGGTTTCAGCGGCAGAGGGACCGCCTCTCAGGATTGTCTAAATATCACTTTGCCTGCACTTGCAGCTGCAGAAAAAGAACCCAGAGCTGCTTATGAAAGAGAAGAGGCTCTGGGTCCTCATCCCGGGGAGGGGGGGGAGGAGCAGGCCCAGCAGGCTTCTCTGGGGGACACGGGGGGCATGGCCCATGCAGATGCCAATTAAGTGCTTGTTGGCAGAGTATTTGCCCTTCCTTCCTCTTATCTGCCTTTCTTGCACTTGAAATCTTGTCTTTGGCTGCAGTTTCAATTCCTGAGAAAGCACAAAGTCTCTGGCAGAAACCCCTGCCTATGGCAGCATCGCGATCCAGCACCCACACTGAAACGGCTGGAAGGAAGCCGGAGCCTGGAGGTGGCGCGGGGACTCAGCCCTCCCAACGCATCAGAGAGACCACGTGGAGGTCCTGGGTGTGGGGGTCCAACCGGTTACTGGCTCCAGAACCTTCTGCTCAGGAAAGCGCATCTGCCTGTCTTAGGGTTCTCAGGGGACGGCAGTCCTGTGACCTCAGTTCTGGAGAAGACCCCAGGGGAACTGCTGGTGTCAGCGCCCCCGGCTCTGTGCCCTGCTGCAAGCACTTGGCTTGCCACGGGCACCCCGGAGGCCTGTGGCCAAGGTCCCTGTGTGTGTGTCGGGGTGGGGGCACTGTCACAGGGAAATGTTGGAGATTGATTCATTGCAACTTACAAGCTTCCCCCAAACCGGACTTACGTTGCCATGAAAGTGCAGAGTCCACAGCTCACCTTTCTCAATACCAACGCTGCCTTTTCCCAGGTAACACACTCCACAGCTCCCCTCCACCGACGCTGTTCGCAAGTAGCTAGTTCGTAAGTAGCTAGCCGTTTACAGTCCGTTAGAAACATGCATTTCAGGCTCCTTGCAGACCTCGGACTTGCACTGGGACCTGCTGGAGAAGCTATGCGGAGCACTCTGCCCCCGCCACCTGGGTCTGACTCAATGCCCGAGTTTCTCAGAAGGAGGCCAGGGGCGCCCCGATCCTGGCAGACGCCCCGCTGATGCCACAGCCCCAAAGCCTGAGTGGGCACCAATGAGCACTGCTGTCCTAGACATGGGACCCGCAGGTCACGTCTTCTGCGCCAAAACTGCTGAGGAAATTTGGATGATTTCCGGCTCCTCAGACTCCCACCTGGGAAGGAGCACAGCCACACAGAACCCCGTGTCTGCACGGTGACCCCCTCCTCTCTGCTCCCCGGCCCTCCTCACCATCAGGCCCGACACCCCATCGGGTTAGCGCTGCGCTGACTCAAGGACACGCCTGGTCCGCTGAGGCAGAAGCAGAGTGTTGGTGAGCAGAAGGCATCTTGGCTCAGGCGTGTCTCAGCCCCAGGCCGTGGACGGGGAGGACCCCACTGACCCCCACGCTCACGAAACCACAAGGGAGGACACCTGGCTGGCGCCAGGACTGTGCAAGGACCACCCACGCCTCCCCTGGCGCCTCCGTCGGGAGCCCACAGCACTCCCTAGTCCCTCGAGGAGTGAGTTTTCTCCATGTCCCCACCCCTCGGAGTCAGCTCACCTGGCACTCTGGGCTCGGTGCCATGTCCTCAGCCAATAGCCCTGATTATGAGCACAGGCCAGCAGGCCCCTTCAGCCCGGCAGCCAGAGCTCCCCCTGGGCGGAACGTGTCAGAGCCCTGGCCGGCAGAAGCCGCCTCTGAGGGAGAGCAGGGCCGTCACAGGGGCCCACGGGCTCCTGCCCACCCCCCACCCCTGTGGTCCACAGAGAGACTGCGATGGGTGCACCTGTCACCCTGCAGGTGTCCATTGTGGGTGCCTGGGAAATGGGGCCGCCTAGTGCTGCGAAGGATGCAGCATTTCACAAAGTGAACGGTGACATTGAAACGCACTTTTGTCAAGGTTGTTGCCAGTGGTGTATGAAACCGTCAGACACAAAACGGTCCCACTGCCCCAAAAGGCAGAGGTGGCTGTGGCAGCTCCGGGTCTGAAGGGAGTTGTGTCGTGGTCCTCCAACGCCTGGCAGACAGTCCCCAGGGGTCAGCCCATGAGGCACAGGCGGAGGAGGAGGCAAGGGGCTCCCCGCAGTCTGCAGGAGGGAGTCCCAGTGCGTGCGGGAGAGTGGGAGCCCCGAGGCGTCTTCTCCCCACTCTCGGCCCCAACGCGTGCCTGTTTCCGAAGACGCTCTGAGCAGCTCTGCGCAGGGACCACGTTCCAGAGGGGCCAATCTTTGTCTTCCATATTTCCAGGATTGCCTTTGCAGCTCTTTGTCCTCCGCTGCTTCGGGGAGTCCGGAGAATGGTTCCCGTGGACCGCAGTGAGCATCTGGCATGGAGCAGAGCATTCTAGCCGCCCACCACGTGTGCATTCCTAACAAGGCCGGCACCGTGGCCGAGGCTTCTGCTACCGCGTGTCCTCACAGGACAGACAGCACTCTCCCACACCTGCCTCCCCACACGCTGATCCCCCTCACTCTAGGAAAGTTTAATTAAAACAACAAACAGAGAGAAATCCAATGCAGAGTCTAAAAGCAGGAGCGCCCATTCCCACAGGTCTTCCGGGGGGGGGGGGGGGGGGGAAGGGAGAGGGGAGGGAGAGTAGGAGGGAAGGGAAAGGAGAGGGAGAGGGGAGGGGGAGAGGGTGCTGCTGGTCAAATTCCAGCCAAGAACAGACACTGCCACCTCCCACCTCCCACCTCCCAGGCACCCTGTTCTTTTAAAGGAGCCGAGCGCCAGATCAAAAGAAGCTCTTTTCCGTTAGAATTATTCACAGGGAAGCCGTTTTCAAAGCTACACCTTTGCCTGTTTCCACGTGCTGTTCTTGACCCAGTCCTGACCCCGGCGGCAGTGTAAGTGGAGGCGTCAGATGGAGCGTGTGCTCAGCCTGGTGACAGTGAGGGGAGCCGCGTTGCCGTGTCCCTGCGTCCCCAACTCCTCCTCCCTCTGCAGGCTGGAGGCCTGACCTCCGGCCATCCTCAGTCTGCTCACCGTGAGCCCCTGGGAACGCTGCCTTCACCCCGAGAAGCAGGCTCCTGCTCCTGCCACCGTCAGGCACCTTCGGCAGGCAGCACGCAGGTTTCAGGAAGGGCCTCCCTGTGCAGCTCAGAGCACTGTTCAGTCAGGGGGGGGAGCTCAGGAAGGTCTGTTCTCAGCAGGGAATGCAGAATCCGAGCTTCACCTTCAGGCATCGCTGCCTGTTCTCTCTCCCAGCCGCTCACAGAACAGCTCGTCTATAGGCAGCAGCGGCGTTAGAGCAGGCTCAGGCCCCAGAGGAACCTGTGTTCACAGAAGTACCTACTGCTTTTAACAATCTCCTCTTCCAGACGTTTTCACATACTTCTCTTGTTTGTTGCAACCAAAGGGGCACCACATGTGCGCCTCCCTCCCCTGAGACAGGCGCCCGCGGAGAGCAGTCAGAGCTCCGGGCCGGGCGGCTCTGAGGCTGAGGCCACACCGCTGGCCATTCCTCACACAGCCTGTGCTTTCGCCCGTCCGCCTGTTACAGACATCATGGGGCGGGGACGGGACAAACCTCAGGGGCATGAAGTTTGAAAGCATTCCAGCGTTTTGTGCACTTCTAGATTGTTTGTCACCCTTCCACTGACTTCTCAGAGTTAGTCTGCGGGTTTCTTCCCCAGAGAAATAGACAAAGAAAAAAGAAAAGAAGGAAACCCTCTGGGAGGGTCCACAAGCCTTAGGGAAGTGACGGTGAGAGCGGCCCTCCTCCTCCTCACCAGTAACCCCGGCCCCAGGGTGCCCAGGGCTCCATGCCTGGCAGCACTGAGGCCACAGAGGGCTCAGCCAGGCTCCGAGGAGGATAGGTTGCTGAAAGGGGGGGAGGGGAGAGGAGGGGAGAGGGAGAGGAGAGGAGGGAGAGGGGGGGAGAGTAGGAGGGGAGGGAGAGTAGGAGGGAGAGGGGGGAGAGTAGGGGGGAGGGAGAGTAGGAGGGGAGGGAGAGTAGGAGGGAGAGGGGAGGGAGAGTAGGAGGGGAGGGAGAGTAGGAGGGGAGGGAGAGTAGGAGGGAGAGGGGGGGAGAATAGGGGGGGAGAGTAGGAGGGAGAGGGGGAGAGTAGGGGGGAGGGAGAGTAGGAGGGAGAGGGGGGGAGAGTAGGAGGGGAGGGAGAGTAGGAGGGGAGGGAGAGTAGGAGGGAGAGGGGGGAGAGTAGGGGGGAGGGAGAGTAGGAGGGGAGGGAGAGTAGGAGGAAGAGGGGGGGAGAGTAGGGGGAGAGGGAGAGTAGGAAGGAAAGGGGGGGGAGAGTAGGGGAGAGGGAGAGTAGGAGGGGAGGGAGAGTAGGAGGGAGAGGGGGGAGAGTAGGGGGGAGGGAGAGTAGGAGGGGAGGGAGAGTAGGAGGAAGAGGGGGGGAGAGTAGGGGGAGAGGGAGAGTAGGAAGGAGAGGGGGGGAGAACAGGGGGGGAGAGTAGGAGGGAGAGGGGGGAGAGTAGGAGGGGAGGGAGAGTAGGAGGGAGAGGGGGGGAGAGTAGGGGGGAGGGAGAGTAGGAGGGAGAGGGAGAGTAGGAGGGAGAGGGGGGAGAGTAGGAGGGAGAGGGGGAGAGTAGGGGGGAGGGAGAGTAGGAGGGAGAGGGAGAGTAGGAGGGGAGGGAGAGTAGGAGGGGAGGGAGAGTAGGAGGGGAGGGAGAGTAGGAGGGGAGGGAGAGTAGGAGGGAGAGGGGGGAGAGTAGGGGGGAGGGGGGGAGAGTAGGGGGGAGGGAGAGTAGGAGGGGAGGGAGAGTAGGAGGGGAGGGAGAGTAGGGGGGAGGGAGAGTAGGAGGGGAGGGAGATTAGGAGGGAGAGGGGGGAGAGTAGGGGTGAGGGAGAGTAGGAGGGGAGGGAGAGCAGGAGGGGAGGGAGAGTAGGAGGGAGAGTAGGAGGGAGAGGGGGGGAGAGTAGGAGGGAGAGTAGGAGGGAGAGAGGAGGGAGAGGGGAGGGAGAGTAGGGGGGGAGGGGAGGGAAGGGGAGGGTAGGGGGAGAGGGTGCTGCTGGTCAAATTGCTGCTGGCCAGGCTCCCAGGAGGCGAGGTGGCGGGGTGCCGGCCGGGCTGGAGGACCCTGGAGGAGAGAGTCCTGCAGCAAGGGCCGGTCAGGTGCCCCTGCCGACCGCCTGCAGCGCATTTTCCACCGGAGCCCTCAAGCCCTGGTGGATCATGTGTCACATGATTGGCGGTGGCCCTCATTTCACACATGCACAGTTTTAGATGGGATCTTGTGGTTGTCAGAGCTCAGCATCTAAGCTGTTCACGTGTAACCCTGTGTTCATGTGTAACCCTATCTTCAGGTGTAACCCTATGTTCACATGTAACCCTATGTTCACTTGTAACCCTATGTTCATGTGTAATCCCATGTTCACATGTAACCCTGTGTTCGTGTGTAGCCCCGTGTTCACATGTAACCCTATGTCCACATGTAGCCCCATGTCCATGTGTAACCCTATGTTCACGTATAGACCTATGTTCACACATAACCCTATGTTCACGTGTAGCCTTATGTTCATGTGTAGCCCTATGTTCACGCATAACCCTGTGTTCACGTTTAACCCTATGCCCACATCTAACCCTATGTTTACGTGTAGCCCTATGTTCATGTGTAACCCTATGTTCATGTTGTGAACGGAAAGAGCCACATGCTAACCTGATGAGCTCAGGGGAGGCCTGCGTGGCAGTCTTGCAAACTCAGAGACCTAAAATAACCACAAAGGATGGTTTGAAAATTAAATATCTTACTACCAACAGGTTATAGTGGGCAGTCATTTTCTAGGCCAATATTTTCCCAGACAAAGATCAACTTTAATCTTTACTGAGCCCGTTTGCCTTCAGGCCTCTAAGATAACCTATCTGTGAGATGTCTGGGTAACTTGTAGCTTCCTCTTTACCCCAGACTCCTGAGGGCACAACAAATGGCCCTGAGACATTCCCTCATTGTTATTGTTATCAGGTTAATTGTCAACTGTTAATTGCATTGGAGTGTCCTGTATCCATCTCTGTAAAAGAAGCTCATGTCCGTCATTTCACCTTGTACCCTATCCCAGAGGTTTCCATGCTTTGCTCTGTCCCGCCTCCTTACTCCATCACCAATGAATTTCATGTGACCCACCTATGTCCCTCCTATGATGGCAATGTATAAATATAGAAACGTAACCCGCCATTCTCCGGAGCATTATCTCAATCCGTTGAGGTTCTGCTTCCCGGCAATTGTCAATAGTTTGGCTCAAATAAACTCACAAAAATTCTTTACAGGTTTCAATGGGTTTTTTTTCATTAACAATGTGCAACCCTATGTCCATGTGTAACCAACCCTATGTCCATGTGTAACCCTATGTTGACATGTAACCCTATCTTCATGTGTAACACTATCTTCACTTGTAACACTATGTTCACGTATAACCATATGTTCACATGTAACACTATGCCCGTGTGTAACCCCGTGTTCATGTGTAACCTCGTGTTCACGTGTAATCCCATGTTCGCGTTTAGCCCTGTGTTCACATGTAACCCTATGTTTACACGTAACCCTATCTTCACTTATAACACTATGTTCATGTGTAACCTTATGTCCACAAGTAACCCTATGTCCACGTGTAACCCTGTAGTTCACGTGTAACCCTGTGTTCAAGTGTAACCCTGTAATCTATCTGGGCCGCGCCTGGCGGCAAGTCCCTGAAGGAGGTGGCCTCGGGCTCCCATCCTCTAGTTGGCCCGAGGCCCAGCCCATGTCCACGTCCACGTCCACGTCCACGTCCACGTCCACAATAAGCCAGCCTCACTCAGCACGTCCCCGTGAGCCCACGCCTCCTGGCGCCCCCTGTGGATGCTGCTGTGCAGCGCGGAGAGGGCCACGTTGGAATCAGTGGAGCTTGGGCTCAGTCCCAATGACTTATCAAGTTTTTCCATCTTTTGGAATTCCTTTCTTTGTTTTTTTAAGTTTTCAAAAAATATATTTTTATTGATTTCATAGGGGAAGGGAGAGGGAGAGAGAGAAACATCCATGATGGAGAGAATCATGGATTGGCTGCCTCCTGCACAGCCCACACTGGGGATGGAGCCCACAACCCGGGCCTGTGCCCTGGCCGGGCATCGAACCATGACCTCCTGGTCATAGGTCAGTGGTCAAACACTGACCCACGCCGCCGGGCTTCAATGACTTTGAAACAACAGCTTTCAAGGCTTCCCGTGCCATGGAGCGGTCTCTCGGGAGCTGGCCTGTTCCCTGCCCGCAGCACCGGCCGGTGGGCCTGGGCACCCATGCGGTTGCCACTCCCCCGGGGCCACGTGCCTGACGCCACGTCGGGCAGTGCGAGGACGTCCCTGGAACAGCAGTGCCCCTGTGTGCAGCTTCCTCCGATCTCAGCATAACTGTGCAAACGCTGGCAAAGGCTCTGGAAACCGCAGAGGTTTTTCCAAATCCACAGGAGCCATGGCAGTGGCAGGGAGCTGCGGCCTTACAAAAGGAACGCTGCTGGTGCTGAGAACCACGGGGCTGGCTTCCGGTGTGGAAGGAGCTCGCAAGCATTGGCCACCAGAGGAGAAAGCAAAGGCAAAGCAATAAAGCGCAGAAAGGGAGGGTAGGCAGGGGAGATGCAGCAAGAAGAGCAGAAAACAGAAGAAAACATGCTGTGACCCCAACCGTGAGCTACCTAAGCAACGATGCAGCGACCACAGCGTTTCCTGAGTGTAGGGCAGCAGATGTCACGTTATCTTACACTTGGTGTCTTGAGAGAGAGCTTGAGAGAGAGCGAGACGGGGCTGCGGCTCATTCTTGATGATGGGGGAGGGGGGCAGGCACCTTTGCACAGCCAGCGGGAGGTGGACTCCTAAGGCTTCCTGGCACCCCGTCCCGTCAGCCCCTCCCGGAGGGTGCTGGGCCCTGAGGTGACATCCCTGGGATGAGGGACAGCAGAGGGACAGCAGAGATTATGCTGGTACCAAGGGGATAGTGTGAGCCAGGCACCCGCTCTGTGGCTTTTTACATTTTATTTTTTAATCTTTATTGTTGAAAGTATTGCCTATGCCCCCTCCCCCATTCGCCCCCTCCAGCACCCTCCCGTGCCCCCGCCAGGCCTTCACCGCCCACTGCCTGCATCCACGGGCATGCATACGTGCACACACGGTCTCTGGTTGACCACCCCATCAGCGAGGCCACGCCCAGACAGCGCAGGGCGCGGGCAGTGGAGCCCTGGGCACAGCCCCGTCTGTGCGGTGGGAACAGCCAGCGGCCAGAGCGGCCAGGGGTGCGAGAACACCAGGGGATTCTGGGAAGGGCACTGGATGGCGGGAGCCCAAATTCCATGATAAACTACACATCTCTCCAGACCCCAGACACAACCCGGGTCGGACAGACAGCAGTTACACACCAGAAAGTGTGCTTCGTGTGGTTCATGCTTCTCCCCGCCCCGGCATATGGCCTTTGCTTCCTCCAAACAGTTGAAAACAAAGGGCAGATAATGGTCGGAGAGGAGGCGCTCTGTGGGGAGCGGGAGAGGGGCCAAAGCAGGAAGAGTCTTCTAGAGTGTGTGTCTCCTTGGTTCCTGGGACAGTGAGCACCTTGGTGTCCTTGCTTCCAGACCGGCTTTCCCTGAGCCAGGACGTAAAGACAACACAATATTTAAAAAAGGAAAACAGCCCGGCCTGTGTGGCTCAGTGGAAAGAGAGCTGGCCTGTGGACTGAAGGTCCCGGGTTCCATTCCGATCAAGGACAAGTGCCTCGTTTGCAGGCTCCTCCTTGGCCCAGGCCCTGGTTGGGGCTCATGCAGGAGGCAACCCATCGATGTGTTTCTCTCACATCGGTGTTTCTCTCTGTCTTTCCTGCTCTAAAAACAACAACAACAACAACAACAAAAACACAAACAACAAAAATTAATTAATTGATTGATTGATTTAAAAAAAAAAAACCTCCCGGCTGAGGTAGCTCAGTGGTTGAGTGTCAGCCTATGAAGCAGAAGGTTAGGGCACAGGCCAGGGTTGTGGGATCTATCCCCAGTGTGGGGCATGCAGGAGGCAGCCGGTCTATGATTCTCTCTCATCTCTGATGTTTCCGTCTCTCCCTCCCTCTCCCTTCCTCTCTGAAATCAATAAAAATGTATTTTTTAAAGGAAAACAGCCCTATCTGGTTTGGCTAGGTGGATAGAGTGTCGGCCTGCAGACCAAAGGGTCCTGGGCTCAATTCCAGTCAAGGGCAAACACCTCGGTCGCAGGCTCCTCCCCAGGCTGGGCCCTGATCAGGGCTCGTGCAGAGGCAACAATCGATGTGTCTCTCTCACATCCATGTTCTCTGTCTCTCCCTCCCTCTTCCACTCTCCCTAAAAATCAAGGAAAAATATCTTGGGGTGAGGATTAACAAAAATAAATAAATAAGAAAACAAATAATTAAATTTTCAAACTTCTGTGATACACTATGGTGACGTGGGAAGGAGATTAATTCCCCTTCAGCAAAATGCCAGCCAATTATTGGACAGGTGGGCGCTTGTCGCTGCGAGAATGGCCATTAGCTCTGAGGATCATTAAAGGCCCAGGGACCTGGAGACAGATAAACCCACGGGCTGTTCTGCCCCCGTGTGGTCGGCAGCGGGAGTAGTTCCATACACGCACTTCCTCTGAAAACATAATGAGTCCATTTTACCCCAAACGCCTCTCTCTGTTCTGACGTTTAGTACGAGAAGAAGCCTTAGTTTTTTTCTCTGTCAGGAGAAAAAAAATCCCCTCCAAACCCTAAAATAAATTATGATGCATGAGAATAAACTGACCGATATTAGTGAAGCAAAATAGAAGAGGAAGATGTAAATCGTATCAAACAGAAAAATCAAAATCCATATCAGAGCAGGTCTCCAAGAAGCTGGTGCAGCTGACCCTGAGTCCCTGTGGCCCCTCCTGAGTGTGGTGCTGTCCACGTGCGTGTGTCCCTCGAAGGTGCCCTCTACAGTGAGAAGCATTAGGCTCCCCGGACCTGCCTGTGGCGCCTGTGCCGCTGGCCCCTAGGCAGATGCTCACTCCCCCCATCGGTGGCTGGAAGACCCCGCGGGCGGAGTGCAGCCCCTCGGAGTGAGCCTCGGCCTGGAATCAGCCCCGAGACGCAGAAGGAGAGTCTGTGAAAACATCACTCTTTAGAATTTTTTAAAACTATAGTTTTATTGATTTCATAGGGGAAGGGAGAGAGAGGGAAGGAAGCATCCATGAGCAGAGAGAATCACTGATCGGCTACTTCCTGCACCCCCCACTGAGGATCAAGTCCACAGCCCAGGCCTGTGCCTGACCGGGAACCAAGCCCTGACCTCCTGGCTCCTAGGTCCACACTCAGCCACGGAGCCACAGCCCGGGAAACACACCACTTTTTAGGAGCTCAGCGTCCAGATGGAGAGAGGGGTGTTTACAGATTAGAATGCACAAAGGGTTAGGAAACCTGATCTTTTCTGAGAGTTTCTATCATGGCCACAAACGTTCCACTTTGTAGAAACGACCGGAGCTGAGGGCCCGGCCGCCCAGAGACTGCCTGCCTGCCCTCTGCCAGGCCAGAACGGACCTATTCAGAGGTCATTTTGTTTTGTCAGACACGTTACACCCTCAGAAACCTCAAAACCATCCCATGTCCCAAAACTCTAATAAAACTTAAAGTGATGGCTGATGGGACAGGCCCATGAGCACGGACGCTGAAGACAGTGCCGAGGCCCGCGTCCGCCACCTTCCCTGCGGCCTGTCTGCTGGGGTCAGAGGGCATTTCTGTAGCCGACCCGCTTTCAGGGGCCACCCCATACCACTGCCCTCCCGACACCGGGCCCAGGCTGTGGGGCTGGGGGATTCGTGATTATTCCAAGTTCTCTTCCAAATGCTGTTAAATATTTGTATTGATTTCAGAGAGGAAGGGACAGGGAGAGAGAGAAGCATGGATCGGCCACCTCCTGCATGCCCCACACTGGGGATGGAGCCTTGCAACCCGGGCCTGGGCCCTGACCGGGAAGTGAACCCTGACCTCCTGGTTCCTAGGCCGATGCTGCACCCTGAGACACGCAGTCAGGGCTGTTCCAAGTTCTTGCTCCCAGACCCCAGCTCTCAACAACACTGTTGCTTCTTGTATGTTCTCATCTCCCGGTGGCGCTTCCTCCCATGATGCTGCATTGGATGTCTCCTTCACCACCTGCCATCACATCCACGGTCCTCCGCAGGGAACAGGGCAGGTGAGACCGGCAGGACTAAGAGCACTGGACAGGCACGCCAGCGTGCTCACGGCCTCCGGTGGCCCTGGCACGGTCACTCCCGTGGCCGCCTGCCCGGGAGCCCCTCTGCTGCGTGTGGGGCAGTGTTCCCACCACACGACCTGATCCTCTTCCTCTACCCAGACCCCCTGCCGTCCCTGCAGCTGGTTCACTCAGCAGCTTCTCCTCAGCTACCCAAATCCGCTACTTCTGCAACAAAACTCACTTCTTTCCGTTCATCCTCCTTCCAGGCGACACCCCAGCCCTCAGCCTCCGGGACGCCTCTGACGGACCTCAGAGGCCTCGGGGCCCAGGGGCCCAGTCTGAGCACAGCCCATCAGCAGACGAGTGGATAAAAAACCTGTGGTACATCTATGCCATGGGGAACCATGCAGCAGTGAAAAAGAAGGATCTGATCCTAGCTAGTATGGCACAATGGATAGAGCGTTTGCCTGTGGACTGAAAGGTCCCAGGATCGATTCTGGTCAGGGCACATGCCTTGGTTTTGGGCTCAATCCCCCTCCGGGAGTCTCTCCCAGGACCCTGACCCCCTCCGGGAGTCTCTCGGGATCCTGACCATCCTCTGGGCCAGGCAGGGGCTGAGCTGTGTGTCACATCACGGTCAGCCTCCTTGTAATGGGATCTGAGATCCTGAGGGCCGGACCCTCCCCCACTTTCCTGTTACATGGCAGCTGCACGGGGCTGTTTCTCCCTCTTGTGTGAGTGTGTGTGTGTGTGTGTGTGTGTGTGTAAGTGTGTGTGTGTGTGTGAGTGTGTTGAGTGTGTGTGAGTGTGTGTGTGTGAGTGTGAGAGTGAGTGTATGTGTGTAACCAGCCCGGGGAGGGCTCTGGGCAGAACTCCCAGGGCGCCCGCCTGCTCCCCTGCTGCCGGCAGGACTGGGATGGACACTCGCACAGGATGCACCCCGATCTGCTGAACCGGCTCCAGGAGTGAGGGGAGCCTCGGACCCCTCCTGTCCGGTTTCAGAATGAGCTCTCTCTCAGGGGCCTCACACGTCCCTCCTGGCAACGCTCAGGTGTCACCACCACGCGGCCTCTCCCAGAGGGAACACTCACCGGCCCAGCAGCCTGGACCAGCCATGCTCACCAGACCCTGGGGGCCGGAGAGGGGCATTGGGAGCGCGAAGGGGCGCCTAGTGGAACCCGGGGCGGCAGCGGCCTGTTGGGTAGCTTGTAGCTGGAACAGGGGTCTGCGAGGACCATAGCCGGGAACTCAGGAACAGCCAGCCACAAACTGCCTTGGTCCCCCCATTCCCAGGCTCCAGGGCAGTAAAGAGACAGAAAGACCGATCAGTGGGGCAAGAGCAGGCCCACCCTGTACACCACATGCCACCGTGCACGGCCATGCCATGGACGCCATGGAAGCAGGAAGCAGCTACGAATTCAAGTAACAAATGAAGCCCAATATTCTCCTCTGGACAGGTGTATCTTCACAATGTAAACAAATTAAATCTGCATAAACCCATCGAGGCACGGAAAGACCAGAGACAGCTAGCTGGCATCGCCCGCCTTCCGATGGCCAGCACCCTGCACCCTGGACAGGGAGCCCAGGACGGAAATTCAGGCTGAGCTCCAGGAGCAGCCGCATCTCAGAGATGGAGGCAAAGGAAACAATGGTAGGACCCCCGGCGCCTCCTGGCTGTGTCCGGGGGAAGGAAGGCAGCCAGCTTAGGTGGCTCCTGACCGAGATGGGGGGAGGATGCAGGCATTTCTTTCCCAGCTGGCACTTCGGGAGATTTGTCCGCGAGCATTTTCTTCAAATAGCTTGAGATTTGTACCTCCACTAGTTACATAAATACACACCTATTCCTGCCTGGCGGTGACAGACCCGGTCTTTAAGAAACAGTGGTTGAGCCCTGGCTGGTGTGGCTCAGTGGACAGAGTGTCGGCCTGTGGACTGAAGAATGCTGGGTTCGATTCCAGTCAAGGATACATGCATGGGTTGTGGGCTGGATCCCCAGTGTGGGGTGTGCAGGAGGCAGCCAATCAATGATTCTCTCTCATCATTGATGTTTCTCTCTCTCCTTCTCTCTCCCTTCCTCTCTGAAATCAATAAAAATATATTAATAAAATAAAAAGAAAGAGTGATTGAGCATGGACCTATGAACCAGAAGGTCACGGTTTGATTCTCAGTTAGGGCACATGCCCAGGTTGCATTTACTCTCATCATTGATCTCTCTCTCTCTCTCTCTCTCTCTCTCTCTCTCTCTCTCTTTCTCCCCCTTCTCTCTCTCTTCCTCTCTGAAATCAATAAAAATACATTTAAAACAAAACGTACAGAAGCAATGGCATTTCATTGAGCTGTTCTAAATACTGTGGGTATTTGACCCCCCGCCCAAGCAGGTCTCTGAGTCCCACATCCCTGTCCATAGGCCCATGACAATGGGGTGGTCACGGAAGTGAGCCCCAACAGGTCCTGACAGCCGACTCACCGGATGGGAGGGTGACATGCAGTCCATGGTGAGGTCGTTGCCTGGTCTGTGCCCTGCCCTCTAATCCCCTGAATTATTCACATTGTCATAGATCCTGAACTCATAAGTGTGGACCATGAACAGGCTGGCAGTGAGCCAGGAAGCCATTCTGCAAGCAAACAGATACTCTGCATGAGGAGAAAAGTCATAGCACGACATTTAATGTCCAACCTGAGTCGCCTCAGAATGTTACATATATTGACTTCTTAATTCATATAGTATCAGGAACTCAACTGCTTGGTTGGTGTCGGGGTTGACCTGGTTTCAGGAGGATTATTCTTGAAATAATTAAGGAAAGTGGGGCTCAATCTTTTCTTGGTTGCTTGCTCCTCCCCAGCACCTCATCTTTTTTCTCATCCTCAGCTTCTCAGGCATCTTCTCCTTCACCTTTACCTCCTTCTTCCTCCTTTGCATCCTCAAATTCTTCCTTGGCACCTTCTTCCTCTTCCTCTCCTTCCTCTTTGTCAGCCACTTCCAGCTGGGCACCTTCTCCTTCTCCTCCTCTTCAGCTTCTCCTTCAGAGGGGGAGTTCATCCTTCGCTTCCTAATGGTCTCCTCCACCTCGATCTGCTCCTCCTGGACGTGGCTGGTGTATTAAGAAGGGAAGGAGTGAGCGGACTTCAAGTAGGAGCTAATCGATAAACCACCTTAGGATCGACCAAAGCCCTGGCAACTCTGGGAGTAGCCGCTGGCTATGCTTCCCACGCTGGTGAAACTCACCTTCCAAGAGCTTCCTGTAAGCTGTAATGTCAATGTCCAAAGCTACAATGTCCAAAGCTATATTCTTTTAAATATCATACCATTTGTGGTTCTCAACTCATTTTCTAATTTGTTGATTGTGTCCTCATAGCACTAGCGTCGGAGTTCTGCTTATCCTCCAGCTCTTGCAGCTGCTTTCCCAGAGCTTACTTCATGCCCAGCTTTGATCTCCAGGGTCTTGGCCTTGAGCAGGTGGTGGCTTTCAGACACCTCGTCCTTGGTGGCACACATCTCATAGGTGTTCTTGACAGTGCTCTCTGTCAGCATGGCGAGTGGCTCTTGTACCACTCTTCTGCATTCTGCCTGTCCTTGGCAGCCAGCTTCTCCTACGGGGCGCCGATGTCCTTGAGCGCACCAGAGAGGTCAGACTTGGAGAACACGTCCATCTCCACGGAGATCTGATCATACTGGATCTGCGCCTGCAGCTCGGCGATCTCCTCTTCATGCACCTTCTTCAGAAAGGCCATTTAGTCCATCAGGCTGTCTATGTGCTTTTCAGGCTCATGGCCAGCAAGAGCCGCCTTGTCTGCACCTTTGCGCACCTCCATCAGCCAGCCCTCTGCGTCAGCACCTCTTCCTGGTAGCTCGCCTGCAGGGTGCTCCCAATCCCTTCCAAGCTCTAGTGCCTGCTGACTGCCCACTGCCCTCTCCTCGCCAGGGACTGGCGTGGTGGGCTGGGGCACAGGCATCCCATTTTCATTAAAATGTTCAACCCCAGCCTGCTCCACCTGTGTCCACAGGCGGCCCGGGGCAGACAGTGATCCCAGAGACCCTGGCCACCCCCGCCTACCTGGGTCCGCAATGGCAGCCTCAACCCAGAGGGCAACGTCACACTCCTGCCCCCAGGCCTGCCCAGTTACCAGTGGCTATCTGAACCTCGCAGGCAGCGTCAAGTGCTTCCCACAGGGCCTGCACAATCCCAGATGGTTGCCTGGATCCCTTAGGTGGTGTCAGGCACTGTCTACCCAGTTTGCCCGCACCCCGATGGTGACCTGGACCCCACAGGTGGCTTCAGGCACTGCTTGCCAGGCCTGTCCAGTCTCCAATGGTGGCTTGGACCCCTCGGGCGGCATCAGGCACTGTCTGCCCATGGTGGCCTGGACCTCACAAGTGGCATCAGGCCCAGCCTGTCATGCTTGCCCCACTCCAATGGCGGCTTAGACCCTATGGGCAGCGTCCAACACTGTCTGCCCAGACTGCCCAGTTACCGATGGAAGGCTGGATCCCAAGGGCGGCGTCAGGCACTGCCAACCTGGCCTGCCCGAACCCAATGGTGGCCTGGATCCCACAGGTGGCGTCAGGCACTGCCCGCACCCCACCCCTGCCTGCCCAGGTACTGATGGCAGCCTTGACCCAGCTGGTATCATTAGGTGCTGCCCACCTGGCCTGCTCAGTCCCCCATTGTGGACTGGACCCTGCAGCAGTGTCAGACACAGCCTGCCCTTCCTACAGATGCAAATTATCCTCGATCTTTGTTGGCTTAATTTTCATATCACTCCTGATTGGCTGTGGGCATAGCAAAGGTATGGTAAATCAGCATTTTTCTCTTTTATTAGTGTAGATACACACACACACACACACACACACACACACACACACACTAGACACCCAGTGCACAAGATTCGTACACGGGGCTAAGAGTGTCCCTGAGCCCAGCCTGCACCCTCTCCAATGTAGGACATCCCTTTCACAATTCAGGACTGCTGGCTCCCAACCGCTTGCCTGCCTGCCTGATTGCCCCTAACCACTTCTGCCTGCCAGCCTGATCACTCCCTAACCACACCCCTGCCTGCCAGATTGCCCTAACTGCCCTCACCTGCTAGCCTGGTCACCCCTAACTTCCATCCTTTGCCAGCCTGGTCACTCCAACTGTCCTCCCCTGCCAGCCTGGTCCCCCCCAACTGCCCTCCCCTGCTGGCCTGGGGCAATCAGGCAAGCAGGCAGGTGTCAGTGGTCCCAGATTGTGAGAGGGATGTCTGACTTCTGGTTTAGACCTAATCCCACATCCCCAAGGGGTCCCAGATTGGAAAGGGTGCAGGCTGGACTGAGGGACACCACCTTATGCACGAATTTTGTGCACTGGGACTCTAGTCCTATATAATAAAGAGGTAATATGCAAATTGACCAACATTCTCTAATACACAAGATGGCCACCCCCATGTGGACACAGATGGTCACCACAAGATGGCCAGCAGGGGAGGGCAGTGTGGGCAATCAGGTCAGCAGGGGAGGGCAGTGTGGGCAATCAGGTCAGCAGGGGAGGGCAGTGTGGGCAATCAGGGGAGGCCAGCAGAGAGGGCAGTTGGAGGTGACCAGGCTGGCAAGGGAGGGAAGTTAGGGGTGAATAGGCTGGCAGGGGAGGGCAGTTAGGGGCAATCAGGTGGGCAGGGGAGCAGTTAGGTATCAATAAGGCTGGCAGGGGAGTGGTTAGGTGTAGAGGGCCCTCTGGGAAGGCACATAGGCATTTCTTTAAATATTGTCAGCTGAACTCAGGGCAATAAGCAGAGCTATGCCCTGGGAACATGCTTCCCCAAAAAGGCAGGACATGTTATCAGTACTGACTCTTTACTCTGCCCAGGTGTGACTTTGATATGTAAATCCAGAAATGCTCAGGCCTACTTAAGAATGCAAAAAAATCTCCTTTGATCCTAAGTTCTGGTGAAACCCCCTGGTATCTGGGGATATATAAACAAATTCGCTGCATGGACTCAGGGTCCCTGCCCCTCTATCAGAGGAGGCAGAGTCCCACCTGGCTCCCAGCTTGCTTCTGTCTTTCTATCTGCTCTCTTTCTTTCTTTAATTTCTTAATCCCCAGCTCCTCCACTCAGGAACCAGACCCATTCCTTTTCCATGCTGGGCACAAAAAAGAGAGAAACATCCCACAGTTAAGGCCTGATCAGGCTGGCAGGCAGAAGCAGTTAGGAGCAATCAGGCAGGCAGGAGAGAAGTTGGGAGCCAGCATTTCTGGATTGTGAGAGGGGTCCCAGATTGGAGAGGGTGCAGGCTGGGTTGAGGGGCACACACACACACCCATGCACGAATTTCATGCACAAAGCCTCTAGTATAATATCCTACCTATTCCTATATAATAACAGAGTAATATGTAAATTATCCATCATTCCACGACAAAAATGGTGGTGCCTATAGCAGACGCTGGCAGCATTGCTCTAGCAAAGGGAGCCCAGCATCTGCTCCTTGGCCACAGAGGGAGGAGCCAGAGGACTGGGAGTGTCCATGCCATGGCCGTGTGGCAGGAGGGAAGGGGCCTGTGGGGCCAGGAGCTCAGCATCCCCATGGCAGAGGAGGAATCTGAAAAATGGATCTTTCCAGTTCCTGATGCTGACAGAGCCCTATGGGTGCTGGGGTCCTCTACCTGCAGCCCTCAGTCGCAGACTGGAAGCCCCCTGCCAGCAGTCCAGATAGGAACAGCATGGTACTGCCAGGGGTGGGGCGTGGTTGTCCGACAGGCACCGAGGCCACCCCCACCACATACACTAGCAAGTAGTATGGTCCAAGGGGGTGACTCCTAAGGCACGGCTCCCATGGCAGCTGATGCTCACCCCACCAGGTGAGGAAGCCAGACCTGAAAGCCCAAGGTCCCGAGTACCTGAGCTGCAGAGCTTCATGGATTGGGGCCTTGAGGAGGCCCCAGGATAAGCATCTTCCCAGAGGCTGTGTGGAAGGAGGAGAGGAACCTCTGGCTAGAGGCCTGGGTGAGGGATGCTGGTGTCTTTGCATGCCAAGACAAGGCTGAGGGACACCCCCTCCCCCAACCCCCATGCACGAATTTCATGCACCAGGCCTCTAGTAAAAGAATAATATGCAAATTGACCATCACTCCAACAAACAAGAAGGCCACCCCCACATGGTCAAAAATGGCTGCCCCCAGATGGACACAAGATGGCCAGCAGGGGAGGGCAGTTGTGGGCAATCAGGCCAGCAGGGGAAGGCAGTTGGGAGGGACCAGGCCTGGAAGAGAAGGCAGTTGGGGGCAATCAGGCCTGCAGTGGAGGGCAGTTAGGGGTGACTGAGCCTGAAGGGGAGGGCAGTTAGGGATCCCAGATTGGAGAGGGTGCAGGCTGGGCCGAGGGACACACACACCCCATGCATGAATTTCATGCACCGGGCCTCTAGTATAATGTATAATGTGTAATATATATTATATAATATATAAGTATATATATCCATGCAGGAAATGAACAAATAAAACTGTATTTAATAAACCAGCTGATTTCTTCTGTGGAAAATAGTAAAAAAAAAATCTATAGAAATAATAGTGAGTCTAGTAAGGCTACATAATATGAGGTCAATATATAAAAAACAGTCGTTTTCTACATAGTAAAAACACACAACCTGAAATTGGAAATATCATTTAAAATAGCATCAAATCATGAAATTATTGGGGATAAGTTAAGTCAAAAAATATGCAAGCCCTGTAAGCAGAAGCCCACAGCCCACAGAGAGGGCTGTGCCAGGCTCAGTAATGGAGAGCTTGCCATGATGTGGGCATCTCTCCTCCCCGTTCCATCTGCAGATTGACTGCTGTCTCCACCCACTCTCCCAGAACAGTCTGAGCGTCTGCTTTTGTAGAAATTGACATGCTGGTGGTACAATTCATACAAATGAATGTGATGCATAAAATCCATAATTATGCCCAGCCATGGTGGCTCAGTGGTTGAGCATCAACCTATAACCAGGAGGTCAGGATTAGATTCCCTATCAGACAGGGCATGTTTCCCGGGTTGCAGGCTTGATCTCCAATAGGGAGCGGGCAGGAGGAAGCTGATCCATGATTCTCTCTCATCATTCATGTTTCTATCTCTCTCTCCCTCTCCCCCTCTCTGAAATCAATAAAACTATATATACCGTATTTGCCGGCATATAAGACGATTTTTTGGCCCTGAAAAATACGTATTTGCCGGCGTATAAGACGACCCCTAACATTTCCACTAAAAATACAGAGTTTGTTATATACTCGCCGTATAAGACTACCCCCCACTTGGAGGCATATTTTTCAGGGCCAAAAAGTCGTCTTATACGCCGGCAAATACGGTATTTTTACAAATCATAATTATTTTAAAAAGGAACAAATCTAAAGACTTAAAACCTAACTTCAAAATGCATTGTAAGGAAACAGTGAGCCAGTGTGCTGTTAGCATGGCGGTAAAGAAATCCATCAATAAGACGGAAAAATCCTGAAGCAGACCCAGGCACATAGGGTCAGTTGTCTGACGAGGTGAGAAGCCGATTGATGGGGAGAGGAGAGCCCCTCGGTGATGGTGGTGGACAATCCGTCAGCCCCACGCAAACATGAACTTTGACCCACACCTTCTACCAACACAAAAATTCACTCAAAGGTAATGAATCACGGATCCAAATGTAAATTTTGTTTCTAGGAGAAACAAAGCAGGAGGTGGCAATCAGAAAAGACACTAAGCAAAACCCTTATAAAATGTACTTTGCTGACTACTGCCTGCTCTTTCTGGCTGGAGGTAGGCAGCAACACTCCAACCACTGAGGCTGATGCTGGTGGACTAATAACCAGGCCAGTGCCCTCAGGAGGCAGGACCTGTGCCATTGTCTAGGCTCGGCTCCTTCTCCCTCCCAGATCAGACCTCACAGCATTTGTTCCTCCTTGAGAGTTACAGGCGAAACCATGACCAGAAGATTTGCCTGATGTTGACAAAAATAAAATATAGTAACCAAGGCTTCCAGATTGGACTGAGCCCAGACTGGTTTCTATGTGATGAAAGGGTTGTAAACAAACAAGACAAAACAGAACGTGAGATAGAGGCTCCGTGGTCTGAGGTCTAAAATATTTCCTGTATAGCCCTTCGCAGTGCAAGTTCTGTTCTTGGACTAGCAAACCAGCAGGTGTTAGATGCAAACTCTCCCCTCAGCCAATGGTCTGAGCCTAAATAACAAAACAAATGAACATCTCACTCAACGTAGAAAACACATTGATATTTGTGATGAAAATTCTTGGCAACCCAGACAGAAAGGGAACGTTTTAACTTGGTAAATATTTATTTGAAACCCAACAGAGGCCCTGACTGGTGTGGCTCAGTGGATAGGGCGTCAGCCCACAAACTGAAGGGTCCCAAGTTCTTTTCTGGACAAGGCATGTACCTTGGTTGCAGGCTCCATCCCCACTAGGGGGCGTGCAAGAAGCAGCTAATTGATGTTTCTTTCTCATCAATGTTTCTAACTCTCTATCCCTCTCCCTTCCTCTGTAAAATCAATAAAATGTATTCTTTTAAAAGAATGGTTTCAAAACTTAAATAAATTTTAAAAACTTCTGGCAAATGTTAAACATTATGGAGAATATAGTGGTATATTCTTTTTAAATTCAGGAGCTAGAAAAAGTAGCCTATTATAACTGATATATTTTACAATACTGGAACTCTAGGTCCATGCCATAATGAAAAAAAAAAAAAGAAAAAGAAAAGGTATTAGAACTAGAAGGGAAAAGAGAATTTCTCACTTAAAGATGATATAATTACCTACGGGGGGGGGATGTGTAGATTGCTTGAATAAATAAGAATTTAACAAATTTTCTTGATATAAATCAATTAGCATTTTTCTGCACCAGCAGTAACAATTTTTTTTAAAAAAATAAAATACTACGTTTAAAAATAAGATAAAATAGTAAGAAAAATTAAGGCATGTCCTAAACATGATCTAAATGAAACATATATACATAAGACATCTACAGAGGAAAATTTTAATTTGGAGAAACATTTTTTAATGTTATGCTCTTGGATGAGTTAATATTATAAAAATAACAATTTTGCCAGCAGTTGTTGTATGTACTTAATGTTTTAAAGTCTAAAATCCCAGTAGAGGTTTTTGAGGAAAAACAGAAGTTTTCTCTGCATTTGTTATCCCAGCAAAAGCTTCAACTTTATTCACGCAGGCGCAGAGCTGCCAGCTCTGTTCCATCCCAGGGGACTGGGAGGGAAGGCGGAGGATGCGCATGCGCAGCAGGTAGAGGCCCGGGAGATCTGGCCCCGGCTGACTGCCCACGCGGTGCTGGGAGCGGGACAGACAGACAGGGCTGAGGATGAGAAAGGACAGAGGAGATGGAGGGCAGCGCCCCTTTCCTAACTTCCGATACTGGCACACAAACAGCACACATTCTGCAGCAACATGGACCACATAAGTAATGTCAGTTCTGCACCAGCTGCCAGCTCACCTGCCTCCTCCGGTGCTGGGCCTGTGACCCTGCAGCCCGCCCGCTGCCACACCACACGCCTGGTTTGTCGTCAGAACAGCCCGTGTGCTCATACTAAGCCCTGCATTGTATAACGGTTCCCCATCTCTACCTCCATTACTTTGGCCTCTAGCAATATGACTCATGAGAAACTATGTTCTTGCAATATAGTCTTTTCATCCTCAAAATTGCAATGGTAATGTTATGGCAGGACCTTTCCTTAACAGTAAAAGCACCTGGATTGTTTAAAGCAATCTTTGATAGATTAATTAAAGAAGGTAGCTGAGACTGGGATGCCAGGACACAGGCTTTTATTGGAGAGAGGGTACCTCCGCCGGCTGCTTCCAGAGAGAAAGAGGCCAGAAGATACCCAAGGGTCTAATTTTAAGGGAGGATAGGGGACGGGGCTTAGAGTACTCAGCGCATGCTGATTGGTGGTAGGAATGGGGGTTTAGGGTATTTGATTGGTGGTTCAGAGCTCAGGAATGTCTGGCTGCAGGTGGGGTTTGCGTCTGTCCATCAATTGAAGGAAAGGAGGATCTATCATTCCAGGCTTCTGGAAATATTTTTTAAAATTGAGAGTCTGGGCAAGGTCAAGGGGCAAAGGTCAGTCTTCCGTAGCTACTTCTAGCTGTGAGTGGTCGTCGTCTTTTAGGGGCGTCTACCCAGGGTCTCAAAGATTCTGGCGCTCGGTTCTGAATTCAGTGCCAGATAGATCTCTCCCACCTTCTGGTTGGCAAATGCCTGCATTCTTTTCTGCAAGAAACTAGTGAAACAACGCATGAGACATGGTCCAAAGAGCAAAATTAAGAGTATAGATACCAGCAGGCCTATTGTGAGAGGAGCCATGAAGTGAGCAAAAAGCAGGTAGCGTTTTTCCATGCTGGATGAGGGGTGCAGCAGCATGATTTTCCCAAGAGACTGATTGGTGATGTCTTGAGAGCGATCCTGTTGAGTCACTTAAGAGGTAAAAGCTGGTCCTGAGGCTGCCACGGCCTCACTTGTCTGGTTTTGCTGCTTTTCTGGGTCTGGAGCTGAAAGACAACCTGGGGGGTAAGATTCTTGGGGAGGTAAAAAGTGGGGTTCCTTGGTGTAGCCCGGATTCCAGTCAGGACCATGGGCAGAAGGTTTGACTAGGAGCTGCGGATTTCTAGGGAGAGTTTAGTTAGATGGTCTTTAAGGAAGCCGTTGCTCCTCTGGATCTTACCTGATGAATGTAGGTGGTAGGGTATATGCAATTTCCAGGAGATGCCAGAGATTATGTGTATTGGAGCAGGGATTGTCCAGGTGAGTGGGAGGCAGATCTGGAGCTGAAAGATAACTGAGACCTAGATGTTATCTTTAGGGGGAAAAAAGTAGGGGTCTTAATTGCCTCACTAGTGACATGAAAGGGGAGAATAGATTACCGTTGGAAGTAGGTTCTTCTTTTTCCAGTTTTTCCCCTTGCTAGGTATCCACATGTTTCTTGTAGGTCCTGCGACAGGGTATTAAAGTAGGTAGAGCAGTGGTTAAGCTCCCTATGGCAGTTCCAACTCCTGCTGTGATGTCAAGGGTTAGAAGCAGAGGGATAATTGGACTTCTCTTTTGTGTCAGATATGATGGATAGGTGGGACAGGTAAAGACTGATTATTGAGGCTGCATCTACGTTGGGTGAGAGATAGATGAGAGTGCAGGTTCCTGTCCAGCGGATGGGGAGACAGATGTCTGAGTTTTCCCTACAGAGGAAGAAAAATCCCTGATGATGGAGACAAGCTGAAAGGTGTAAGAAGAGGTGAACTAAAGGGTAAGAGATTCCTTTTTCCAGTTCAGCACTCCAAGCTGAGAGAGTAGATGAGTGATTGAGACTGTGTTGCAGTGAAAGTGGGAGGGAAAAGGGGAAGGAAAGTAGTAAAAGCCAGGGACCTGGATGGTTGATAAGAGGTTAGAGACTGTGAATAATCTGGTTTAGCTTAAGAAGTGCCCAGCAACCTTATCCTGCCAGGCTTAGAGACTGAAGCCTCACTTTCTTGCTGAGAATACCTTACTTATTCTCTCTTTTTCCTTTCCTTTGCTTTCTTTCTTTCTTTCTTTCTTTCTTTCTTTCTTTCTTTCTTTCTTTCTTCCTTTTTCCTTCTCTTCTCCATCTCATCACATGCACAAACCTTCACAAATTGCACTTACAAATTAACCTTCAAACCTTCTTTCTGTGTCCTTCAAAAATGCATAACCATGCCTTAGACCTTCCATTGAGTATTTCTAAAAGACAGGGGTTGGGGGAGGGAGGAAACAGGCTTCACAGCGGTTTCCAGGCTAGGCAGGCCTCTAGCAGCTAGAGTTTTTAAACCGCCTGCATTCTTCCTAGAGATAGGGGAGATAAGGAGATAAGGCGCTTACAGTCACAGGAATGGCTTGGCTTTTTGGATTGAGAGAGTGAAACTGAGGTAGGTGACTGAGGTTTGGGAAAACTGGGTTTTATGAGGGGATACACAGTAGCCTTGATGGGGTAATGAGGTAGAATGAGAAAAGAGTGAATGGGGAATTTGAGGTGGCTAATGGCTGTGAGACTGATCTGTCAACCCCCATAATAGAGACGAGGAGGGGACAAGGGTCCCAGCGAATTCAGAGAGGGCAGATGTCAATGGAAAAAGGAGATTGGCTTACCGGCCACCACAGTTGGTACCGGAGACTCTGTCCTGGTGATGTAAGTCTGCGGGGCCCTGTCAGGGCCTGGGCAGCTTCTTCGGTGGCCAGTCCCATGAGGTCTGGGAGCTCCAAACTGGATCCAGAGGGTGGCCATGCTGGACTGGTTGAGGCCAGTCTGATTTCCAGTGGCCTCCCCTCCGCAACTTGGGGAGGGCCCAGGCGGGGATCTCGGGTTTGAGCAGGACTTGGCTCAGTGTATTTGAAGCATGGGCCTAGAGGGGGCTTAGCCCCTGACTTACCCGCGGGAGGACTGGCACTTGGTTTTGGAGAGCGGTGGCTAGGAGCTGGAAGGCCTCCTAATGGGCCTCAGCTTTGGCCTGATCTCGCCTTGTTGGATTTGGGTCTCCTTGTCTCTATTATTAAAGACCTGAAAGGTCAGGTTAATGAGGTCTTTTTGAGGGGCTTAGGGACCTGAAGTTGCCGTGTATGTTGCGGGAGTAAAGGTCAGTGGTAAAAGAAACCTGAGATGCCTCTCAATCTGTGAGGCTGGACATAAGAGAATGGATTGTAGACTCAGGAGGAGGAAATGGTGGAGAGGGAGGGC
Source organism: Vespertilio murinus (assembly GCA_963924515.1). Lineage (NCBI taxonomy): Eukaryota > Metazoa > Chordata > Mammalia > Chiroptera > Vespertilionidae > Vespertilio > Vespertilio murinus. The sequence continues at coordinate 104,892,288 of OZ004708.1, forward strand.
CAAGGCGGATGGCCATACCAGGCAGGGCCTGCGGAGGCGGGATTTACTGGTTAAAAATGGCAGCCATCTACCTGAGACCATGTTGTTGGAGAGGGGCAGCCACATGGAAATCACATTTAGCTGTTTGGGGCTCAGTTTCTAAAGATTAGAATTCTCAGAGACTGGGGAGAAGGCAGCTGCTGGTTCAGTTTGAGAAAAATAAGAGTGAGAAGGGAGTGACCAACCACCTGTGAATACCTTTGCTAGAGGCCACAGAAGCTGAGATTAGGTAGAGCGCTCTGGGGAGGTGGGCGCTGTTAGAATTCTCAGGTAGGAATGCCCCACCCTACAAGGGTGGAACTAGGAGGAGCTGCGCAGGGAGGGGCCTGCAAACGCCGCTGCTTTCTGCTCCACGGCCACTGCTGCTAAAGGCAAAATAAAGTTAAAAACTGCTCCCGGAATTCATGCTAAGGACTCCGGCCCTCAGGGGCAGGCACGACCTGGGAAAAAAGTGCTTAGTTAGAGAGGGATAGGTTTATGGTTGTACAGAGGTGGCAAGAGTGAGCCACTAGAGAGGAATGATAGTTAAAGCGAGGTGGGAGAGCGGGGGTGACAGGGGGAGGGGAAGCCTGTTTGTAGGAATCTCTGAGGCTTCCTTGTCCTGTGGCAAAATTATCTAGATTATTTATTTTTAATATCTAGATATTAAATGCCATTTTATGAGGCGGTTTGGCAGAGGACATTGGAATTGAAAATGCCATTTTAAATGAGCTTTTTTGGTTCGAAGTACCTAGAAAGACCAAGCGTGGAGAGATTGGTGAGAAGACACCTTAGGGGCATCTGGGTTGAGAGGTTCCCATGACCGGAGGAGAAAGGGCCACTGAGAAGTTGGGGAGGGAATAAGAAGCGTCCTTCTTTTCCCCTTAGCCAACCTGTGGATGAAGAGATGGGAAATGGTCCCAAGGTAGTCACCGGTGGAGTAGAACAGAGTTTTCCTGGCCAGGCATCTGGGCTGTCCTAGAACGTAGAACTTAGAACTTGAACGTAGAATATACAACACTAGCCAAGTAGTCGAGAAAACTCTGAGGCCCTTCCAGGTCAAGGGAACCGGGGTGGGGAGGGGAGGGGGGAGCTCCCTGAGGCCTACCGGTAAGAAAGCAATGAGATTCCCTCGTGTCCTGGTTCTGGTACGGCAGGGGTTCCAGAGATGTTCTGAATGGGCCAATCAACTCAGGACCCTGCCACTGAACAGGGTCACTAAGGATCATCCTCGTTCACCCTAGTCCAGCACCAATATGATAGATTAATTAAAGAAGGTAGCTGAGACTGGGATGCCAGGACACAGGCTTTTATTGGAGAGAGGGTACCTCCGCCGGCTGCTTCCAGAGAGAAAGAGGCCAGAAGATACCCAAGGGTCTTATTTTAAGGGAGGATAGGGGACGGGGCTTAGGGTACTCAGCGCACACTGATTGGTGGTAGGACTGGGGGCTTAGGGTAGTTGGCAGGTGCTGATTGGTGGTTCAGAGCTCAGGAATGTCTGGCTGCAGGTGGGGTTTGCGTCTGTCCATCAATTAAAAGAAGGGAGGGTCTATCAATCTTTAAAGATCGTGCTATTTGCATATTAGAGGAGAAGGGGCCAACAGTAATAAGGAGTATTCTAGAGCATTCTATCAGTAAACAACAGGACTGATCAGGACGAGTAGAGCACACTCTAAACCCTATACTAAGACCTACAGAAGGGCTTACCTCTCTGTGGGCCTGCTGCTTGGCCTGTAAAGTATGATGAGTTTGGGGTTATTAAAGGTCTGGGCTTGTCCTGGTAGCTCAACATGTCTTCAGAACTGCAGCTGCCAGGGCCCAGACCTAGCCTCCCCTGGGACCTCAGGAAGATCGGCCTTATCCAAACTTCAGTTTTTCAGTTAGTCATGAGTAGAATGAGGAGATAGAACTATTCCCAAGTTGGGAAATATTTAAGGTTCAGAATCTTGCACACTTGTCTGAATTTGTTGAACGTGAGTGTAGAAATAAAATTTGAGCCCTGGCTGGTTTGGCTCACTGGATAGAGCATTGGCCTACAGACCAAAGGTTCATAGGTTCAGTTCTGGTCAAGGGCACATATCTTGGTTGCAGGCTCCTCCCTGGCCTGGGCACTGGTCAGAGTGTGTGCAAGAGGCAACTAATCAATGTGTCTCTCTCAGGACTAGGTTTCTCTCTGTCTTCCACTATCTCAAAAATCAATGGGAAAATATCCTCAGGTAAGGATTCACGAAAGAAAGAAAGAAAGAAAGAAAGAAAGAAAGAAAGAAAGAAAGAAAGAAGAGAGAGAGAGAGAAAGAGAGAGAGAGGAAGAAAGAAAGAAAGGAAGGAAGGAAGGAAGGAAGGAAGGGAGGGAGGAAGGAAGAAGAAAAGGAAGGGAAAAGAAAGGGAGGGAGAGGGGAGGGGAGGGGAGGGGAGGAGATAAAAGGAATTTATCTCTGAGCAAACCAAGAATGCATTCTGAGCATTTCCACGAATAGTTCTATCCTTGGGCCACTAGCAAATCAGCAGATACTGGATGCAAACTCTCCCTTCAGCCAACTTCAACTAAACAGTTCATTGAGAATTTAAAACTCCTATTGGAAGAAAGAAACAAGAAAAATTACACCCAACATAAAACAACGTATTGTAGACAAAATCCCAGTCGCTCTGAGAACGCGAGGGGCTCGCTTTCCTTGTAGAATCATTTATTTTTCCGCCCCTGATGAGCCTGGACCCAGCGGCTGGCCACGAACCAGAAAATCACCCACGTGCACTCACAGAAAGAGATGCCCTGGAATCAGAAAAGAAGCGTGAACGCAGTAACATGATTTCGGATGGCAGGCAGTTCCCCAAACCCTGTTACTGAACAAGTATGTTTTTATGATCCAAGGGACCTTTATATTACTTTAATAAATAACAGCAAAGAATATTCATGCACATGAATTATTTTTCAGATTGAAAGACTAAGATCCCAGATGGGTTTGTAAGAAATACTCAGTGGAAGAACAATATATTCTGCTGTCGTAAACAGAAATGAGCAACTGGCATGTGACCTCAGCTAAAATCTGGCAAAGCAAGGGGTCTGTGCTGGAGGAAATCTTAAAACTTAGTCCCCAGTAACAAAGAACATCCAATATTCAGATCCACCAAACACAGGAAAGCACTATTTTATTGGTTTTGTTTTTCTTGAATTTTAGCTAAAGATTCAAAAAAACGAAATAAATGTACTTAGAACACTTCCCAAATAGCAGTCTGATAAATGGCACTGAGACAGGAAAGAAAGTAAACCTAGTCCGTAAAGTTCATACAGCCTGATCTGCATTGATTTGGGAGCTTGTCTTCAACTAACACAAAGAGCAGCAGTGCCCAGGTCACACGGCAATGACGAACCGGCTTCACTATGGAGTTTTCCAGTTTCCTGGCATCCGTGGATGTTAGCGATGTAGGAAACAAACTACAAGAAAAGTTCCAGCTGGCTGACCTGGCTCAGGGGTTGAATGTTGACCTATGAACCAGGGGGTCATGATTCAATTCCTGGACAGGGCACATGCCTGGATTGGGGGCTCAGTTCTCAGGAGGAGGTGTGCAGGAGGCGGCCAATCAATGATCCTCTCTCATCATTGATTTTTTATCTCTCCATCCTTCTTCCCTACTCTCTGAAATCAATAAAAATATATTTGAGCCCCAGCCAGTTTTGCTCAGTGGATAGAGCATCTCTCTCTAAAAATCAATGGAAAAATATCCCTGGGTGAGGATTTTTAAAAAATTATATATATGCCGAAACCGGTTTGGCTCAGTGGTAGAGCGTCGGTCTGTGGACTGAAGGGTCCCGGGTTCGATTCCGGTCAAGGGCATGTACCTTGGTTGCGGGCACTCCCCAACAGGAGGCAGCTGGTCAATGTTTCTCTCTCATTGACGTTTCTAGCTCTCTATCTAGAAAAAACAAACGTAAAGCTAATTCTTCTTTCAGATCATACCAAAAAGAAATTAAAATCTGAAAGTGTCCTCCCCGCACCCTCATTCCCAGGGAGCAGGCTGTGATTGGGACTCACTCTGTCCTTGGTTGGGTTCCAGGACTTTCCCAGGTGGGCAGCTGGCACCTGCAGCCTCCACGTGGGTGATGCCGCCTCCAGGCTCATCAGGCAGCCCCCAAGGTCAAGGCTAGGAATCCCCCTTCACAGGTGGCTGTCGGGGTCACTCCCAAAGCCTCCAGCCAGGGCCCCATGGGGATTTGGCTTCCATCTGCCTCGCGCAGGCTGCACACAGAGGCTTGAGGTTAGTACAAGCCACATGAGTTCTGTCCAATTTTCTCCTCCAGGTTCACATCCAAGAGCCCTGGCCCGAGCCGGGGCTTCAGAGCCCCTCACCGGACACGAAGGCCAGGGCTAGCTCCAGAGCGCCTCGCCCTGGGGCCCCCTAAACTGTCCCTGTGTCCAGAGTAAGCTTTCTGACCAGTAACCAGCACCAGAAATTAGGAAAAGCTATGAGAGCGCTTGAAAAGAGGCTGCAACCAAAACAAACCCAGCCCTCACTGGTGTGGTTCAGTGGATAGAGCGTCGGCCTGCAGACTGAGGGGTCCTAGGTTCGATTCTGGTCAAGGGCATGGACCTTGGTTGCGGGCACATCCCCAGTAGGGGGTGTGCAGGAGGCAGCTGATAGATGTTTCTCTCTCATCGATGTTTCTAACTCTCTCTCCCTCTCCCTTCCTCTCTGTAAAAAAAGCAATAAATATATTTTTAAAAAGAGCAAGCCCAGACATCACCATGGAAACTGGAAATCTACCCACGTCCCCATGACACTCCACATGGAGAGCATGCAGGCAGTTTGTGGGAGTGAGGTGCTTAGGCTTGAAATCAGACATGTAACTAACGACTTATCTGCTTCCATGCCACTAAACAAGCCACAGTCACCAGCATGTGTGGTTTCTCAGGCCCCTATCCTCGTCACGATGTAAGATCACCTGCCCGAGGCTGACCTTCCTGTTCTCCTCGGATGGGCAGCCGAACGAGAGAAGCACAGACAGAAGCTCAGCGGAACCCCCTTTAAGTCCCACCCCCCAGAATGCAGGCCATGCCTTCTGAAATGCTGGTGCTCTTGACCGGGGCCAGGTGCCTCCCACAAGGTCAGGGTTCACTTCATTTCATTTTATTTTAAACTAGGATCCTGTTGCAGGAAGATTCCTGCAAGTGGCTGCCGCCAGCCACACCCACCCAGCCCCACCCCACTCTCACTTTGCCTCTGGCAGCCACCTTGCTTTCTGCTTTTCCTACTTCTTCCTTCTATGCTGTCTTAGGTCTTCATTCCTCCCTCTCTCCCTCCCTCCGTGTATGCAAATTAACCTCCATCTTTGTTAGGTTAATTTGCATAGTCACTCTGATTGGCTGTGGGTGAATTGAAGGTGTGGTCAATTAGCATTTTTCTCTTTTATTAGTGTAGATATATTTTATTGATTTTTTTTACAGAGAGGAAGGGAGAGGGACAGAGAGTTAGAAACGTCGATGAGAGAGAAACACCAATCAACTGCCTTCTGCACACCCTGTCTGGAATCGAACCTGGGACCTTCCACAGGCCGACACTCTATCCACTGAGCCAAACCAGTAAGGGCTATTTCATTTTTTAAAAACATATTTTGTTGATTTCAGAGAGATGAAGGGAGAGGGAGAGAGAAGGGGAGAGAGACAAACATCTAGGATGTGGGAATCATGGATCGGCTACCTCCTGCACGCCCCACACTGGGAATCAAGCCCACAACCCAGGCCTGTCTGACCGGGAATTGAATCTCAATCTCCTAGCTTATAGGTTGATGCTCAACTACTGAGCCACGCTGGCTGGGGTAGGGTTCATGTTAATAAAAACCCCATGGGAGGCATTCTAGTATCACCCCTTGAGGTGCACACACAGCAAACAGGCTGACAGACAGGAAGCTTGAGGAGGTGTACTGTGAGCAGCAGGTGAGAAGGAGGAGGGAGGCCAGGTGGCCGGAAGGGGGGGTGGCCAGTGGACACAGGGAGACGGCCAGGCCTGGGCCAGGGGGTGGGGGGCATTGGATCTGTTTCTAGATCCAAAGCGGAGCTGCATGTGACTGCCCAGTCCTGGGGTCCCTCGCTGTGTGTTCTCAGCATGCTCTCCTTCCCTGGCACAGAGGAAGCCGTGGTGCCAAGCGGCTCGGAACCAACGCTGGACTCTCAGGGTGACTGTGATAGCAAATCCGTCCTTTATGGTAAGCTGTAATCAGACCTGACCTCCCTCCTTCCCTTGCACACCCTGCTGACAATGAGGAACAGCCGAGCCTCTCAGACACGACTCTCCGGGATGCCAGTGTGAGTCAGGGACCCGGGGGCCTGTGGGCTCTGGCACGTTCCCAGTCTGTCTGCACATGTGGCTTAAATCAGAGTCTTCCTGATGCCGAGGTCACTTGTCACACAGCGTGTTTTGAAAGAAATACTTCATAAAACTCCCAGTGTAATCTAACCAGTGACCTGGCTACGCGTGGCTTTGTACACAGCCCAGCGTGTTCTCTGCCCAGTCCTTCCCATGCACACCAGCTGGAAGGGGAGGCCAGTCTCCCGGGGCGAGCGGACGCGGTCTCTGGGAGCGCCCCTCGCCTTGTGTCCCGTGCTCACTGGAATTCAGGGTGCAGAGTGGGGAGAAGGCAGACATTTGGTCATCAAGATAAACAATATCACAATACAATATTTTTAAACATCCAAATTACTTCTTAAAACATGACCAACTCTCCACATTGTGGATGAAGACTCGATCTGCTTCTGCAGGTGCCTATCCCCTAGCCGACTCCTGGCTTTGGTTCCGGGAAACTCCCTTACAGAGTGGGTGGTGATCACACGTTGGGGCCAGGACGCTGGGGTTGGTGTTTTTTTTTTAATTTTTATTTTATTAAGGTATTATATGTGTACATAGCTTACCATTGCCCCCACCCCACCTCCATTCATGCCCTCCCTCCCCAGAGTTCTGTGTTCGTTGGTTGTACTTATATTCATGCATACCAGTCCTTTGATTGTTCTCTTATCTCCCCCCAGGTCTCCTTCCCCTCCCCGCTGTCATTTGACAATCTGCTTGTTTTATGGTAACTATCTCAGGATTACATGAAAAGAATCCGCTCCTCATTTGGCAGTCTGCTTGTTTTATGGTGACTATCTCAGGACCACAGGAATAGAGTCCGCTCCTCCTCTGGTTCTCACTGCCCCTCCCCCGGGTCCCACTGCTTTCCCTGGGACACACAGCTCACTCGGCGCACACGGCCCCCTGGGACAAACGGCTCACCCAGGGCACACGGCCTCCTGGGACACACTGCTCACCAGGGGCACACGGCCCCCTGGGACATATGGCTCACCCAGGGCACTCAGCCCCTCTGGGGCGCTGGGGTCAAGAATTGGAGGCACTGCGCTAGGTCCTTGCTAGCACGGCGGACAGGCTGGGACAGCTGCAGGTGGGCTGAGATGGCTTCAGGCAGGGAGACCACCCTCAAAGGTGTCTGGTTCGGTGCGGAAGCGGAGAAGCTGTGGACGCGGAGGCTAAGTTCTAAGGCCACCCACTCCCTGAGCCCGGGGCATAGTGAGCTCTGTTCTCGGTGGATTTCCTCTATTCGTGGTGCCGGTGGCGGGTGGTGGTGGCGGGTGCGGCAGTGATGGTCACTCCTGTGGTTCAATTTCCACTGTAGTTTTAAAGTTCACATGGCGGCAGTGGCGGGAGCTTCGGCCCAGCCATGCAGTGGCAGAGGAAGGACTCGCTGGGGCCGCTAACGGAAGGCGCCACGCCAGCTCCTCACCAGCATGCTCCATCTCCACACCAGCACGGTGGGTGTGCTGGGAAGGTTGTGGGCAGGCTGAGATGGCTGCGGGCAGAGAGACTGCCCTCAATGGTGTCTCATTTGGTGCAGAAGTGGAGCTGCTGTGGACACAGAGGCTAAGTTCTGAAACAGGAGGCACCGCGCCAGCTCCCCACCAACACGGTGCGTGCGGAGGCCTGGCCAAGCTGGCTGCGGGCAGCGGCAGAGGGAGGACTCGCCAGGGCCCCAAACGGAAGGCACCGCACCAGCTCCCCACCAGCACGGCGCGCGCAGAGGCCAGGCCAAGCTGGCCGCGGGCTGAGAGACGCCGCGCCAGCTCCTCACCAGGCAGGCGGGCTGGGACAGCTTCGGGCCGGGATGGTTACAGGCAGGGAGGCTGCACTCACAGGCTTCTCGTCCGGGCAGGAGCCGAAGGCGCGGTGGAGTCCCCGTATCAGCTCCCTGGTTCCCATGGTGGCCGGCCGGCTGGCCCACTCCCTGGGCCCCAGAGTGGAGGGAGGTCTGGCTTCCCTCATTCCCGGCGGCAGCGGCTCCGGCAGGTCCAGTTTCACCATAGTTTTACACTCCACATGGCAGTCGCAGCACCCTGCTTGGTGTCTAGTTGTAGCCTTCCCATTTCGCCAGCTTTCCTGTGGGTCTGGTGCGATCCCTTTCGATTTTAGCTGTTGTTTTTTTTTCCAAATTGTTGATGAGGTGGCAGCCTAGGAGGCTATCTAGGCCGCCATCTTGTTTTGGTCTCCGGGTTGGTGTTTTTTACATATATTTTATTGATTTCAGAGAGGAAGGGAGAGAGAGAGGAAGAGGGAAGAGGAGAGGAGAGGGGAAATGGAGGGGGAAAGGAGGAGAGGGAAAGAGAGAGGGATTGGCCGCCTCCTGCACACCCCACTGGGGATGGAGCGTGCAACCCAGTCATGTGCCCTGATGGGGAATCGAACCCTGAGCTCCTGGTTCACAGGTCGATGCTGCACCGCTGAGCCACACTGCTGCCCTGGCATTCAGCAGCAGCAGCAGCAGCATAGGGTCAGGGCTCAGGCAGCAGGGCTGTCCTGTGAGCACCATCCTACGAAACCAAAGGGAAGTGTTCCCAGAGGTGGAGCAGCTCGCCTTCGGCCACATGTTCCCCAGAAGGAGGTGGCTCACTGTGATTTCAAGAGCAGAGTTCACAGGAAGATCCAGCAGGTTAGACACTGGAACCTGGGCCTGGACCAATCCCGCATAGACATGGGCTCCTGTTGTGCTCCTGCGTCTGATGTGTTCCCACTGCAGTGTCAGGTGGAGGTCCGTCCGGACGGAGGCAGAGTGTCTGCTGTCTCCACCCAGCAGGGGCGGTGTGTGTGGGATGAGACTGCCGTGTCCATGCCCCAGACCCAGGGAAGGCCAGGAGGACCTCCGCGTGGACTGTCCACATGGGTCCCATCCCAGAGAGCTCTCCTGCCTTAGCTCTGCTTCCAAGGAAAGCTCCGGTATCTGCACACACCCAGCCAGATTGTGGGAAATGCAATCACAGTGTGTTCTTTTCTGAAAAGCAGCTAAGGCAGTCAGGTTATGAGTATGAGAGAAGCACCTAACAATCAAGATCGAGATCGCCTAAGTATTGAGTTCCTGGCGGCAGGATGAGAGCTTCTTAAATCAAGCTCTTCAGGCTACTTCTTCTTTTTTAAAAGTTTATTTTATTGATTTCAGAGCACAAGGGTGAGAGACAGAGGGAGAGAGAGAAACATCAATGATGAGAATCACTGATCGGCTACCTTCTATATACCCCTCCTGGGGATTGAGCCCACAACCTGGGCATGTGCTCCCATCAGAAATGGAACTGTGACCACTGCATTCTGCGGCCAAGCCTTCAGCCTGCTTCTGGGGCAGGTGCACCCACTGCAGACGCATCATCCTATATGATAAAGTGGAAATATTGACCAGCACATCCTCCCAAGATGGTGGCGCCCAGTCCCCTCAGCCCCACAGGGGGCCTTGGGTCCTCCTACACCTCCCACTGACTGGCGCTCAGGCAAACAGGGCTGGCCAATGTGCAGGCAAGCCTCGGATGGTGGCTGCCCAGCCACCCAGGGCGACCAGAGGCTCAGGTAACCAGGGCTGGCCAAGGCAGTGGCAGCAGCAGAGGTATGATGAGGGCATTGCATTCTCCTGATCACCTCCCGCCCCTGAGGGCTCCTGGACTGTGAGAGGAGGCAGGCTGGGCTGAGGGAATCCCCCTCCAGTGCATGAGTTTTCATGCACCAGGCCTATAGTGTTAAATAAAAGCAATTATTCCTGGGACCACAGGACCATGGGAACCTACTGTGTGCAGCGAGATGAAGCCTCCATGTTTGTCTGACAAATGTTCACTGTTTGTGTGAGATAAAGATAAGTCAGATGTGGTCAGTTTCACAAACTAGGAAATGTTTAAAAGGATCATGTTGCCCTAGCTGGTGTGGCTCAGTGGACAGAGCATTGGCCCTTGGACTAAAGAGTCCTGGATTTGATTCTAGTCAAGGGCATGTTCCTTGGTCTCGGGCTGGATCCCCAGTATGGGTTGTATCAATAAAAATATATTTTAATAAATTTAAAGGATAATGTTGAGATATTGAGGAGCATTTGTAAGTAGCCTGGTGACTAACATTCTGTCCAGTCCTGAGACCATTGTTCAGGAGAAGACAGGACGAAGTGGTTCTGCTCATGAAACATAACGCGTGACGTTCGCAAGGAGCTGAGTGAGCGGAAGGCGATGTGCCCATCGATGAGGCGTCCAAGGCCGTCATTCCTACTGCAACGTTCTGAAGGGACAGACAGGGAAGAGCAGTGCCATGCTGAGCCCCATGCTGTTTCGTTCACTTACCTTGAAGACAGGAAACGCAGTCCCCGCCTGGGCATGGTCCACACTCAACCACTGAGCCACTCCGGCCGAACCTCTCCTATTTTTTATCCTCCTTCTACCTGATCCACAAGGTGTACCCATGTCATCCTAGTAGAAGGATGACCCTCTCGGATGAGACAGCCTCAGGGATGGGACTGGGGAACCCTCACTTCCTGAGCTCCCGCCACCCCTCGGGCGAGCGGAGGCATCGTGTGGACTGGAACGAGTGGAGCCTGATGTAGTCTGGGGGTGACTGCTGTGAGCAGTCCTTCCCCGAACTCTCCAGTGGCCACGCTGACAGCTACGCTGCCCCATGATGGGGGGCGGTCGGGAAGCCCACCTTCCCCTCGATGGGGAGTCACAGGGCTCACCGCTCACCGCCCCTGCGCCTGGCATCTGAGACATCCGTGCTGGCCACAGCCCGCAGGGAACCACTCGGCACCCTCTGTGATGTTCAGAACCAACTCAATGGCCGCCTGTCCGTCTGTCTGTCCAGCCATCACACAAGACCAGAGGGCTTGGCCCCAGCCAGCTCGGCCCAGCGGTCAGTCTGCGGACTGAAGGGTCAGGTTCAATTCCGATCAAGGGCACGTGCCTGGTGCAGGGGCCAGTGTGGAGATGACCAATCAATGTTTCCTCTCCCTGTCCCTCTTCACCTTTCATGCTCTCTCATGATCCATGGAAACTGTCCTCTCGTGAGGATCAACCCAAACACAGACAGAAAGAGTGGAGGACACAGCCACTCCCCACCTCCAGGCCTGCGCTCTTCCATCCCTGTCATCACCATGGAAACAACAGGCCCCGTGCAGCTGCCATGTAACAGGAAAGTGGGGGAGGGTCCGGCCCTCAGGATCTCAGATCCCATAACAAGGAGGCTGACCGTGATGTGACACACAGCTCAGCCCCTGCCTGGCCCAGAGGATGGTCAGAATCCCGAGAGACTCCCGGAGGGGGTCAGGGTCCCGGGAGAGACTCCCGGAGGGGGTCAGGGTCCTGGGAGAGACTCCCGGAGGGGGTCAGGGTCCTGAGAGAGACTCCCGGATGGCGTCAGGGTCGGGGTCTGGCACAGCCACTGAGTCAAAGCATGCCCCATCCTAGGTCTGTTCTCAAACATACTTCTTTTCTGAGTCATTGCCCCGTTGAGGCCTCTGACATTTCACAGCCTCGTTTCACCCCCCACTTTGTTCCCAGGTTTGTAAGAAACCACCTCCTCTGTGACTAGTGAAGGGAGGACTTGTCAGACACCTGGCTCTGCTCTCACCATGGGCCGTCCCCACTGTCACCCTGACGGGGATGGAACCCACAGCCTCTGAACCTCCAGCCCCTGAGCCATCCGGCCAGGGCACAATCCGTGACTTTTCAAAGGTTGTGAACTCAGAGGCATTTCTTGACCAAACTGGGAATTCATACATGTGTGTGATAATAACATTCTCGGGGGGACACCCCACGGCAGAACCTCCTGGAAGCACCAACACCAGACACTCACCCTCTGCCCAACACACAGGAAAGGGAGACCACCCATTGAATGGCTCCGGGGAGGCGTCGCCATGGGGAGCGGGAAGGAGCCCCCTGCTGTTCGGGGGGCAGTACGCTCCGCTCTTGGGCTTGGAATTAGCTCTGCTTCCCGCGCCTCCCCTCCTGACCGCTGGCCCTCCTGACCGCTGGCCCCGGCATCCACTCTGACCTCGCACCCGGAACTCAGGTGCAACTGACACGTTAACAAGTTAAAGAAAAGTGCTTTTCAACACCAACGTGAGTCCCAGACCTCCTCGCTCTCTTGGCAGACCTGATGGGGAGGACTAGTTACAGAATGTTTCTGACAGGCCAACAGAAGACTTCTAAGTAATCTTTTCATGTGTTCTGTGCTTCAGAATTAGCTGGAAATACGTTATTTCAGGAAATGATTTTAGCAGTTAATGTGAGGTGCCTGGATGAAAAGCAATAATGATAATAATAAATAGACTGAAATTTAGATCCTTCCCTTTTTCGTGTTCATTTTCTGTGTCCTATAATTCATTAAAGAGTAAAGATTATTCAAATAAATTCTGCTATAAGACTGTTAAGAACACTTTGAGATGAGTGGTGAAGGCTCAGTTTCCAAAGTGCTACTTTAGGCCCGGCCAGTGTGGCTCAGTGGTTGAGCGTAGGCCTATTAGCCAGGAGGTCAGGGTTCAAATCCCGTTCAGAGCACAGGCCCAAGTTTCAGACTCCATCCCCAGGGTGGGGTGGGCAGGAGGCAACCGATCCATGGTTCTCTCTCATCATTGATTTTCTGTCTCTCCCTCTCCCTTCCTCTCTCGCTAACTTAGTCAAGTGCATTTCAAAAGGTAAACATGAAGCTCAGTGGGTGGGACCTGAGGTCACCACAGGGGTGGGGAGCTGGTCCTGTCTGGGGGATGTCAGGGGAGCTTCTCTTCAGAACCCTTCCCGGGCTCGTATTTTGGGGGATCCCTGCTCTGCACTGAAGCTCTCCGCCCTCTACTTTCTGCCAGGTACCAGATCCACAGGGGCCTGCAGACTCGGTTGTCCGGCCCGCGCAGCCCAGCTGCCTGCCGCGGGACCACGCCATGCTGCCGCAGGAGCTGTGGGAGGGGGCCACACCACGCACACGGTGGGTGGGCATGGCACCAGGCTTCTACAGGCGGGAGTGCATGCCCCCCGCAGGGGCTTCGAGCCTCCTTCTGCTCCTACTGGGCAGCGGCGACTCTGTCACCCACTGTGAGCGTGAGGGCCCGGGCGTGCGGCTACGACCTGCACGGGAACGCCCAGGCCGCCTGGGATACCGGCGCCTGTGCTCCAGGCACATGTGCACACGGCGGCTCAGCAGGTCCTAGCGGCCCACAGCCCCGGGCGGCCTCTGCTCCTCTACGGGGCCTACCAGGAGCCAACAGGTACCTGGAGCACCACCGGGCCATCGCCAACGCGCACCGGCGGCAGGCCAAGGCCCTGCTGTCCTGCCAGGACGAGGCGGCCGGCAATGTGACCCTGGCCCTGCGGCGCAAGGCCTCTACAACCACAGCGTCCTCATCTGCTCCTCCGACAGTGGCGGCCAGCCCACCCCGGGGCAGCACCTGGCCTCTCCGGGGCAGTGAGGGGGCACTTCCTGGAAAGGGGGCATCCAGGCTGTGGGCTGCATGCACAGCCCCCTCCGGAGGCGGTGGGGCGCGGTGTGCAGGGAGCTGGTGCACATCGCCAATGGGCACCCCACGCTGGCAGCGCTGGCCGAGGGGCGCGTCAGGGACGCCCCCGCCTGGACGGCTACAGCGTCTGGGAGGCCGTCAGCAAGGGCCTGCACCCGCCCCACGTGGACATCCTGCACACAGCGACCCGTCTACGCCAGGGCCTCGCGAGGCTCCTGGGTGGTGGGCCACAGTGTCTGGAACATGGCCGTGCCATGGGCCATCCGCGTGCGGCACTGGAAACTGCTCACAGGGAACCCGGGTACGGCGACTAGGTGCCCCCACAGGCCTTCAGCAGCCTGGGCCCCAGCCACTGGCACAGTGAGCGGGTCACCTTGGCGACGGGCCAGAGCATGTGGCTCTTCGACATCACGGCCGACCCCTATGAGAGGGCAGACCTCCCCGGCATTGTGAGGCAGCTGCTCTGCCAACTGTCCCAGTTTAACAGGACAGCGGTGCCGGTCAGGTACTCCCCCGGCGACCCCCGGAGCAACCCTGGGTTCAATGGGGGCGTCTGGGGGCCCTGGTACAAAGAGGAAAGCAAGAAGAAGTCATGCAAAAACAAGACTGAGGGGCAGCAGGAGTGAAGGAAGATGAAGAAGAAGCTGCAGGAGGCAGGCTGGGGTCCCCAGTGCCGGCCTGGTGCTCCTTGGGGGTGACGGTCCTCTGCCACCTGTTTGCCATACAGAAACCAACGTGGTTCCACACTTCCCACCACAGCGTCAGACCTTTCCTCATGCCGAGCCAGGCAGCAGGGTGCACAAACCAGTGCGTGAGCCACACCACACCCAGAGGTGGGGGCGGCGGGCAGGCTGAGCGAGGGGCAGTCACACCAAGTCTGTCCATTCACAACCTGTGTATGTGCCACGCAGAGGACATGCCATGGTGACAGCTACACGGGACCGGCTCCCCCTCCAGGGCGTTGCGCACTCCAGGAAGATAGCTGTAGGTCACATGCCTGCTCCCTCTCTGGCTCGGTCCCTCTTCATGGTCCTCATCAGCCTCCAACACGGTTCACATTCTGCCTGCACGTGTACCCCGTGTCCTCCTTTAGAAAGTGATTTGTTCCCCAGCCGCGTGGCTCCCTAGGAACCAGGAGGTCACGGTTCGATTCCCGTGAGGGCACAGGCCCGGGTTGGGGCATGCAGGAGGCAACTGATCCACGATTCTCTCTCATGTTTCTCTCTTGCACTCCCTCTCCCTCCCTCTCTGAAATCAGTCAGTAAATAAAAGCAGATCCATTCAAAAGAGAGCGAAGCGTCTGCCTCGCCATGGTCTCTGTGGAGCCCGTCCTCGCCCAGAGGGGAGGCCCTCGCTGCGGGGCAGGACACCACGGGCGAGGGGGTCAGGTGACCTGACTGTGCCCTGCTTTCCATGCACGTCTGTGTTTCCAGATTCTTCCCTCAGACTGGCACGGCCTGCCAGTGCTGTCCGTCCGCCGGCTCATGCAATGGTGGGTAAACCAGCTCTGACCCGGGAGCAGTGAGGAAGCAGCGGCCCGGGGCGTGTCCTGTGCACGCTCTGTGGGCGTTCCCCACGGGACCTGGACTGGCCACAGTGAGCTCACCAGTCAGGGGATAGTACAGCCTGCCCGTCAGGACTAAAATCCTAACACCACTCTCAGCCTGTACAAGATAGGGTGTCGCCCCGAAAAGCCTGAGCTCCCCTCCCAGGCCCGTGGAGTAAACGAAGGGTGTAACCCCGAGATGCTCCTCACATACTCAAAATTACGGCATAAAGTCACGTTAACTCAATGACTTTACCTTTCAAACAGAACTATCAGACCCTGAGTATTCATGAATAAGGCATGTCCACAGCGTGTCCATGGCGTGTCCATGGTCTCATGAGCAGAAGGGCCCCTTGTTATTGCTTTAATTATGGGTAATTGGCAGGCAGCTAACTGCTCTCACTCCCTGAGCTTCAGGGGGGAGGAGGTTCCATACAGACACAGCCCCTGGACAGCAGCGGAGCGGGCACGGCCCTCCTGGGCAGAGTCCTCACCACTCAGCGCACTGCAGTCAGGTGGGATGTGTAGGGCCCGGCAGACAAGGGGATGTGGAGGCAGAGCTGTCTGTGTGCCGGCATCACCAGAGGCACGTCAGAGGCCATCGGTACTGAGGCCGGCACAGACTCCCCAGCTCTCCCGGCCCTGGCCACGGAGAAGGACGCTCCGTGAGGCAGCTGCTGCCTTTGGACATGACCTCGGGACGCTGAGCTCCTGCCTCACAGGCGGCTGGGCTCCAGTTTGGAATCGGCCTTTCATCTCCACAAGCCCCGACAAAGACGTGGCTCACACCTCGCTCCCACGTGACGGGCAGGCAGACACGGGGCCTGAGTGATGTTCCAGATAAAACAGACCTGAGTTTGCTGTCTGTGGCTGCGGGGCGGCGAGGCAGTGTGAGCAGGAGAGAAGTCATCGCTGAGAGGGCAATGGTGCCCACACCGAAGAGCCCTGCAAACGTGGGGCGGACAAGGCCGTTCCCCCGAGGCCGTGCCTGGCGGGGCTGCGTGCAGTGATGGGGTGTGTGGTGCGGGTATGGTGCCGCCTGTCTGGGAGCCCGCGGTGAGGAGGGGCACAGCGGCACACGGCTCTGTGTTCTGGCGGATTCTGGTGCTGCCTCGTCCACATGCCCTGTCTCAGCGCAGTGGCCCCACCGTCGCCTCCTCCACTCGGTGAATGCAGACACGTCTTCCTCAGAGGCCTCGTCACTGAACGACCACTCCCACGGCTAGTCCTTCCATGTCCACACACATTGTCAGCGCTTTTGCTACATGTATATGTGTGTAGGTATACAAAAGTCTGGTTTGGTGCAGCCACTGTGGGAAAACAGTATGGAGTTTCCTCAAAAACTAAAAACAGAACTGCCATTTGACCCAGTGACCCCACTTCTAGGAATATATCCTAAGAAACCTGAAACACCAAGCAGAAAGAATGCATGCACAAGTTACAATAGCTGAGATCTGGAAACAGCCCAAGGCCCAGCAGCAGACGAGTGGATAAAGAAGCTGAGGTATATCTACACCAGGGAGCACTAGGCAGCTGTAAAAAGAAGGGTCTGTTACCCTCTGAGATAGCATGGAGGGCCCTGGAGAGCACTGTGCTGAGTGACATAAGCCAGTCAGAGAAAGACAGTATCACATGGTCTCACTCACATGTGGAATCTAATGAATAGAATGAATTGACCAACAAAATAAGACCCGAAGCAGGGAAGCTCAGACCAGACTGCCATACCTTAATGTGGGGCTGAGGGACAAGAAGAGATAAACCACAGAACTCTTGTACTTACTAGAGGCCCAGTGCATGAAATTCATGCATGGGAGGGGGGTAGAGATGGAGGGTCCCTTAACTGGGCCTGCACTCTCTCCCACGTGGGACCCCTCGCGGGACATTAGACTGCTGGTTTAGTCAGACATCCCTCTCACAATCCGGGACTGCTGGCTCTTAACTGCTCACCTGCCTGCCAGCCTGATCACCCCTTATCTATTCCCCTGCTGGCCTGATTGATGCCTAACTGCTCCCCTGCCAGCCTGATTGCTCACAACTGCCCTCCTCTGCCGTGACCCGCCTCCTCCACGTGAGGCAGCAAAGACGCCTGGACCGGCCTCTGCACTGCACAGAGCTGCAGGACTCCCAGGCCTCACCACACAGAGCAGCCACGGGCCCCACCTTCGCTGTGCGTGTGGCCATCGTGCGGTGGCCATCTTTTGGCAGTCATCTTGTGGCAGCCATCTTGTGACAACATTGTGCTAGTTCATTGGTCAACAAACTCATTAGTCAACAGAGCCAAATATTAACAGTACAAAGATCGAAATTTCTTTTGAGAGCCAAAAACCTTCTTCTGTGCATGGGCTACGAAGTTTCAATCGCACTGTACGTGCGTGTCCGCAGGTGGTATTCTGTGGAAGAGCCACACTCAAGGGGCCAAAGAGCTGCATGTGGCTCACGAGCTGCAGTTTGCTGACCACTGTGCTAGGGTGTTGCATGAGGGCATCACTCAAGAGTGTGATGCTACGTAGGCTTTTATTATATAGGATAGGCACAGCCCATGGACATGGGCCATAGGGTGGGGAAGACGGGGGCAGGAGGGTGGGTAGGAGCTGGGAGGAGGGGGTTAAGGGAGGAGGGTAGAATGGGAGACATTTGTAATACTATCAATAATAAAAAATATTTAAAATACAGCATTGGCATGTGTATGCTGGTATGGTTATTCCATATGTTTGAGCATGTAACGCTCATCCATGTGCATGTAGCCTCCATGTAGGAACTGTGTGCCGTGCTCCATGTTAGGCATTCTCCATATGTCCACTAATTCTCCCAATACCATTGTCACCCCCACTTCAGTCAAGTGAAAACCGAGGGACCCCCAAATCACACACGAAGTAGGTGGTGGGCAGGGTTCCAACTCTCCTCTCTGGGCCTGGAGAACACGGGGGGAGTGGTGAGGGCCCGACCTGTATCTAAGTAGGAGGGGACCTTTGAGTAGGCAGCTACCACACACACACACACACACACACACACACACACACACACACATGTGCTGGGCCAGGGCCCACCCATGCCCCCCTTCTGCCCGGGTGGTAACATGTGCGCCCAACCTCTCTCAGTGGCCGTGAGAATTCTGGACAGGGCAGCGCATCATTGCTTCTAAGAAAACGTGTCCTGTCAGTCCAGCTGCCAAGGGCACAAAGGCTCCTTCCCGCTGGCACGGCCTGCAGCCCCGCAGAGTCCTCAGCAGTTCTCTCCACGGGACACTCTCCCCTCCGTTCAACTCCTCCCTCCCGGGCTGTGTGCCTCTCCATTTCCTTACAAACCTCCCCTCAGAGTCCCATTCTCCCCTCCCACCTCAGTCCCTGTAGGACACACTGGGCACCTTACCCGTGGACACAAGCACTTCCCTCACATATCTCTACTGCTGCCTGGCGTGACTCAGTGGTTGAGCATCACCCTAGGAAGCAGGAGGTCACGGTTTGATTCCCGGCCATGGCACATGCCCGGGTTTCAGGCTTGATCCCCAGTGTGGGGCATGCAGGAGGCAGGGGTCCATGATTCTCTCACATCATGGATCTTTCTCTCTCCTTCTCCCTTCCTCTCTGAAATCAATAAAAAACACATTAAAAAAAACAAAACCTCTTTCCTTCTGCCTATAACCTGCAGAACACTGTAAACTGGTTTATACACAGAATAAATGTGCGACTTTTTACTTCTTATTGGATGTATTGGGGTGACACTGGTTAACAAAACCACACAGGCTGCAGGCGCACCATCCCTCAGCACGTCTGACGGCTCTGTGTGTGCACCAAGCCTCCGCCCAGAATCAGTCCTTCTTATAACTGGCAGCAATCTCTACTCGCTTGGCTTCTCCGGTTTAGACCGGGTCTCTGTGCCCAGGAACTTCTTTCCCTCTGAACTCCACAGGTTCAACACTCTCCTTTGATTGAGACAGTTAGGAGGGTGGGTTTGTTAAGGAATTGGCTTGGTTTGTAAACAAGGGCATTCTTGCGATACAGAAAGCACTAACTTCTGAATACAGTCTTGCCGATACTGCCAATACTCTAGTTACTGTACTTTGTCCTGGTAGTCAGTATAAAATTGAGCACTTTTATAAAGAACTAAAGGGTATTTAATAAATACTTGGCAAGTAAGTGAGCTATTAAGTGATGTTGAAGGGACAGCTTTAAAACTGCTTAGCTCAGAGATGACGTGACAGAGGGTAATAAGCAGTGAATTGTCTAACATCATGGAGAGTCATTTCCTTTCCTTCCATGGAAGCTGACTGCCACATATTTCAATGCTAACCAGGACTGAGTCATTTCTCAGGGTGTTTTATTGGCCGACCTTCACCGTCCTGTCCCCTGGCTGCTCAGCGGAGGCCATGATTGGCTGCTGTCCCAGTCCCAGGCCTTGCCTGCTGTCCCCACCCTCTGCTCCCAGCTCCCCTGCCCAAGGTCGTCTCAGGTCCCTCACTGACCCGGTCCCTCTGTGGCCTCCCACTGCCGCTGGCCTGGGCGGGTCTGGCCTCTGAGCAGGTGCAGCGGTGCTCAGGTGACAGCTGACTGGCCAGGCGCCCACTCCACTGTCGGACGTGCCCCAGAGAGACTGGCCTTCGCCCCTGCGCCTCTTTGGAGAGACCCTGTTTCCGAAAATGCCGTCCTCAGTGCCCCAGCGGGCCGCTCACTCCCAGGGCAGCCTTGGAGGCGGCAGATGGGCAGCTATGCCCTTGGTCTACACATGCCTTACTCAGACAGACAGACCAAGGTCCAGGGGAAGGCGGGCTGGCAGTGGGCACCCAGCGCTGGAGGCCTGGCGCCCCTGACAGACAGGCATGGTGGGCGGAGCTCACAGCAAAGCCCTCAGGCCTCATCTCTAACCCCTGGCCACGCAGGCCAGCATTCCCCTCTGAGAGGGCCCTGTGCCAGGCCAAGGCCGCCGCTCCAAAGGTGTGAGCCGGGGCAGGGCCTCGGGAGCCTGCTGTCTGCTCGCCGGTTCCTGCAGCAAGCCTGTCTGGCTCCCACCCTCAGAGCTCCCGCTCCGGGCAGAGCAACATCACCTCTATGGGCCGAGGGGAGGTGGGCCGCGTACACAGGACCCACTGAGAGCCCCGGGAGGGGGGGGATGGTGCACCCACGCTTTCTCAGGAGGGGACTCTGGGCCAGAAGCCTGATGAGGACAGAGAGAAGGCTGGGAGGGGGCTGCGGGGACAGGCGCTCCAGGCAGGGTTCAAGGAACAGAGAATGACCAGTGCATAGAAGGGAGAAGATGAGGAGTGTGTGGGGTTCCCCGGGAGCTGGCCAGAGGCCGGCACAGAGCCTGCGAGCTGCAGGAGGCTGAGCCGGGCTTCATCCAAGTGCCAGGGCAGCCGCCGAGGGGAGGTCTGGCCATTGGTCCTGGTTTCCACACCCGTGGCCTTGTCTTTGCAGGCCCCTCCCTGGGGGAGAGTGTACCCCTCAAACCAGGGACTGGCCTTGGCCATGGGCTCCTAAGCAACCAGCACAGGCCTTAGTGACGATGACCCAGGCCGAGGCCTGAACGTCCCCACACAGAGGTCTGGCTCCTGGGGCTGCCCCGGGTGCCACCTGAGAGCTGGCCGCAGCAGGCCCTGCCCCATTCTGCCAGGGCCCAGGAGAAGACTGCCCTGAGCCTGTAGCAGAGTCCCCTGGTGAGCTAGGCAGCAGACAGAAGTGCTGGGCATTGTAAACACCAAGGCATCTAATGCAAGGAAAGCCCATGAATTTCCACCACAGCTCTACATCAGAGGAGCAATTAGAATCTATGATAATAAAAGCCTAGGCGACCATCGCAACTGAGCGAACGAGCGAACTGGCTGTGTGGGGCGACCAGGCCAGCTGGGGGTTAGTGAGGAACAACCAAACAACTGAGCAGCATGTTGCTGGGGCAACCAGGCCAACTGGGGGGAGGGGGAGAGTGAGGGGAAACCAAACGACTAAGCAACAGGCTGTATGGGGTCACCAGGCTGGCCTAAACCGTCAGTTGGACATCCCCCCAAGGGATCCTGGATTGGAGAGGGTACAGGCTGGGCTGAGGGAACCCCTCCTGCCACTGTGCATGAATTTAATGCAACTGGCCTCTAGTCCTATCTAATAAAAGAGTAATATTCAAATTGACCAGCACTCCCACACACAAGAAGGCTGCCCCCATGTGGTCAAAGATAGCTGCCCCCACGTGGACACAAGATGGCCATCACAAGATGGCCAGCAGGGGAAGGCAATTGGGAGGGACCAGGCCTGCAAGGGAAGGCAGTTGGAGGTGATCAAGCCTCCAGGGAAGGACAGTTAGGGGTGACCAGTCCAGCAGAGGAGGGAAGTTGGGGGTAACCAGGCCTGCAGAGGAAGGCAGTTGGGAGACACCCAGGCCTGCAGGGGAGGGCAGTTAGGGGGGACCAGACCTACAGGGGAGGGCAGTTAGGGGTGACCAGGTCTCCAGGGGAGGGCAGTTAGGGGCAATCAGGCAGGCAGGCAATCAAGCAATTGGGAGTCAGCAGTCCTGGATTGTGAGAGGGGTCTCAGATTGGAGAGGGTGCAGGCTGGACTGAGGGACACCGCCCCCCCCTGCACGAATTTCATGCACCAGGCCTCTAGTCTATATATAAAACCCTATTATGCAAATAGACTGAATGGTGGAATAACCAAACAACCAGTCACTATGACATGCACTGACCACCAGGGGGCACACGTGGAACATGGTGGGCATCAGCAGCAGGCAGCAGAGCATGGAACATGGCAAGCATCAGCATGGCGGGATGGTGGACCAGGTGCGCGGGGGCACCAGACCAAGGCGGGCACTGGTCGCTGTCATCGGGGTGAGCCTCTGGTGGTGACTGAGAATTCTTTGCTCCCACATGCATGGTCCTGCCCAGCGCTCACACCTGCTGCTGGTCCTGATCGCTCAGCGCCATCAGCATGTTCGAGCAGCAGCTGCCTGCCCTATTGATCGCCCCTGAGGGCTTCTCCACTGCCCCCAGCTCCTGAGCGGCAATCAGTACAGCAGCTGCCGCTCACACCGCTTATGGTGCCGGCCCCAATCGCTCCGAATCAGGGGGTGTTGTCAGCTTGTAGGGGAGCGGGGCTGCCAGCAGACAGGGGACCGGTGGCCCTGGCAGGAGGGGGGGCCGAGCGGGGGCACAGAGTGAAGCATAATAATCCCTCTTTTGGCAAAACTGCTGTTTGAAACTGCTGTTTGAAATTCTCTGCTGTTTTTAGATAGTCCTTTGTTCTGTAAGTCAACCCTTATTTTTAGATGGTCCCTTATTCTGTAAAATAACTTTGTGGGTTTTTTAAAACTTAAATAATAGAGAAGATAAACTTGCTGTCTGACCTTGCAGGCCAGCCATCTAACGGAAAGGGGTGATACTGATAATGCTCCCATATTCTCATGCCAGGCGTGTGTTACTTATATGCCCAAAGTGACACACTGTCTGCAAAGATAGCTTACACAGAGCTCTTTGTAGAGTTTGCAGTCAAAGAGCCAGAGAGATACAAGCAGGGAAAGCTTCCTCCTTGTTGGTGCTCAGAGGTTGGGAAGACCGCTCCCTCTGGGCCGCTGGCGTTAATGAAGACTCCTCATGAACTGGCTTGTTAAGGCCTGCGTCCAGCGTGCTGATTTACGATGTAACAGAGGAGAGGCTGAGACTCACCCCTGTGCCCACCACAGCCTGCAGCCCACAGTGCAGGGATTGGTGCACTGGGCCCCCAGTCAGATTACAGAAGGCCAGGCTGATGGCGCTTAGGGAGTACAAGGAAGGAAATGGACCAGCGAGGGGCCGGGAGGCCCTGCAGGGATGCTGGGAGAGGGGCGGGGCTGGGGCCTGGTGGGAGCAGGGAGAGGATGGGACCTGGTGATGGGTGATGTGAGATAAAGGCTCACAACAGTGACTCACAGCGATTTCATCCTCCAGCTTGTTGTTTTGTTCCTCCCACCAGCCCACCTACGTTTCTGAGCATAAAACCAGCACATAGAGCATGTTGTTGTCAACTGCAGGGTATCCAGGGACACCGTTGCCATGCGGCAAAGACTCTCCATAGCCAGGTGGAAACAAAATGTCCCGCAAGGTCGCGGCAGAGCTGCCTTTGCTTTGTGACTGAGTGTCTGGAATTTCTGATGGGCTGCCTCCTGCACGCCCCTGACTGGGGACCGAGCCTACAACCTGGCATGTGCCCTTGACCCGAATCAAACCTGGGACCCTTCAGTCTGCAGGCGGATGCTCTATCCACTGAGCAAAACCGGCTCAAACAAATTTTTTAAATGCCTGGTGTCCATCCGTCAGCCAGGGCAAGAGCAACTCTGGCAGACCCTAGAGCTCGTAGCTCTTCAGAATAGACAGCCCTGGTGTGGACAGGGATAGCCACGCACTCACGAGACTCAGTGAACTCCTCAGAAAGTCAAGAGCACTTGAAGCCCATTGCATTTGGGCACAAGGAGTTTGAGGAGAAACCTCCTAGGGAGAGTTCGGACTTGCTCGTAACCCGTGGGAGGCCGCATTCCTGCGTTTGGAGAAGAAAACACATGAATGTCAGGAGAGACGCGCTGTGCACGGCTTCCACACAGCCAGGGGAGCGGGGGATGTGGGCGCTTTGCCGGTGAGGGAGCTGGTGTGGTCCGCGTGTTCCGGTGAGTGTGAACAGGGGTCACAGTGCCGTTACGTCCCCATTCGGAGAGGCTGAGCATCCTCGGTGGAAGGGTCACCTCCTGCCAAATCCTTCGGGGACACAAGGACCCTTTGTCTGATCCATTGCATTGGAGGTCACAGAGACAGGGGTCCCAAATGCCTCGTCTGCAGGCACAGGCGCCAGGGGCACTAAAGGACTAATGCCCTAACGCCACAGGTTTCCACAGCCTGAGCCCCTCCAGGCCGTCACCGAGAGATCGGGAGGGAGGGAGGGAGGGAGGGGACGGCTCCTCCAGTGACACCTGGGAAAGCCAGACTGCATGGCGAATGTCCTCTGAGACAAACACTCGTGGATCAGAAAACGGAGAGTTCCCTTCGTTCCTAACAGGCCCTGCGCTGAGCAGATCCTGCTGTGTGCCCGCTGCACCCAGGCCACGGCTGTGCCCTCCTCCCGGATGTCAGAGGGGGCAGGGCCTTGCTGCTCGTCATTCCTGGCCACAGCCTGGAGTGCAGGTGCCTGCGCAGCAGAGGGGATAGAGGCTCCGACTGTAGAAATGAACGAGTTCTCCATCCTTTGTTTAAACACTCTTGACATCAACATATATATTTAGACAGATGCTTAAAGATGTACAAAATATACACATGTACATAATGCCACATACAATATATAATTAATATATACATATATAAATAAACACAATACATCACACACACATACATGAGACATGCAAATATAGAAAACATACAAATACATAGATAATATGCATAACATATATATAATACATGCAAAATACATAAATATAAATAATACACACATACATAAAATATGCAAATATAGAAAACATACAGCCGAAACTGGTTTGGCTCAGTGGACAGAGCGTTGGCCTGTGGAATGAAGGGTCCCAGGTTCGATCCCAGTCAAGGGCATGTACCTTGGTTGCGGGCACATCCCCAGTGGGGGGTATGCAGGGGGCAGCTGATTGATGTTTCTCTCTCATCGATGTTTCTAACTCTCTGTTCCTCTCCTTTCCTCACTGTAAAAAATCAATAAAACATATTTTTTTAAAGAAAACATATAAATACATGGATAATATACATAAGACATATATACTACACCCAAAATACATAAATAATACACTCATACATAAAACACACAAAACACACACATAACCTCTGTCTCCTGCTGCCTTCACAGATGTGTCTGCTAGCACGTCTCCACGTGTTCAGAAACAGCCTTGTCTCCTCCCCACGCACACAGCCTCCCTCTAAGCTTCTGCTCTCATCCCTCTCACCTGGTGGCCACGCCCAGGGGCCTGGCCTGTGTCCTCCCCCTCAGGCATCAGCAGGTCCCAGAAATCCTGCCCGAAACGGTCTCTCAAATTAATTCACTCTTCCTCATTTCCATAGTCACTAAACCTCCCAAATAGATTCTCTGCCACCTCTCCCCTCGCCCACCCGTCCATCGGACACAGCTGCCAGAATTAGCCTGCAGAAAGCATATCTAATACCAGTCACTGACTTAACACTGACCTTGGGGACTCTGTGCCTTTAAGATGAACTCATGTCAACACCCATTTTTTCTTCTTTTAAAAATATATCTTTATTGATTTCAGAGAGGAAAGGAGAGAAAGAGAGAGATAGAAACATCAGCGATGAAAGAGAATCATTGATAAGTTGCCTCTTGCACACCCCCTACAGGGATGGAGCCTGCAACCCGGGCCTGTGCCCTGACTGGGAATCGAACTGTGACCTCCTGGTTAATAGATGGACACTCAACCACTGAGCCACACTGGCTAAGCAACACCCATTTTTTTTTTCAGTGTCTCTGCAAACCCAGCAGCCTGCTGAGTGCAATGACCAGGAAGATGAGAAGGCTCGGACGCCGGGTGCCTCAGGACTTGCAGGAGAGGGGGACACGTAGAGTGCTGCTGAATACAGCACAGTGGATGCAACCACAAAGCCTGCTCAGGCGGAGCAGCATGGAGTACGGGGACCCCTAGTCCAGTGCTTCGGAGTGGAGGCGTGTGGGGGCGTGGAGGGGGCCGCCGAGTACAGGGACAGCACGTGCCCAGGTCACAAGCACAGAGCAGCTCCGGGACCCGCTCACTGCAGCTGCCTTCACTGCTAAGAACGCTGACATCGAGAAAGAGACAGGCAGCCTCGGGCTCAGTGGGTGAGCATCAGCCTATGAGCCAGGAGGTCAACCAGGAAGTCACCATTGATTCCCGGTCAGGGCACAGGCCTGGTTGGGGGCTCCATCCCCAGTGTGGGGTGTGCAGGAGGCAGCCGATCCATGATCCTCTCTCATCATTGATGTTTCTATCCTCTCTCCCTCTCCCTTTCTCCCTGAAATCAATAAAAAATATATATATTTTTAAAAACTTCCAACAGACGCCAATGCCCGATGCCTCCTGTGACAATGAGGACAGTAATAACGGGGCACTGAGGGTTAGCAGATGAAGTGCTTTGACGAGCAGTTCCGCCTTGGGGACCCTGCACTCGGAGATGTCTCCCAGGGGTCATCATACCTCCTCTGGGGCCACATTGTGTTCCAGCTGTTGCCGTGGCAACCGGAGGCTGGCAGTTCAGCTGGCAGCCCTCCCTCCACTGCACAGTTTCCTGCCTTTTGCCCAGAGTCTGTCAACACCTGGTTTGCTGGGAGGAAGTGCAGCCAGCCCAGCACAAAGGCAAACCCAGACCGCGCCCCCCAAAAGGACCTGAGACATACCCTGATCCTCCACCCACCTCTCCAAGAGTGGGACACACGACAAAGCGTGGCGCTCTGTCCCCGCAGACAGTCAGCGGTGCCTGCGCCCTGCTCCTCCGGAGCCCGGCATCCCGCCTGGATGGGCACTGATGGCACCGCAGGACAAGCTGCCTCGTGTGCCTCTCCCATCCCCCACCTCCACCTGACCGGCCTCAGACCTGCCCTGGAAGAGGACTTGGAAAAAGCCCGCAGGGCGGGCACACAGTGTAGCTGACCCACACAACAGGCAGCTAGTCTTCAGTTCCTGGTGATGAATATTTTAAGGAGCAGCAGCAATAACGGCCCTTACCCTTTGGCCTCTTTGCGATGCTTAGAATTTGGTTGGTAATAATAGCTCTTTGAGGACAAGAGGAAACTCAAAATCACTTATTTTTCAAGAGTCTTAAAGGCAAAGAGCCTCCTGGGAAGTGGTACAAGCTACTTCGAAATAGAAACAATCCCCGAACTTTCGGAAAGCCTGTGGGGATTGTGAGTTTTGGTAAAAATAGATTTAAGCTCCATCTGAGAAAACACGGCGTGCAGACTGAGAGACAGCAGAGCGCCTGCGGAGAAAGCCTCGGGGGCTACAGAGCAGCTGTGGGCACCAGTGCGCCGCCCACCCACCCGGAGGGGCGTTAGTGAGTCACAGGTCGAAATCCAGGCCTGGCGGTCCTCAGGGCCACTGACCCCTCGTGCTTGTCTAGAAAGCTGAGTGTGACTGCCAAAGCACCCTCGTCCTTCCCAAGCCTCACTTTGCTCGTCCCAAGAATGGGCACTACCCTGCCTGGGTCCTGGGAGATTCAACTTCAATGCACTCCGCACCCCAAGCACAGAGACGGGGACATGCCCTGTGCCCAGATGTTCGTCACTGTGACCATGACACAACCTGTCACTGGAGAAAAAGCAGAGACTTTTGAAGAAGTACTAGTGGTTCCTGAGACATGTGACATCTACAAAGCTCAGCGTGCCTGAGTTTGCCAGGCAGAGCTCAGGGCAATGACGAGGCTGAGGAGGGGGCAGGGAGGAGCTGCCGGCAGGAACCCCTGCTGCCTTCTGTCAAGGTCACGTTCTTTACAGGCGACCCTGCCCCTGATGTAAGACGGTAAGACAGAGCATAGGAAAGCAGTCAGGTGCCTCCCTCCGGCTCCCGCTCGTGAACCGCTTTCCCTGATGCACACGTGTTATAGCCCACCTGCCACAGGACGAGGCCAGCACGGAACGTGGGGCCGGTCCATAGGGTCCCGGGACCCGCTGGAAGGCGGCCGCTCTCTCCATCGTCCTGCCTCTGAGGCTGGCCTCTAGGGATGGCCAATAGGAGGCGTTGCAGAGCCACATAGTTTGTCAATGGGAAGGCTGTGACAGTGTCGCATCCACCCCTCCATTGGACAGCCCGGAAGCAAGAACACAGAGGAACAGTCTAGAATGCCCCTCAGTGGAAATGGGCGGAATGCAGTCACAGTGACAGTCCCGCCAGGAAGGCGCACTCTGACCATCGTCAGGAGCTTCCGAGCAGACAGAACGAGCCAGAAAGGAGGCTGCAATTCTGAGAAAGATACTGTCCTCAGCAGACACATGTGGTTTTCTTCTCAAACGTATCAGGGTCTGTGCCTCACCACCAGATTCAGCTCTGAATCACAGCACCAACAGGTGAGCACGGGGAAAGCCAGGGTCACCACCCAGCCCTATGGACGCCAGCCCGGGCCATGCAGAGGGCCCTGTGTGGCCGCCTCAGTGGCACTGTCTCCCGCTGCCACGAGGCCTGGGCTGGCTCGGCTCCAGGACTGCCCCTGCCCCAGTCTTCCTGGCTTAGGGAGAGGCCATCTGGAGGCCCCACCGACCTGGCCAGCACCACTCCTTGCCAGCCCTCCTGCCTTGCTCGGCTAAGCAGGGTCTCCAGCCGTGCTCACCGCCTCCGGACGCCACATGTTGGAAGCTGACCACTGCTCTGCTGGGCACCGGGCTCGGGGCCAGGCTCCTCTTCTCTTCCCATTGGCCCGGAGCCCTGAGACCTGGGTCGTTCCACTGCACATTTTTCAAATCTCCAGTCACCAAGTAGGTTCAATGTGAAATAGCTCAATGGGAGCCCTAGCTAGTTTGGCCCAGTGGATAGAGCATCATCCTGTGGACCAAAGGGTCCCGAGTTCAACTGGTCAAGGGCACGTACCTTGGTTTCAGGCTCCTCCCTGGCCCGGGCTCTTGTCAAGACTCCTGCAAGAGGCAAACAATTGATGAGTTTCTCGCACATCAATGTTCCTCTCTGTCTTTCCCTCTCTCTTCTACTTTCTCTAAAAATCAATAGAAAAGTATCCTTGGGTGAGGATTTAAAATTTTTAAAATTAAATTAAATAGCTCTATCAGATGCGATATATCAGCACTTTTATTTTAAAGTATTCCTGTGTGCATAAACATTAAGGTATCCTATCTACTAAAGAGATAATATGCAAATTGACCATCATTCCAACACACAAGATGGCCAGCAGGGGAGGGCAGTTGTGGGTGATCAGGCCTGCAGGGGAGGGCAGTTGGGAGGGATCAGGCCTGCAGGAGAGAGTACTTGGGGGAAATCAGGCCTTCAGGGGAGGACAGTGGGTGGGGGGGGAACCAGGCCTGTAGGGGAGGGCAGTTAAGGGTGACCAGGTCTGCAGAGGAGGGCAGTCAGGGGAGGGCAGTTAGGAGGGACCAGGCCCGCAAGGGAGGGCAGTTAAGGGTGACCAGGCCTACAGGAGAGTGCAGTTGGGGGCAACCAGGCCTGCAGGGGAGGGCAGTTAAGGGTGACCAGGCCTGCAGGAGAGGGCAGTTGGGGGCAACCAGGCCTGCAGGGGAGGGCAGTTAGGGGCAATCGGGCAGGCAGACAGGTGAGTGGTTGGGAGCCAGCAGTCCTGGACTGTGAGAGGGATGTTCAACTGTCAGTTTAGGCTCGATCTCAGTGGGTAGTTGGTCATCCCTCGAGGGGTCCCAGTTTGGAGAGGGTGCAGGCTGAGCTAAGGGACTAAGGGACCCCCCCCCCACCCCATGCATGAATTTCACGCACCAGGCTTCTGGTATAAATAATATTTCATTTAATAAATTTCAATAAATTAAGTCACCTAAAAGACTTTTCCAAAACATATTTAGTGGTGTGTTTAGTGATGCAACACGTTTGGTTTTAGAAGTTTTGTTAATCTTCATCAGGGTCTTATTGTCTTCCCAGTCAGCTGCTCTTTTTATTATTATTATTATTATTTTTTTTTTTTTTTTTTTTTTTTACAGAAAGGAAGGTAGAGGGATAGAGAGTTAGAAACATCAATGAGAGAGAGACATTGATCAGCTGCCTCCTGCACACCCCCCACTGGAGATGTGCCCACAACCAAGGCACATGCCCTTGACCAGAATCAAACCTAGGACCCTTCAGTCTAAAGGCCAATGCTCTGAGTTAAACCGGTTTCAGCTGCTCTTTTTTATTTTATTTTGTTAATATACTTTTATTGATTTCAGAGAGGAAGGGGGAGATAGAAATATCAATAATGAGAGAGAATTATTGATTGGCTGCCTCTTGCATGCCCCACAACCTGGGCATGCACCCTGACATGGAATTGAACCATAACCTCCTAGTTCATAGGTTGACACTCAACCACTGAGCCATATCAGCCGGACCAGTTGCTCTTTTAAAAAAATGTTTCTATTGATTTTTAGAGAGAGAATAAGAGAGGCATCCATGAAAGAGAAACATCAACAAAATTGGCTGGCTCCTGTATGCCCCCTGTTGGGGATCAAGCCCCCAACTGAGCATGTGCCCTGACGGGAATCAAACAGTGATGTCTTGATTTATGGGAAGATGCTCAACCACTGAGCAACACTGGCCAGGCTCATCAGCTGCTCTTGAAAGATGCTCTTTTGTTGTTGTTGTGGTTTTAAATATATATTTATTGATTTCAGAAAGAGGGAGAGAGAGAGAAACATCAATGATGAGAATCATTGATTGGCTGCTTCTTGCACACCCCCTCTTGGGAATTGAGCCCATAACCTGGGCATGTGCCCTGACCTCCTAGTTCATAGGTCCATGCTCAACCTCTGAGCCACACCGGCCAGGTCAGTCAGCTGCTCTTCTTAAGTCAAATGAGTGCCCAGCTGCATTGCCTAACAGGAGGGATTTTGTTTTGTTTTGTTTTTGGTTAACGCTCACCCTTGGGCATTTCCCATTAATCTTTAGGGAGAGTGGAAGAGAGGGGAAGACAGAGAGAAACATCCATGTGAGCGAGACACATAGATGGGTTGCCTCCCGCATATGCCCCAACCAGGGCCTGGCCATAGAGGAGCCTGCACCCCAGGTACGTGCCCTTGACCGGAATCGAACCTGGGACCCTTCAGTCCATAGTCCTAAGCTCTATCTGCTGAGCCACACCAGCCAGGGCAGGAGGGATATTTTATCTGTATGTAAGGCAGCCAGTTGTGTCCATCTTTCAGCGATGACTTACTCTGATTGTCCATGTCAGCGCTGCTGCGGATCGGCCGCTGCCCTTGGAAACAGCACACACTTCACGTTGCTCTTGGGGCCATGATAAGGGCAGTTTGTGGAGAATGCATTCCGGGAGGTCAAAACGTGCCCTTAAAGCTCCTTATGCTGTAGTTTTCAGTACATGTGTGGGGAAGAGGGGTAGCTGGCATACTGCTAACAGTGTCCATAGGAAGCCAGGTGCTGACAGAGCCAAAGAGAGCAGTCCAGCTTCGGTGACCCGTGGGCTATTTCTGCATACTTAATTTCAGTCTAGTCATCTCCCCAACACACACCAGCCCTTGTTAAAGAGAAGGTATTGCTCTGAGCATCTGCAATGCATTTTCTTCCACGTGAACAGCTTGAAAACATGAAGCTGATGCCAGCTCTCAGACTTCTAGCTGTAGGGAGACCTTCCCCACTGGGCACCATTAGCATCTGCAGCTCCAAAAAGCCATTTCCCTTGGGTCCCGGGAGGCCCCAAGCATCGGACTTTGCTCAAGACGTAACCCTCAGATGGAGCAATAGTCGCCCGCTCTTTCCTGCAGGTCCATGCGTCGGTTATAGGACCAGAAGCTAAGATGCTCTCCTCTGAACCCAAATGACCTCTCCCAGTAGCACTCATGACATTGCCCACCATGTTTAGTCTACTCACTGGATGTTCTTTTCAGTCACACATTCAGTAAAAGACTTTAAACTTGGCCAGGCAGGAAAGAAGACTGATAGATACCAGTTTGGCACAAAGGGAAGATTAGTTGTTCTCAGCATGCTTCTTTGTAAAGCCCTGTGGCTCATCATTAGCGCATAACCATGCAGCGGGTTCTTTGCATCACCAATAAAGGTGAGAAGGAGCCCATGGCAGAGCCCAGGTTAGCATGAGTAGACACGAGGATCGGGTTCTACCCGAGGACAGTCCCTGCTGGGCTGCCTCCCACAGGGGCCAGGCTCAGGGGCCGAGGGCCTGTGTCCTGAACCCAGAATCCGCAGGGAGTGGTGGGCACAGCCGCGCTGTGGAGCTGGGCCTGGAGACCGGTTCTTCTCTTACCATGATGTGGTGACCTTGGGCAGGTCACTGCGCCCGCTACCCTCCGGCTACTCTCTGAGGTCACAGAACTCCATGGCGCCTGCAGCCTCCCTCATAAAGACCTCACTCGGGGACTTTCCTGGCTCCTGGCTTCGCCCGCCAAAGCACAGAGACTTACTGCCACAGCCAGACCCGGGCCCCACACCAGGCATCTGCATTAATAAGCTATTTCATTGTGAAGGGCAAAGACGGTTACGTAATTGAACTCACACTCCACGAGAAATACACCACGCTCTCCCTGCAGCTCGAGTACATTATGAATACAGGATACAGCAGTTCATATTCTTTTTCTAAATATGTTTTTATCGACCTCAGAAAAGAAGGGAGAGGAGAAAGATAGAAACATCAATGATGAGAGAAAATCATGGATTAGCTGCCCCTTGCACGCCCCACACTGGGGATCAAGCCTGCAACTCAGGTATGTGTCCTGACCAGGGATTGAACCGTGACCTCCTGGTTCATAGCTCAATGCTTAACCTCTGAGCCACATCGGCCAAGCAGTAGCTCATATTCTTAAATATCAGATAATTCCCCTTAGCTCTCATTGCTGATTGTATTCTGTTTCTCTATATATCCCCAGTAATTTGCTGTCCTACTAACTTGGTCTGGGGTTTGTTTCTTTCAGGCTCTTATAAATGGGTTTTAATTATGCTTATGTACTTGTCCAAAATGGAGTCTTCTAGTGCTGTCTTCCTTCTCTCCTGATAGACAGTTATCTACCTGCTGTCACCTGAGGCCTGTGCCTGCTAATTTCTGCGGAAGGGTTTGCACCCGTCACGTGCTCTGGCCATGTGAGGGGACGCCTGCTCTCTGGGGCCAGATCAGGTCTTCCGCCGGGTATGCCGGGCCTCTCTGCAGGCCCGAGTTCTCCATGCTTTGGAGCCTTGCAGGGGTTTAAGTGCCTTTAGCGGGAGAGTCGTTTCCTGTTTGGAGCATAAAGTGGAATCAGACCCAGATGCTCTCGGCCATTATGCTTTCAATTAAACTCCTGGCAACAGCAGTGCAGTCATTTCTATGCAGTCATTTCAGGCGCACTCTCTCCTGGTGCTCATGAAAAGTTGCACAGCCAATCCTGGCCAGAGAGGGTTTTCTGGAAGTGTAAGGCTTTTAGTTCCTGCTGTTGTCTTCAGAAGGGCACTTACCCGTGGGTGACCGGCAGCAGACCAGTAGGTAATGGGTCCTGAGTATATGGAGAGTGGAGAGGAGGAGGAGCTGGGGTGGGGTGCAGCGGGGGCTGCCTAGAGGAGGGTGTTCCCAATTGAATTGGAAAGATCCTTTTGAAACCCTGCCTAGAAAGAAGCTGCTTGCTTCAGTGTTATTTCAGAGGTAGAGCATGGCAAGACTCTATAAAATCAGTGACTAATTCTCTCCCTGTCCAATGATCATCATCTCATTCCTTTAATAAGATGTTTTGGATCCTTTTAAGACCACCTAACTTAGGAGGTCCTCTGAGCAGCAAAGTGTTGGAGGAGAACCTCCTGCGGCCTGGGAGAGGGGAGCGACCAGGAGTCGCCTCCAGAGACGAATGATCGTCCATGTGCGAGCTTCTGCATCCAAGCCGGACTTGAGACGGTGTGAGGGTGGCGGCGGGCCCCGTGCCGGGAGCCCTCGCCGCTCCTTCTGCCCGGCACTGCAGCCACGCTGCTCCTGGAACAGACTCTGAGCCCACACTCACGGGGTGTGCCTTTGCTCGCACAGGAGGATGGCCACCCCCTGCCACCTTCCTGCACTGCTGTCCTTCTCTAAGGCAGGCTCACCACTGTGCCACGGTCTGAACAAGGTGCCCTCCTGGACAGCCTGGCTCTGGCCCTCGGTGGCAGCCTGTGCTGTGTGTGTCCAAGCTCTCAGAGGCCTTACCCGTCCTCCGATGGACCTGCCTGCCTCCACCGGATTCCACTTTATGCTCCAAACAAGGGCCTCATCACTGAGCATCAGCATCACTTCATGCAGAGTTCGGTGGGAGGGGTGGTCTGGAACCTCAGGAGGGAGTCGTGCCTGTCCACATGGGGTGCAGTGTTTGGTGAGTCCGGGCCCTCCGAGACTCTCCCACTCTTCTGCATTCTGGGGAGAGAAGCAACACCCCGCTCCCGCAGCCTGTCCGCAGGAGGCGGGCTGTGGCGGTGCTGAGCCTCAGAGCTTAGCCAGAGGCGCGACCTGTCTCTCTGAACAAACTGGGACTTGACACACTGCACACCAGTTTCCTGCCAAGACCGGGCCCTTTTCTCACCTGTCAGTGCTAACTTCCTCAGACACCCTCCTGTGGAGAATGGAGGCCCAGCTCTCTGCGCCCCCCACTGGGTCCCTGGTTGTCCTTGTCACTCAGTCACCACATATGGAATGCACAGAGAGGACACCTTGTGACTACCAGGGCACAGAGTGCCCGCTGGGCTGGGGAATGTCATCCCCAGGCGCACTCTCACCTCTGCTCACAGGTTGAGGGCCAACGCCACGGGGAGAGTCACCTGGCCTGGCCCTGGCCCTGCCTCTGCCCCTGGCCCTGCCCCTGCCCCTGCCCCTGGCCCTGCCTCTGGCCCTGCCCCTGCCCCTGGCCCTGACCCTGCCCCTGCCCCTGCCCCTGCCCCTGGCCCTGCCCCTGCCCCTGGCCCTGGCCCTGCCTCTGCCTCTGCCCCTGCCCCTGCCCCTGGCCCTGCCCCTGCCCCTGGCCCTGCCTCTGCCCCTGCCCCTGCCCCTGCCCCTGCCCCTGGCCCTGGCCCTGCCCCTGCCTCTGCCCCTGCCCCTGCCCCTGCCCCTGCCCCTGCCCCTGCCCCTGCCACTGCCCCTGGCCCTGCCCCTGCCCCTGCCCCTGGCCCTGACCCTGCCTCTGCCCCTGCCCCTGCCCCTGCCCCTGCCCCTGGCCCTGGCCCTGCCCCTGGCCTTGCCCCTGCCCCTGCCCCTGCCCCTGCCCCTGCCCCTGGCCCTGCCCCTGGCCCTGCCCCTGCCCCTGGCCCTGCCTCTGCCCCTGCCCCTGCCCCTGCCCCTGCCCCTGCCCCTGGCCCTGCCCCTGGCCTTGCCCCTGGCCCTGGCATTGCCCCTGCCCCTGGCCCTAACCCTGCCTCTGCCCCTGGCCCTGCCCCTGGCCCTGCCCCAGCTTCGCAGGCCTCTAGCCTCCCCAGCCCATGTGCCTGGCGTGTAAGGGAGGAAGCACCGACAACTGCAGGCTGTGTCCCCGTCACCGCAGCCACCGCAGCGTGGAGACAGCCTGCCCCACGCTGCCTGTGGGGCTCCTGGCCCACAGAAACCGTGAGCACAATTAAGCGCACGTTGTTTATGGCACTAGGTCCCGGGGCTCATTGCACAGCAATAATCGACTGAAAACCCTCTCACATAAAATAGGGTTTTACCCTGACCTCCCCTCGCTGATGCGCCAGGGCAGTCCATGAACCCGGAAGTGAAAATAGCTGTCATTCAGTGGTGTTGAACAGCAAAGGTTCAGTCCTTACACTGAGCTGCCTGGGAGCAGGGAGCCCCTCTCCTAGGTCCTCAGGCTACGGCCATTGCCACTCCCTGGGCCCAGAGGTTAAACTCGAGGCCTGCAATGACACAGCCACCTCTGCTCCCGGTCACTGGCAGACCAGTCACCTGGCTCCGCCCGCTGGCCAGGGGCAGCCCGCTCGTCCTGTCCGATCTCTGAGGAGGGGAGCTGGGGACACTGGGGAAGCAGCACTGATGACTCTGCAAGCTTTCCCGCTCCGCCTGCCACGCCAGGGGCCTCCACGCTGATTCTCTTCCCGGGACCTGTTTGGGCCCCCCACCCGCACGGCCAGGAGCCTCCTCAGCACGGCCATCCCACCACTGGAACCATGTCTACCACTAGCTGTCCCGCCCCCACTTCCTACACAGTATGCATAGAGAGCCTGCCAGTGGTGGTTTCCATGACAACCAAAACTCTCTAGTGCTTTTGCTAAACCTCTAATCAGGGGGTGTATTTTTTTTTCTTTCTCTTTATATCTTTTCTTTATCAGAGCCAAAAATCAGACAGAGTTCATCATTCCTCTTTCACCTCAAAGAAAAACTGCAGCCAGAAAGCACATCTGTGTCCAGTAATGATCCCTCAGTGAGTTACCAAGTGAAGACAGTTATGAGGAATACAAGGAAGGATGGGAAAGCTTTTAGGTGCTTTATGAAGAAAGGACTTTGTTAAATGGAACACAGGGGAAGATTCCAAAGGAAAGAGGGTGGATAAGGCAGGGAATGGACCAGTGTGTGTTCTGGTGAAAATTCTTGACTGGTGATTACATTCAAGCTCCAACTCTTTGCTTATTTACTTTTGAACATTTTGAAAGTTCAGAACCCTCACATATAAAATGGGGGAATTAATACTTCTCCTACCTATATAGCAAGGTAGTTGTAAGGATAAAATTCACTAGTCTAAGTAAATATGGATTAAAAGTAGAAAATGCTAAAAAAAAAAACAAACTAAGAAAAAAGTTTAAAATTAAAAAGTAGAAAATACCATTCAGTTCCAAGTACTAGCATCACACACATTTCAAACTGACAAGAGGGTGCTGGATACTATGACAGCGTCCCTGGTGGAAGGTTTGCAGGAGGCTTTGCAAACTCAGCCCATAATATGGCTCAACACAATGTTCAGACCTGCAAACACAGCGTGGTGAGTGACCAGCATAACTGATGCTTAGCAATGGAGGCACCAATACATACAGTTTGGAGGAAGCCAAAGGCCAAAACCC
Source organism: Vespertilio murinus (assembly GCA_963924515.1). Taxonomy (NCBI): domain Eukaryota; kingdom Metazoa; phylum Chordata; class Mammalia; order Chiroptera; family Vespertilionidae; genus Vespertilio; species Vespertilio murinus. The sequence goes on from OZ004708.1 coordinate 104,929,235, forward strand.
AGAAAAGTGCCTCTGAATGGGACGATACTCTAACCCAGTGGTCGCCAAACTCATTAGTCAACAGAGCCAAATATCAACAGTATAACGACTAAAATTTCTTCTGAGAGCCAAATTTTTTAAACTTAAACTTCTTCTAACGCCACTTCTTCAAAATAGATTTTCTCAGGCTCTGGTATTTTGTGGAAGAGCCACACTCAAGGAGCCAAAGAGCCTCATGTGGCTCACAAGCCACAGTTTGCCGACCACTGACCTAAACAATCCCACAGCCTTCTATCCACTCACAGCCTTCTTAAGAGTTTAGTGAAATCTGCCAGGCCTCCAAACCAGGAGTTTAGGGTTCAATTCCTAGTCAGGGCACAAGCTTGGGGCTGTGAGCTCATCTCCAGTAGGGGGTGTGCTGGAGGCAACCAATCAATGATTCTGTCATCTTTGTTGTGTCTTGCTCTCCCTCTCCCTTCCTCTCTGAAATCAATGATCCATACACTGGATGGATCTCTGAATGCATAATAATCTGGTCACTCTTGTGTACAGCCTATATAATAAAAGGCTAATATGCAAATTGTCCCCTTGACCAGGAGTTTGACCAGCAGGCAGGTGGCCAACCGCCCATGCCCCCTCCCCCTGGCCAGGCTGGCCGGACCCCACCCATGTACGAATTCATGTACCAAGCCTCTAATACACACACACACACACACACACACACACACACTGAGCAGCCAGATTATTATGCATTTAGAGATCATAATAATCTGGCCATTCAGTGTATATATCTGATATAATAAAAGCTTAATATGCTTACTGTCTGGTCATCTGGTTGTCCATTCAACCAATCAAAGCTCAATATGCTAATGGTATGCTAAGGCCGCTCAACCACTCGCTATGATGTACACTGACCACTAGGGGACAGATCATCAAACCAGTAGGTTAGCTGGCTGCTGGTCCGGCCAATCAAGATTGAACAAGATAGGTCAGACATGCCCTCAAGTCCTCCTGCAGTCCCTCCCTAGCTGGCCAACCTCCTGCATCCCTCCACCGTCCTGATAGTGCACCAGTGGGGTCCCTTGGCCTGGCCTGCACACTCTCTCAATCTGGGACCCCTTGGGGGATGTCGGAGAGCCAGATTCAACCTGATCCCACAGGCCAGCACAAGGGACCCCACTGGTTCATGAATTAATGCACTGGGCCTCTAATACAGTGGTCACCAACCTTTTGGACCACTGGGTGGTGACCACTACTCTAATATACTGGAGGCCCAGTGCATGAATTTGTGCACAGTCTGGGTCCAGCCGACCTGCCTTGATGGGGGCCGATCAGGGCCAGCCAGCAGAGGGGAGAGGGGGACACAGGTGGTTGGCTGGCCAGCCCGCCCCTGGTTGGGGTTGGGAGGGCTGATCAGGGGTCAGGCTGACCAGGGGAGAGGCTGCAGTAGGTGTGTGTGGGGGGGGCTTATTGAAGCCTGATCAGGCTGGTTGGCCACAGTAGTACATGTCATAGCGACAGGTCATTCCAGTCATTCTGGTCATTCCATTGGTCTAGTCACTTGGCTTTTATATATATACTAGAGGCCCGGTGCACAAAATGTGCACAGGGGTGGGGGTGGGGGGGGATTCCCTCAACCCAACCCAGCCTGCACCCTCTCCAATCTAGGACCCCTCACGGCATGTCGGACTATGTGTGCTGAAATTTACTCTTAGGAAAGCATGTATGGTTTCCCAAGCATTTGGGTTTTCCTCAACTAGTTACTGTGCTTAGAGATAACGTACTGAGGTGCTGTAAACGGGCACATTTGACTAGGCCCGTGGTCAACAAACTGTGGCTCTCAAGCCACATGCGGCTCTTTGGCCCCTTGAGTATGGCTCTTCCACAAAATACCACGGCCTGGGCAAATCTATTTTGAAGAAGTGGCGTTAGAAGAAGTTTAAGTTTAAAAAATTTGGCTCTCAAAAGAAGTTTTAGGTGTTGTACTATTGATATTTGGCTCTGTTGACTAATGAGTTTACTGACCACTGGACTAGGCAGACACACTCAGCCTCCTGGAGGTCATCGATGCAAGCCTGACGAGAGACTGCTGCCCCCTGGCATCCTGGCAGGGACCTGGCACGTGGTGTGTGACCACAGCTTCCAGGCTGGCACAGGCCACATTCCACCATCAGCTGACCAGTGGGGGCAGCTGGGTGCCCACTCCCCGGCAGGTCTAGTTTCTGCTCCAATGCTCACTTTTGGTTACCTCACGGGGTTTTTATGATTTGTTGATGTATTTGCATCCAGTTTGAATATCTGAAGTAATAGGGCACTGAAAATACCAGTGAAGCTGACTACATCCCAGTTTTTATCCTTTGAAGCACAATCAGGCCATTATGTGTGAGTGTGTCTTTGAACAAAGGAGTGTTTAGCACGCGGTCTTCTGGGTGGGAGCCAGGCATTCCTCCTCTCCCCACAAGCCTCACTACCACATTGCTTCCTTCTCCACTGACAGAGGGCTCAGCGCTTGGCCACATCTCTCGAGTTTCAGAATGCATGTCCGTATTTGCAGGGAAGAAAGGACTTAGAACACTTACTTTGCTCTTACCAAGTAGCTATCCGTACCATCGTTACTGCTCAGCGCAGGCACCATCCATTACCGCGTCGTCTTCTTGCTGTTTAATGTTGGTTCTCCTTTATTTTTTTGTTGTCGCTGCTGTTAATCCTCACGAGAAGATTATTTTCCATTGTTTTTTTTGTTGTTGTTTTTTTCAGAGAAAGTGGAGTTGGGGGAGAGATAGACAGAGAAACATCAATGTGAGAGAGCTACATCAATTGGCTGCCTCTGCACATGCCAGGGCCGGAGATTGAGCCTGCAACCCAGGTATGTGCCCTTGACCAGAATTGAACCAGGGCCCTTCAGTTCATAAGCCGACACTCTATCCACTGAGCCAAACCGACTAGGGCTCCATCACCTCTTCAAAAATTAAAAGGTTTGTTTTTGCTTTTCTGCTTAGCTTGAGCGGTGGAGGAATAACCTAAAATGGGCACTCGCCGTCCGCCTCCGCAGTCCCTGCACCATCTGTGATCACAACGTTATCCACATCCAACCACCTGAAGCAGCTGTGCCATCTGGAAGGAGAAAGAGGAGATGGAGGAGAAACAGGAAGTCTCACTGGGAGAGGCAAGCCACTGCTCAACAGGGAGGGGCAGAAGTGAGCTCCGGGACTCTGCTTGCTTCCGTGGTCCCCACTGTCTTTTGGGGGCAAGTTCAGTCACCTCACCGACCCTCTGCCCCTCAGAACCTTCCTTCCACTCTGCGATTATAGACCAGGCGTCTAATTTCCATTTGCTTCTTCCTAATGGACTTGATTTTTAAATTATGGATGATAACATTGTAAAATAGAATTGACATTTGGAGGTGTGTGTGTTTCCCATTCTCAAGCCTGGGAAAAATTAATCTAAGGGAACAGCTCCACAACCCGGCGGAATCACGCTCAGTGCCTCCTGGAAGCCAGGGGAAGCACCATCAGGGGAAGTGTGCAGATTCGTGTAGCTCTTCCTTGGGGACATAAGAGAAGGGCCTAATGAAAGCAGACGGGGCAGTCCATTGTCCCTGGAGAGCTGGCTGCTTTCTGCCCAGGAACTGCTCTGTTAGAAACCTGTCATCTGTGTTGGAAAGGAGTAAGTCTTTCTAAGATTGTGTTTTTGACATCATAACATCAATCAAAGCCAGGGGAATGCGCCCATGGAAGTGACACCATATGCACATGCTGCCTGGCTGACGGACACTTCATTGCCTAATTTTGCAGGCACTGCTGAGAGCATTGTCCTCTTACTGAAGTTTCACTTCCGGTTCTTGTGGCTTCAAGGGGTTGGACCCTAAAACACTCCCCAACCCTGCCTTCCCTGGCCAGGATGCGAAGAACATGGCAGCCTCCCCTCTCTGCTTTCAGGATGCAGACTTAATTGGTCTCGCCTCCTACTCTCCGCTGCTCTCTGAACAGTAATATTTTACTTGCAGTCGTCCCCACCTCCCACGGCTCCCGTTAGCTGGGAGGCTGCAGGCTCTGACTCAGGCTCCTCGGCCTGTGTTGCTCCTGAGAGGGAGCTCCATTATTGCACCAACGCCCACGGCCCCAGAGGCCTCGCAGCTTTGCTCTGGGTTCAGAGGCGGAAGGAGCAGCCGAAGGAAGCGCGTGCACAAAGCAGAGACCTCGCTTACTTACCTCCCAGTGTTCTCAGGGCGAAGGGGAAGCTTTGCTCCCTGGTGGCTCATCAATGCTGACAACAACCCCAGAGGCAGGGAAGCGACAGGACCGTTATCCTGGTTACGGAGGAGACACGGAGCCGGAGGGTTAGCAGTCTGTGCAAGGTGACAGTTATGGCACCTTGAGAGAGATGTACACAAACCCTGTTCCTGGCTCCCAGGCAGCTGTCCTTCCTCCTCTGTGTGCTCAAGTTCACCGCTACATGCTGAAGCCAAGCATGTCCAGCTCACGGCGGGCTGCGTAAATGAGGCATGCAGCCTGTCAGCTGCAAGTTTGACATGCTTGTTGTAGGCAGTTAATTATGTGATAAAAATGTGGGGTAACTGAAGCCCCAAAGATTCGCAAACAGACCTTGTGCTTAAAAGACTTAGGGACGTGAAGCATCAAATTCCTGGTGAGTGTCTGGTGTGAATTGGGAAATACGGAGATGAAGGGAACACAGCCCTGGGACATGTGCTTCACCCCGGCCCTTAGCAGTCGACATCTTGTGCCCATGCCGTGCGGGCAGCAGGGGTGCTGTCGGAGTGTGGGCGGAGTGACCGCGGTTGCAGCCTCTCAGCCAGGAGGTGGCCCGGCCTTCTACCGTCAGGTTCCTAATAATGTCTCTCCTTGTCCCCAAGCCCGCCAGGCTCAGAGCGGCCTCTGCAGTGGCAGCATCATCCATCGGCAGCTGTGAGGGTGTGAGGGGTGGTCAGGTCACTGCCCATCCTTCGTGGATAGCCCCTCCAGTGTTCTCACCCCGCTGTCCATGTCCTGCATAGGGCTCTTGGCACCTACAGCTGTCCCCGGCCTCCATTTGCTCCACAGCTGCAGGCCAGCAGGGACCCCTCTGTCGTGGGCACTGCCCGCTCCAAGGTCAGTGCAGCGTTGAAGCATAGTGACCTCCATCTTGTATAGAAACTGCTGTTTGGAACTCTGCTATTGTTAGATAGTCCCTTGTTCTGTAAACTGTCATTTTGGGACAGCCTCTTACTCTATAAAATGACTTTTTTTCTTTAGCTCAAATAATAGAAAAGATAAACTTAACTGTCAGACCTTGCAATCAAGCCATCTAATGACTCGAGGGCCACAATGGGTTCTTAAACTGGACCAGATGGCCGGAACAAAAGCAACCTGACCATGCTGGCACTCTCATCTTGGGCTGCTGGTGAAGGAGCGGTGAGGAGAGCAAGAGAACCCTTTGCTCTTTGGCTCTGCGGGCCGGATAGAACAGCCGAACAGGCTGGATCTGACCCACGGCGGGCCGTAGTTTGCCCACGGCTGTCATAGACCCATACTGATAATATTCCCATATTCTCATGCCAAGTGTTTATTATGTATCCAAGGTCACAAGCAGTCTGCAAAAATAACTTACACATAGCTCTTTTAAAGTCTACAGAAGGTCCGGAAAAACCATATTTGGAAGACAAAGAACTGGAAGCATTTAAATAAAAAAAGCTTCCTCCGTGTTTGTTGCTGAGAATTTGACAGAGATACTCTGCTCTGAGCCTGTGCATAATAAAGACTCCTAATTAATTAGCTTGTTAAGGCGTTTTGTATCTAGCTTGCTGACTTACGATAGGACATTGGAACTGTTAGAGATGCTGCACACACTTGCCAAATGGGTCCGCTCTGGCCCAGGCTCTCCCCGACTATCCATGCCCAGCTTAGCGCAGAGGATAGCATCACAGCACCTGAATTTACATCCTAGATCTGCCACTTAAAACCAGCTGTGCTAAAATCAGTAGTCTCTGCTTCCTTGTTATAAATATGGCAAAATGATGCTTCACTGGCCCTGAACCATGGGGCTCAGTGGTTAGAGTATCAGCCTGTGCCCTGAAGGGTCTCGGGTGGGTCAGGGGCACATACCTGGGTTGCAGGTTCGATCCCTGGCCCAGGGAAGCAACCAATCAACGTGTCTCCCTCACATCAAGGTTTCTCTTGTCTTCCTCTCCCCTGTCCCTTCCACCCTCGATCCCTCCCCCTCTCTCTAAAAATCAATGGAAAAATATCTTCAGGTGAAGATTAACAACAATCACAACAAAAAAGTATGCTTAGCTACCTAGCTTCCCATGGCACTGAGTACAAATAAGAAGTTACATGCAATCATTGTGTGATTGGGAAGTGGAGCAGTGTTATTTATAGTGTAGCTATTAATAGCAGACTAACAATTACTTAAATCAATAGTAGGAGCTATTCCTATTTCAGTTTGCGGAGAGTTAGCCCTGCGTTGTACAATGCCAAACATTCCTGAAGTGCCTGGCCCTCCCCGCCAGGGCCGGGCCTAAGGCCTCGGCGGCTCGCGGGGGCTCTCAGAACCTCCTGACGTCCCTGCTCCTCCTCGTCCACTTCCTTCTCTGCTCTTCTTCCAGTTTGGCCAGAGCAGGCTCCCCAAAGGCCTTCCTTACAAGCCCTGTTGGCACTGCCTTCTCCCTGTCTCCCTTCAGCACCAGGCTGGTTTCCCGGGCCCTTCTCCCTCACATGGTGGGAGATGCAGGGATGAGGGGGGCGAGGTGGGGGTCAGAGCTGCCGGCAGGGGAGCAGGGGAGAATGGCCACCAAGGTGAGGACCCTGGGCCACGACAGCAGAGAAGTTAGTGTCCTTGTGGCTGGTTTTCTTCCCAGGAGGAGGGAGAGGGTAATAGGTCAGAATGGCTTTGCCCGGGACAGGAAGTGCCCCAGGACAGCAGGGCAGTGTCGCTGTGAGTGTGTCGCCGAGGCTGGAGGGGAGGACTCACCACACGGCAGACTGTGTGTCCTGAATTCAGTCCGATGTGGCGGACAGTACAGCAACCAGTTCTTACCTAGCGCTGCTTATGTGCCCACACTTGGCACAAAGCTCACGCCCTAAGTCCGCTGGCGTCCCCCACGGTCTGTGGTGACAGAGGGCCTCAGTACGCGCTGCAGTGTCAGGGCCGGGTGCATTTTGAGTGACATCTCAGCTTCCCCATCCTGGACAAGCACTCGTCTGGCGAGGCAGGGAACAAGGCCGGGTCCACTTCCATTCCTCCTTCCAGATCTCCAGTTTGCAGAACAGTGAGCAGTGCTCAGTGGCAGCGGCATGTGTAGAGGCCTGTGGGCTGGGCACTGACTTCCTCTGATGCCCTACCTCCCCCCGAGCTCTCAGAACCTCCTGACGTCTGTCCATTCAGCAAAACGAGGCTGCTGCCTCTGGGGCAGCCCTCCCTCCCGTCTGCCGGAGAGCGGTTCTAGGGCCTGCCCTCCCGGGCGGGGAGAGCTTTCACTGTTTGTGTCAGTGCTTCCAGAAGAACACAGAGAAACTAGTGGAGGCGGAGGCCATAAGGGAAAACTGACAGCTCAGAGCACAGCTCAGCTCCTGCCCCCCCACCCCCACCCCTGCGGGAGCCGCCTCCCCTCTGCTCTGGGAGAGGACGCGCCTCTGTGTCCTTGCCCCGCGGAGCTACCGCGCCTTGCTCCCACGCCCGCGTGCTCATGGGAGTCCTTGTCCTTTTTATTTTCTTCCGAAAGCATTTTCACTGCTCGTTTGCTTAGTAGAACCTTTTTGCTGACTTATTTTTATTGATTTCAGAGAGGAAGGAGGAGAGAGAGAGAGAGAGAGAGAGAGAGAGAGAGAGAGAGAGAGAGAGAGAGAGAGAAACATCAGTGATGGGAGAGAATCATGTACCGGCTGCCTCCTACACGGCCCACACTGGGAATCAAACTTACAACCCAGGCCTGTGTCCAGACCAGGAATGGAACTATGACCTCCTGGTTCCCAGGGCGATGCTCAGCCCTGAGCCACACCAGCCAGCCAGGCTGCTTGCTCGTTTTTCATTAACAGGATACACCAGGACCGAAGACGGACACCAAGGCCCAGGCCTGAGTGGAGCCTGCTCCCCGAGGAGAGACGGGGCACTTCCTGAGCACTGGGGTTCCAGGACAGCTGCCCAGCACAGCTGCCCTGTAACCTCCCCTCCCGAGGGCCAGCTGGGGATCTGTCCGTCACAGTGTGCCACCTGCAGTCCCTGGGGTTGCACCAGCTTTGTCCTGTGAGCAGCTCTGTCTGGCAGCCTGGTGGCCCTGCGAATGGGGCCCATCGGGTCGGACATTTGCTCGTGCTCCTGGCCTAGTACTTGTATTCTCCCCAGGGCTGCACGCAGCCAGGGCTGCCTGCCTCTGCCCACTGCGGGGCCTGCAGGCGCCGATCCTCCCGGGAGCATCCCTCTGAGACTCCTTTCTGGCCTGTGTTACCAGAGGTTTTCTCCCAGAATGCCATGGGGAACCAGGGCCAGAGGGCACACGGGCAGCTCGGAGAGCCCTGGCTTCCCAAGTAGACTGTCCTGACGCGGGACATCCTTTCCGGGGGCAGACATTTCCTCACCATCAGGAGCACCATAGCGGGCATTGTGGAGACTTTGACATTCTTGTCCTCAAACCCAAAGAAAGTGGAGAGGGATGGAGGAGTGGGCTCTGGAAAGAGGCGTGCACACTGGAGTCGCAGAACACAGGCCCTGAAGAAGCAGTCTTAGCTATGGTGCTAAATACTGTCCTTCCAGCTGCCTCCCTGACGTGATCTAACACATTTGTTCCAGAAACTTCCATGCAATCAGTACCCATTCCAGCAACGTGGGGGTGACTCCATGGCTTACACATGATGTCATCTTTCCAGTATCCCTTTCAGAGGATTAATTTCACTCAAAAAACCATTTTATTTTAGGCAACTTTCAAAGATTTGATTCTTGGCTTTTGCCTCTGGCAAATAGCACGTTAAAGTGTATTATAAACGAGCCAGAGCATACCTTCACTTCTCATTTGCTTTCTTCTTGTGAAATTCCTCTTTAATTCAGCCCATGAAAAAGTGCATTAAAACATCGGCCAAGGCAAAAGAACGATCTTTTGTGAGTAGAGGGTAAAGAATTAAGCAGTTTCCTTTTTCAAGCTAACGAATGGTGCATTTTAATTTTTACCTTTCAACTTAAAAAAGAAAAAAGAAAAAGGTATCCAGTTGAATGGTTGGAAAATGATTGCCCACAAAAAGGAGCAATCATCTTTAATAGACAAAATGTTTGTTCACATTTTTGTCTCCAAATTATTCCTACTAAGCCAGCAAGCAGAAGATTTGGATTACTAAAGTGAGGGTTGTTTTCTGTGAAGTCCCACATCCCGTGTGGTTCAGGGTTCGGGCTCTGGGAGAAAGGCCGCATGCAAATGAAAGAAACAAGACAAGAAACAATAATTTGGAAATATTGGGGACCAGGCGGGAGCCCAGCTCAAGAGGAAGGACTCCACTTGCCACCTTTTTATTCAATTTGGGATCCACCTAGCGCTCTTAGGCATTGCAATGTCCAGTAACAGGCAGCCATCTTATCATTAAGGATTGAGACGACTGTCAGGTGGTGAAGTTGCTTCAGCTACCATTGTCTCCTCTAAAGGGTGGCTGCACAACCCTGACCTTTGTCAGAGTTCAAGGCTCACCAGTCTTCCAGGTTCCTTGTCCACACTTCTCTGCTAGTGAAGACAATGGATGGTTTCCTGCAGTTTTCTTTAAAAAAACAACAATAACAAACAAAACAAAAAAGCAATAGGAAAAATAATGCTGCCTCTTAGTATTTTATTTTTAAAATATATATTTTTATTGATTTCAGAGAGGAAATGAGAGGGAGAGAGAGATGGAAACATCACTGATGAGAGACATTGAGCAGCTGCCTCCTGCACGCCCCCTACTGGGGATTTGAGCCTGCAACTCAGGCATGTGCGGTGACCAGAATGGAACCTGGGACCCTTCAGCCTGTAGGCAGACGCTGTACCCACGGAGCCAAACCAGCCAGGGCTCAGTATTGTATAACCTAAATGTTGAGATCTGAAAGCATCTTCATTAATACCATGGACCATGGATAGCATGTGCTCTGACCACCCTAGCCTGTGCTTCTCCTAAGGCTGCCACGTCTTCTTCGTGACATTGGATTCAGTACAGGGAAATACATGATGAGCACACGCACATGCACACACACGTACAGGTACACGTACACACACACACACACACACACACACACAGCTATATACAGCACGCAGAGCAGTTCTAGAAGGAACAAGAGCAGTGCGGTTCCTGAAATAGAAACCTGGCCATCCAGGAACTGCCCATTGCCGGGCCTCCCACCCTCCTGGGCCTGTCCCCCACACCTGGCGAGGACAGCTGGTGGCCCCCTCCTCTCCCCTCTCCCTAACCGTCCCCCCTCCATGCACCTCCGGCCAGGACCTCCTGTTCGCCTCTGGACGAGCACGCTAAGGCGGCCGGAGCAGGGCTGGCACAGGAACCCTGCTGTCATTTGAGCGTCACACTCACCATCTCCCAACAGCAGGGGAGGCTCTTGTTAGCTATAACGGCAAAAGGGACTTCTTTTTCTTTAAAAAAAAAAAAAAAAAAAAAAAAAAAAAAAAAAAAAAAAAAAAAGCATTAATCAAAAAATGGGCAAAGGGCCTAAATAGAAACTTTTCAAAAGAGGACATTCAGAAAGCCAAGAGACACATGAAAACATGCTCAAAGTCACTAATTATCTGAGAGATGCAAATCAAAACCACAGTGGGGTCCCACCTCACACCTGTCAGAATGGCTACCACCAACAAATCAACAAACGACCAGTTGCTGGCAAGGACGTGAAGAAGAGGAACCCTCGTGCACTGCTGGTGGGAGTGCAGACTGGGGCAGCCACTGTGGAGAACTGTATGGAGCTTCCTCAAACAATTAAAAAATGGAACTCCCATTTGATCCAGTGATCCCACTTCTAGGAATATATCCCAAGAAACTAGAAACACCAATCAGAAAGGATACATGCACCCCTATGTTCATAGAAGCACAATTCACCATAGCTAAGATTTGAAACTCACCATAGCCTAAGTGCCCATCAGCAGATGAGTGGATTAAAAAACTGTGGCACATCTACACAATGGAATACTATGCTGCAGTAAAAAAGGAGCTCTTACCATTCGCAACAACATGGATGGAGCTGGAGAGCATTATGCTAAGTGAAATAAGCCAGACAGAGAAAGATAAATACCACATGATCTCACTCATTTGTGGAAAATAATGAACAACATAAACTGATGAACAAAAGCAGATACAGAGGCAAAGAAGCATCAAACAGACTGTCAAACTACAGTGGGAAGGCTGGGGAGAGTTGGGGCCGGGGGAGAGATCAACCAAAGGACGTGTATACATGCATATAAGCATAACCAATGGATGCAAGATGCTGGGAGGGAGGGGGAGGACATGTGTTGGGGGGGCATATACTGGGGAAGGTCAATGGGGGAATAAAGGAGACATATGTACTACTTTAAACAATAAAATAAAAATAAAAAAATAGCCAAAACCAATTTGGCTCATTGGATAGAGCGTCGGTCTGTGGACTGAAGGGTCCCAGGTTCGATTCCGGTCAAGGGCATGTACCTTGGTTGTGGGCACATCCCCGGTAGGGGGTGTGCAGGAGGCAGCTGGTCAATGTTTCTCTCATTGATATTTCTAGCTCTCTATCCCTCTCCCTTCCTCACTTTAAAAAATCAATAAAATATATATTTTTTAAATTTAAAAAAAATAAAAAAGTAAATCCCTCTCTGGGTGATACACAGCCCACAGCCATTAGCATATTTTTGTCTTGTAACAATCAGGATTAAATTTGTGGGTTTCTTGACTCAGATTATTAATTTTAATGGTTGATAACTAGCCTCTTTTATGCTGAGGAAGTTTTTAAGTCAATTAGTTCTGTGAAGCTTTCCTATCAGGTATCATAGTGTTGGAAAACAAATATACTAAGTGCATATATATTTCTATATTTTTATATTTACAGAGTGGGGCAAAAGTAGGGCTATAGTTGTGAGTACATGAAACACAGTAAAAATAATTGGGCATTAAGAATTCTGTCAAAATGAAACAAGCAAAAAAGGTTATAAATTGGAGTTTATTTTAAAACTTTATATCTATAGCAATAACAATCAGACACAATACTGGTAAACTCTGGTTCATATAATAATTTATTCTAATGAACATAACTTTTTTCTCTAAATTCATCAACCACAAGACTTTTTGTAAAAGATATGAGTGAGAAAAGTATTTCAGTCCTGAGCCCTGAGCGCCTGCCTGAGTGGTGTTCCCCACTAAGCTTATCATTTATTTATTTTTTACTGGAACAGGAGGATTTATTTTTATTTTTATTTTTTAAATATTTTTTAATTAAATTATTATCTGTGTACATATATTACCATTGCCACCCCTCCCATTCATGCCCTCCCTCCCCAGAGTTTTGTGTCCATTGGTTTTACTTATATGCATGTATACACGTCCTTCGGTTGATCTCTTATCTCCCCCATATCTCCCTACCCCCCTCCCCCGCAGTCAATTGACAGTCTGCTTGTTGCTTTTCTGTCTCTATATCTATCTTTTGGTTCATCAGTTTATAATATTCCTTATTATCCATAAATGAGTGAGATCATGTGGTGTTTTTCTTTCATTGACTGGCTTATTTCACTCAGCATAATGTTCTCCAATTCCACCCAGGTTGCTGCAAATGATGAGAATTTCTTCTTTTTTATGTCAGCATAGTATTCTATTGTGTAGATGTACCATAGTTTTTTTATCCAATCATCTGCTGATGGGCACCTAGGCTGTCTCCAAATCCTAGCTATTGTAAATTGTGCTGCTATGAACATAGGGGTGCATATATCCTTTCTGATTGGTGTTTCTAGATTTTTGGGATATATTCCTAGGATTAGGATTACTGGGTCAAATTGGAGTTCCATTTTCAGTTTTTTGAGGAAACTCCATACTGTTCTCCCCAGTGGTTACACCAGTCTGCATTCCCACTATCAGTGCACGAGGGTTCCTTTTTCTCCGCAACCTTGCCAACACTTGTCGTTTGTTGCTTTATTGATGTTGGCCATTCTGACAGGTATGAGATGGTACTGCATTGTTGTTTTGATTTGCATCTCTCGAATAATTAGTGACTTCGAGCATGTTTTCATGTACCTCTTGGCCTTCCTTCTGTCTTCTTTTGAGAAGATTCTATTTAGGTCCATTGCCCATTTTTTAATTGGATCACTTATCTTTCTTTTATTAAGTTATATAAGCTGTAGATATTGGAGATTAACCCTTATCAGTGATAACATTTGCAAATATGTTCTCCCATTCAGTGGGCTTTCTTGTTGTTTTGTTAATGGTTTCTTTTGCCGTAAAAAAGCTTTTTATTTTGATGTAGTCCCATTTGTTTATTTTTTCTTTAGTTTCCATTGTCCTAGGAGAAGTATCAGTGAAGAAGTTCTTTTGGCATATGTCTGAGATTTTGTTGCCTGTGGATGCCTCTACTATTTTTAAGGTTTCCCGTCTTATGTTTAAGTCCTATATCCATTTTAAATTTATTTTTGTGTATGGTGTAAGTTGGTGATCTAGTTTCATTCTTTTGCATGTATCTGTCCAGTTTTCCCAACACCATTTATTGAAGAGACTGTCTTGACTTCATTGTATATTTGTGCCTCCTTTGTCAAATATTAACTGAGCATAGTGATTTGGGTTGATATCTGGATTCTCTATTCTATTCCATTGATCTATATGTCTGTTCTTGTGCCAGTACCAGGCTGTTTTGAGAACAGTGGCTTTGTAATACAGCTTGAAATCTGGTATTGAGATCCCTCCTACTTTATTCTTCTTTCTCAGGATTGCTGTTGCTATTTGGGGTCTTTTATTATTCCAAATGAATTTTTGGAGAGTTCTTTCTAGGGCAGTGAAATATCCTTCTCAGACTTTTCCAAAAAATTCAAGAGGAAGGAACACTTCCAAACTCCTTTTATGAAGCCAGCATCACCCTAATACCAAAACCAGATAAAGACAACACAATGAAAGAGAATTACAGGCCAATATCCCTCATGAACATAGATGCCAAAATCCTCACCAAATCCTAGCAAATTGGCTCCAGCAGTACATCAGAAAGATCATACACCATGACCAAGTAGGATTTATTCCGGGAATGCAAGGATGGTACAATATCTGCAAATCAGTAAACATGATACATCACATAAACAAACTGAGAGATAAAAATCATATAATCATATCAATCGATGCAGAAAAGGCATTTGATAAAATCTAACACCCTTTCCTGATAAAAGCTCTCAACAAGGTGGGATTACAAGGATCATACCTCAACATAATAAAAGCTATATATGATAAACCCACAGCCAACATCATACTCAATGGGCAAAAACTAAAACCATTCCCTCTAAGAACAGGAACAAGACAGGGATGCCCACTCTCACCACTCCTGTTAGACATAGTACTGGAAGTATTAGCCATTGCAATTAGACAGGAAGAAGAAATAAAAGGCATCCAAATTGGAAAAGAAGAAGTAAAGTTGTCCTTATTTGCAGATGACATGATACTGTACATAAAAAACCCAAAAGACTCCATCAAAAAACTATTAGACTTAATAAATGAATTTGACAATGCAGCAGGATACAAAATTAACGCCAAGAAATCTATGGCATTTCTATACACTAATAGTGAATCTATAGAAATAGAGACCAAAAAAGCAATCCCATTTACCATCGCACCAAAAAAATTAAGATACCTAGGAATAAACTTAACTAAGGTAGTAACAGACCTTTACGCGGAAAAGTACACGACACTGAAAAAAGAGATAGAGGAAGATGTAAACAGATGGAAGAACATACCATGTTCATGGATTGGTAGAATCAACATCATCAAAATGTCCATACTTCCCAAAGCAATTTATAGGTTCAATGCACTCCCCATTAAGCTAGTCATTTAGAGGCATGGAGGGACAAGGGACAAGGGACGAGGGCTGCACCACCAGCTGGTGTGGCAGGTGGGCAGTCCACGCACAGGGACACCCCCCAGGATGACACCAATGTGGGGACTGGCCTAGGCTGTAGAGAGGACAAGCACTGTCCACATCTTCCTGCTGTGGCATCTCCCAGTGGCCAAGTGGGACCATGACTTTGGGGGGAGGGGGAGGAGGGCTCCCCAAGGTCACAGCTGCACCCCACCTTCCCTCAGACCTCCCTGCCTGCCCTCAGCTCCTCCCTGCCTGCCCTCAGCTCCTCCTGCCCTCAGCACCCTCCTGCCCTCAGCACCTCTCTGCCCTCAGCACCTTCCTCCTGCCCTCAGCACCCTCCTGCCCTCAGCACCTCTCTGCCCTCAGCACCTTCCTCCTGCCCTCAGCACCCTCCTGCCCTCAGCCCCTCTCTGCCCTCAGCACCTTCCTCCTGCCCTCAGCACCCTCCTGCCCTCAGCACCCTCCTGCCCTCAGCACCTCTCTGCCCTCAGCACCTTCCTCCTGCCCTCAGCACCTTCCTCCTGCCCTCAGCACCCTCCTGCCCCCACGCCCAGGCTTTCCCTGCTTCTCTGTTAAAAGGCAGCAGCAAGGGAACATCACCATGGTTGGCAGGAGAGCAATGAGCAAAGACTCTTTCCCCTTTTAAAATTGGAAATATTTAGGTCAGTTCTAAATCAAGGCAGCCAGCACTCAGGAGATACCACCTGTGGTTCATTGTTATGCAGCCTCCAGGCAAAGTCTCCTTCCTTTCAATCCCCAGGTTTCAAATCAAGCAGGTGCCCTAAGAGCACACTAGGAACACCAGCCAAGTCACCACAGCACTAACCCCTTCCTAGGACACCCTGGAAGCCAGACTTCGGTTTAAGAAATCATTAGATACTAGAGGCCCAGTGCACGACTTCATGCACCAGTGAGGTCCCTCGGGCTGGCCTGCAGGATGGGGCTGAAACCAGCTCTCCAACATCTCCTGAGGGGTCCCGGATTTCGAGAGGGTGCAAGCCAGGCTGATGGACCACACCAGTGCACGATCTGGACCTGGGAGGGATGCAGGAGGTTGGCCAGCTGAGGAGGGATGGCAGGAGGGCTCCAGGGTGTGTCCAGCCAATCTTGCTCAGTCCTGATTGGCCAGACCCCAGCAGCAAGCTAACCTACTTAGTACCCTCCTGGGGGGTGCTGAGGGCAGGAGGGTGCTGAGGGCAGGGTGTCTGCCCCCTGGTAGTCAGTGCACATAATAGCGAGCAGTTGAACAGTTTTACCATATCTTATCTAACAATGAGGGAATATGCTAATTGACTGCCTTGCCCTCAAAGATGGTGGTGCCCATGCCAGAACCGGTTTGGCTCAATGGATAGAGCGTCGGCCTGGGGACTGAAAGGTCCCGGGTTCGATTCCGGTCAAGGGCACATACTTTGGTTGTGGGCACATCTCTAGTAGGAGGTGTGCAAGAGGCAGCTGGTTGACGATGTTTCTCTCTCATCGATGTTTCTAGCTCTCTATCCCTCTCTCTTCCTCTCTGTAAGAAATCAATAAAATATATTTTTTAAAAAAAAGATGGTGGTGCCCATAGCCACAAGATAGCAGTGCCTAGTTCCTTCATCCCCACCAGCGCACCTGCCTCTGGAGTTCCCTAGTTCCCTCAGCCCCCTAACTGCCCAGGGCTGGCCCAAGGCACAGACCAGCTCAGATGGCAGCTGCCCAGACACCCAGGGCCACCCGAGGCTCAGCTAACCAGGGCCGGCTGAGGCTTGTGCTGCTGGCAGTGGCAGCAGCAGAGGTGTGATGGGGGCATCACTCTCCCCTGATTGCTGGGTTGCCTTCCACCCCTGAGGGCTCCCAGACTGTGAGAGGGGGCAGGCCGGGCTGAGGGACCCCCCCCCTTCCAGTGCATAAATTTTCATACAGTGGGCTTCTAGTCATTAGCATACTATGCGTTGATTGGTTGAATGGAGACTGGACACTTAGCATATTAGGCTTTTATTATAGAGGCCTGGTGCTTGTAATTCATGTACAGTGGGGTTGTCCCTCAGCCCGGCCTGCACCCTCTCCAATATGGGACCCCTCAGGGGATGTCCAGCTGCTGGTTTAACTGGCAGTCAGATATCCCTCTCACAATCCAAGACTCCCAACCACTTGCCTGCCTATCTGCCTGATTGCCCCTAACCGCTCCCCTGCCAGCCTGATTGACACTTAACTGCTCCCCTGCTGACCTGATCACCCCCAACTGCCCTTCCCTAACGACCTGATCACCCACAACTGCTCTACCCTACCGACCATCTTGGGATGATGTCGCGTGAGGGCATCGCACCACCTAGGCTTTTATTATATAGGATGTTAAATTTACCTTCATTTTAGTGGTGTCTTCCTTTATTTCCAAGTGCTTTATACTTTTTCAAAATTATAAGTCCTATAGAAAAAAAAAAACAGACGATTTTAAAGACTGAGATTAACTCAGCTTCTTCCACGATGAACTGAGCTAAATGAGAAAGCACGCTCACTACCAGCAGGTGGGGGCAGCAGAGGAAAAGCAGAACGGGAAAAGATTTGTGTCTGAGTCTGGAAACGCGCAGGCAGCCCTGCAGTTTGCAGTCTGTGGTCTGACACACATGTCCCCTGTCTGACCTGGACCAGTGCCACCAGAGTTTACTGAGCTTCATCTCCAGAGTAAACCCCCGGAAGATTCTCCCTCCTGCAGGTGGCCAGGGTCATTTTTGGACCTTTGTCTTCCTATGTAAGTCTCACAGGGTTGGTCAGTGAAATGCACTTCTTTTTCTAAAATATTTCTTTTTATTGATTTGAGAGAGGAAGGAAAGGGGGCTGATAGAAATATCAATGATGAGAGAGAATCACTGATTGGCTGCGTCCTGCACCAACCCCACTAGGGACCAAGCCCAGAACCCAGGCATGTACCCTGACTGGAATCGAACTGTTGACCTTCTGGTTCATAGGTCAATGCTCAACCCCTGTGCCACGCCAGCCAGGCAATAATTCACTTCTTTACAACACAGATAACAACTGCTTCTGAACCATGAGCATGTCTTATAACTCCCATTATGTCGGTCCTCGGGAATTTCAACAATTTGGTATTTTCCAGAGTGTAAGTCTTGTGGGTTTCATTAACTTGGTTCCTGGATGTTTGATTTCTTTGACTCTGTCAGTAGTACTGCATTTTTTTTTTATTTTCTTAATATTTAATTGCCAGGAATGAAAATTCATTTGTTTTTTTCACTTCTGAACAAACTTTCAAAATAAACTCTAATATTGTCCTGAGGGTTCGGTTGAAATATTTATGTACACAGCCATGCCATCATGGCCATTTGGTTTCCTTATCTTCTGCAGGTAAAAATAGCCCACTTCCCCTCAGCTGGCCTTGACTCATAGCCTCGCTCCTTTGGAAATTATTAATATCGATGCTTTGACTCATCCCGGTGCTGCCCATGTCAGACCTCAGTTTAGATTCTAGCTCCAAAGCTTATGCTCTGTTTTGCTCGAAAATGTCCCTAAACGCCGAGTGGTTCCTCAGCCATGAAGGGCACGTGGTAAGGCATCTCTAAATGACCCCAGAGCTCTCCTGTACACTCCCGCCTTGGTCCATTTGCATTTTGTTAGTTTTCACCTGAGAATATTTTTTCATTGATTTTTAGAGAGAGTGGAAGGGAGGGACAGTGACAGAGAGAAACATCGATGTGGGAGAGACACTGATCGGTTGCCCCCCCCACCTCCACGTGCTCCAACTGGGGCCGGTGATTGAGCCTGCAACTGAGGAATCAATACCACAACCCTTCAGTCCATGGGCTGATGCTCTAGCCTCTGAGAAAAACTGGCGAGGGTCCACCTTCAAGTGTGGGCTGGGCTGGAGACCTCCCCTCTACTGCTTAGAACATGGCAGAAATGACGGTGCCAGCGGTATGTTCAAGGTTCCATGACAGGAGATTGGCTTCCATCTCAACACCCTGTCCGCTCACCTGCTTACTCATCTGATGGAAGCAGCGCTGGGCTGCGAGCTGCCCTGTGGACAGGCTCACGTGGCAACGAGCGGGGAGGCCCCTGCCACCAGCCAGAGAGAAACTGAGACCTCAGTGAGATGCCGACAAGGACAGAAACCCGCCAACCACACGCCAGTGAACTTGAAGTTGCATCCTCCCCGGTCAGCCCTGCAGACGGGATCACAGCCACGGCTCCACTATGTTCAGTCATGTTAGAGACTTTGTGGCAGAAGCACCCAGCGAAACTATCCAGGATGCCCGGCCCACAGAAGGGAGCAGATGATAAACATTGCTGTCTCACACCACGAAATTTGGGGGTTGTTTGTTACTCAGCAACAGCTAACCAACACAGAGGGTAATTTACAGGGCCAATGGCCCTTACAGGGTGATGCTGCCTCTCCTGGTCTCCCAGGTACAGCACAGTCCCTGCCTCGTGCACAGCACCAAGCGATGTTTCCTCCCCGGAGTCACTGGAGCCCTTTCGTTTGTCCTGACTGACCACATTGCGCCCACCAACACCCAGAAGATAAGAATGAAGGGATAGAATTCCACCACGGCCTGTGGGTGCTCACATGTTCCCCTATCAGCAGGGCAGCCCCGCTCTGGCCTCACACACCCACGCTCTGACCAGTGGAGGCGGCGGCTCTGATTCCCTGGTGCAGCTTAGAACCGAGGGTGGGTCCTGGGACTCTGGCTGGGAGAGCCCAGCCCAGCCGGATACTGCACAGCATTGGGCCAGGGAAGGGCAGTGCTCAGAGGTGGGGCGGGGAGACTACTGGGTCACTCAGGTCTGAAAAATGTGCTGTAGCGTAAATGCTTTCAGTCAGAAGAGCGCCTCCTGTTTCAGTATGACCTCAGAATTCCTGTGGATGTCTGCACAGCCTGGCCCTCCGTGCTTCTCCCCGTTGGGGTGGAATGCACACGTGAGAGTCTGCATTTGCTCCCAGCTGAGCTGACTGTCAAGCAGCATGATTTGCAGAGTTTGTCCTGTATACTAAAGCAAGTTTTGATCAAGTCTGAATTACATAAGCCACTTTTTCCTGTTTTTAGCCATTTTAAACCATTTTTTTTGCATCAATTTACTCTCCAGAAAGATATTTGGGGTTGTTCTTGGTTTTTTGTTTGTTTGTTTGTTTTGTTTTTCCTAGAGTCACATTTATAAATACTAAATCTCACAATAAAATTAATGACTTTCCTTTGCTCTGTTTTCATCACTGCAGCACTAACTCTGCACTGGCAACAATTAAACGCCCATGCTGTGGGTCTGGAGACAGTATGATGGAACGGAAAGGCCTTAGTGTCAGGTAAACTGGGACCCATGCCTGGTTCCCACCCTCCAACTGCGCAGCCTTCAAGGCCAAGTCCCAGCTTTCTTGTCCGTGCGATGACAGCAGCATTCTCCGCTGGAAAGGAAACGCTGTGTCTCCCCAGGGTTTTCCCATAAAGTCCTCATTTCTACTGTGATCACCCCGACGCCAGCTCCTGGAGGTGATGGGGGAGCCCTCACAACACATTAGAGCCCTAAAAGGAGACAGCAGGGAGGACTGCCCCTCTCTCTGCTCTTCCCCTGTGCCCCTGGGGGGTCCCCCAGAACCCAGCCATGCAGGCCCCTTGTCCCTGACTTCCAGCCAGTCTCTCAGCCCTGACTTCACGTTGTCAAGTGTGCCAACCGCCCCCAGGCAGGAATTCTCCATTGGGGGCGGCGGGGGGTGGGGAGTTCTCTGCCCTCTGCCATCCTCCCTTCTCTTCTCTCCTGGGGTCTCACCCAGCTCCTGTGGCTGCTCTCCCGTAGGCGATCTAAGTGCCTCTCCCTGTTGTTGATCCCAGGGCATCCCTTGCATCACACTCAGATTGATTCCGCTCTCTGAAGAGTCGTTGGCGGGTAATAGTGAAACAACCACCCACATGGCACGACTGCTCAGAAATGAAGATGCCAACACACACTAAAAAGGATTTTCACTAGAGCGTGTGCCAGTCAGAAGAGAGCCATGGAGTCCTGTGTCCACATCCCTCTTCAAAACTTACCAGAGGCCCTGAGGGGGATGGCCACAGGCCCACCGGGATGGCCAGCTTCTAGCTCCCTAGTCAACGCCACGATGCCCAGTCTCCGGGCACCCAGGACTCTTCAGCAATGAAACATTACTGCACCCATCCCAATATTTCCAATGAAAGATGACAGCTCCATTCCCATATCCCCTGCACAGCTGCCACAGTGGAAGCTGAATAATTTGCTACATGTACAAACTAGTTGTCCTGGCCAGTTTGGCTCAGTGGCTGAACATCAGCCTGCAGACTGAAGGGTCCTGGGTTCAATTCAGGACACAGCACATGCCTGGATGTGGGCTCAATCCCCAGTGTGGGGCGTGCAGGAGGCAGCCAATCCATGATTCTCTCTCATCATTGATGTTTCTCTCTCTCTTTCCCTCTCCCTTCCTCTCTGAAAGCAATAAAAATATATTTTAAAAAAGAAACTTGTTGAATGCTACTGTTTTGCCTAAAAACAAAACAAAAAAAATGGAATCTAAGTCATACTAATCTAAGTCATAGACAGTCTACAGTTTTATCTAACTCATGTTAATACAGACAGCCTCAATTGTCAATGTTTCATTATTTTGATATTAATTTCCCCAAATATACTTTAACTCTGCCTTTATCTCTGTTTTCACCACCTTCCCTTTCTCTTACTTGCCTGTGAGCTGACAGCCCAGATGGCTAACCTCCACTTTCCAGGAGGCAGCCACTGGGCCTGTGTGGCCCACATGTCAACCCCAAACTTAAGTCCTTCAAGTCCTCTGCACCCGCCACTGAGGGCCTCTTGGTTCCTTGAATGGCCACATCCCATCCCCTAGAATGCTGTTCTCTGGCCTCTCTCGGATCTCCTTGACTCCCACTTATCCTTCAGATCTCGTTTGCTCCCCTTTTCTCAGGAAAAACCTTTGCCTACTCCACCAAGACAAACAGAGTACGTTGTCATAGTCCCTGCAGTCTTCCTTTGTAGAATTGACATTTTTAGGAATAACCGATTTCATGTCCATCTCCCCCACCCAACCATATGGAAGTGGGGACACGATCATGTTATTCTACTGTGCATCCTCAGAGTGCCTGGCAATTCACAGAATAAATGTTGCAAAATTAATTGCACGATTCTCCACATTTAAGATGCAGGGGTTCTTTGTTTTGTTTCCTGCCCATGTTGATAATCCACCTGGTTTAATTGCCTTCACCTTCAGAAACAACTTTTCACTCTTAATTAGAGGGCACACATTCTTTGTTAAATCCACCACGTAGTTGTGAAGAAGGAGTGTTGCTCATAAAAACTCGACTCATTGAAGCCCATCCCCGTCAAGTATGATAAATGAAATAAAAGAGAATTAAAAATCCATGAATTGAAGGCACCACGGGACCTACGCTGAAGGCGCTACCCCGAAGGCACAGGTCTCCACAGAATTTCTCCCTCCTCCTCCCCTGGGACCCAGAACCTCCACCCTTCTAGGCTCGCTGGCTCATGTGCCGCCTCCACCCTGAACATAAACAGCTGTTCCCCGGACATCACCACCCTCAACTTTGCCAACTTACTCCGCATGCACTTTGACCAGGAACACCCCGGACCTGTGGACTGGGGGCCGCTGGCGGAGTTTAAAAAAAAAAAAAGAAAGAAAGAAAAGAAAAAGGAAAGGTGAAACCACTGGTTTTGCGGCCACGAGTTGCGGGGTTCACCTCAGAACTTTCCTGAGGTGGCAGCGCAGCCGTATTCCCCTCCGCCACACTGGGACCCATCTGGTTCCCTTGCTTGGGAGCATGTGGGGAGCTGTGGGAGTAGAGGGAGCTGCATGAGTGGCACAGAAGCGGCGGGAACCGCAGCAACAAGACGTGGAAGAGGCAATGCAGGTGCAGACGCTTGACAGAAATATATATATTCTTTTAATGAAATGGTGGGGGGAAATCTCGCCATCTTTAAAGGAAGAGTGGATCTTATCAGAGGCCTGAATACCCACAGCCGCAGTAACCGCAGAGCAACTGTGAGCCCCAGAACGCTGGTCCCAGGCAGTGAGAACACTTGGACTCAAAGGAGTGCTCCACCGCACCACGAAAAGGAGAGAACTACATAACCAGACACCTGGAGAAGAGAGATCATGGGGAGACAAAGAAACAGCCCGCATATGAAAGAAAAGCAGGCATCACCAGAATAGGAAGTAAATGAGTTAGATGCAAGCAGCCTACCAGAGCAAGAATTCAGAGTAATGATCATAAGATGGCTAAAAAGAATGGAAAACAAATTTGACAATATGAGTAAAAACCAAGAGGAAATGAAGAACCAAGAAGAAATGAAAAATGACATCGTTACTGCAAAGAACTCAATAGAAAGCATCAAGAGTAGACTAGAAGAAGCAGAGGACCACATCAGTGAGCTAGAAGACAAGATGGGAAAAAATACCCAATTAGAACAGCTTCTGGAAAAAAAAATTAAAAAGCAGGAGGAGAGCCTAAGGGAACTTTGGGACAATACAAAACAAAACAATATTAGAATAATAGGATTTCTAGAAGGGAAGAAAAATGAGGAAGGCATAGAAAAAATGTTCGAAGAAATAATGACAGAAAACTTTCCTGAGATAAAAAAGAAAAAACCCACACATATCCAAAAAGCTTGCAGAGTCCCAAGCACAATGAATCCCAAAAGACCGACGCCAAGGCACATTATAATTAAATTGGCAAATACCAACAACAAAGTAAGAATCTTAAAAGCAGCCAGAGAGAGACAGAAAGTTACATATAAAGGAAACCCCATCAGACTAGTAACTGACTTCTCAACAGAAACTCATCAGGCCAGAAAGGGGTGGGTGGGGGGGGGGGAAATTCATGAATTAAGAAAAAAAAATTGTCACAGGGACAGGCCAACCCACGTGTAAATGGATATAATATTTTTAAAAAAGTCTTTTAAATAAGTGGGAAACTATGAACTATATAGTTAATTCATTGGAAAAACTAGCCACCTGTTTCAGGGAGACAATGAAAATAGACCCTGACTCATGCTGTTCACCAGCCATTTTATTTTTTAAAAAAATATATTTGTATTGATTTCACAGAGGAAGGGAGATGGAGAGAGAGAAACATCCATGATGAGAGAGAATCATTGATCAGCCACCTCCTGTATGCCCTCTACTACAGATCCAGACTCCAACTATGGGATGTGCCCTGACTAGGAATATAACCCTTCTGGTTCATAATTCAATGCTCAAGGACCAGGCTCACTATCCATTGTAGACAGATTAAAACACTAATCATCTAAGAATTTTATTTAATAAAAGACTAATAAGAAAATTGACTGTACCTCCACTATACCCACAAGCCACGACTACCAGCCAATCAGGAGCAAGTATGCAAATTAACCCAACCAAGATGGCTACAACCACAGAGCAAGCAAGAGGCTTGGGTTTCCCTGGCAATGGACGAAGCCAAGCTTCTTGCACACCCTGGATGGCCCAGGCTTCGACTCAAGGCTATAAAGTTTCAATTATAGAAGGTAAATAAATCCCAACAAAAATGTCTGTGGCCACAGATCAAGCAGGAGGCTTGGCTCTGCTCAAGGCTACAAAGTTTCAATTATAAAAGATAAATAAATCCCAGATATCAGGGCCTCTGCTTGGGTCACCTTTGTGTGTAGCAAGCCTGAAAACCAACACAGGCCCCTTGCCCAGGCTGCCCCATGCCCCAAGGGAACCCCCACCCTGATCTGGGACACCCTTTGGGGCAAACCAGCTGGCCCCCACCTGTGCAACAGGCCTCTATCCTATCCAATAAAAGAGTAATATGCAAATTGACCATCACTCCAACACATAAGATGGCTACCACAAGATGGCCAACAGGAGAGGGCAGTTGGGAGGGACCAGTTGGGGGCAATCAAGTAGGCAGGGGAAGGCAGTTATAGGCAATCAGGCTGTCCAGAGAGTGGTTAGGGGGTGATCAGGCTGGCAGGCAGAAGCAATTAGGGGCAATCATGAAGGCAGGCAGGCAAGTAGTTGGAAGCCAGCAGTCCTGGATTGTGAGAGGGATGTCCTACTGGGATCAGGCCTAAACGGGCAGTCGGACATCCCTTGAGGGGTCCCAGATTGGAGAGGGTGCAGGCTGGGACACACCTCCTGTGTATGAATTTCGTGCACTGGGCCTCTAGTAACAATATAAGGAGAAAAAAAATTGAGGATTAGACAAGGCTCTTAAACCAGATATAAGAGTCAGCCATGGAGCATGCAGAAAGGATCTGTGGGAGGCAGAAGATGAGTGTGAGCCAGGTAGTGCTCCCTCAGACTGGCTGAGAGAAGACAGCAGTTTGGTCTGAAAGGCAGTGATGACAAGGGGCAGATGATCCTAGACATCTAGGGGCCACAATATGGGTGGGGGGAGGGGTAAGAAGGTTAGTCTATCGCACTAAGAGGGCCAGACCAGGAGGAACTTGGCTGGGAAGGCTTTCTCCTGAGGGCGTATGGTGACCGAGGGCAGTGCCTGTCCCAGGAGAGGCACCCAGGAGGGACTGAACCCACGAACACATAGGTGTCATGTTGTAAAAGCTACACACCTGAGCTTTATATGTTACTAACCAATGTTACCCCAATACATTACATTTAAAAAATGACAAAACAAAAGATGGCTTCAGCCCCAATGATCAGAAACACACAACCACATCTTTCACTTCCTTACCCTGACTTGTGCCTCCACAAGACCTCGTTGAAACCTCGGTGTCTTGCATTACAATGGAAAACTTAGTAAGGCCCATATGTCTCTGAACCAGAAATTTCTTGTTTCTTTAAAGACTTCAATGACAAGAAAATCAGTACTAGATCCTTTTCCCCTCATGCTAATTATTAGTGTATTTTAAAAGTCCATTTTTCTGCATAAGTACTTTTAGTAATGGGCTACCATTACCGTCCTTATTGAAAACAATCACACTTCATAGTAAGAAGTCTTATTGGTATGTTATCAACTGCCAACTGTAATATGAAAATTGAGATTAGATTGTCTAAGCCCCCAATAATTTATCTGCCTGTTCAGCACTATTCATTGAGCCGCTATGATGTGCCCAGCACTATTCTAGTCACTGGAAACAGAGCAGCAACCAAAACAGACAATCACGCTTGCGGGTGGGGAGCTTGTTTTCTCGCTGTGAAGTATAAATGATTCACAAGGAACAAGTAAAATGTATGCTGCAGTAGCGGGTAATAGGTATTCAGGGGAAAGGAAGCAGAAGCCCGGGTAGAAAGAGAAGCAGTAATTGCTAAGTAGCCAGGAAGGGTCGTGCCTGTGAGTGATAGCTGAGAACGTGCTGGGAGGAGGTGAAGAGAGGCGATGGGAGGATAACCAGCAGGGACCATTCTTGTGAGGAGGGAAGGGAACACACAAAGCCCCTAGCTTGGAGTGCCAGTCACGCTGGGTCCGGTGGCGACCAGTGCGGCCGGTGCAGAAGGGGCCAGGCCCAGCCTGAGGGGGGATGGCTAAAGGGTGGCGGGCAGATGCCTGGGCCCTAGGAGCCATTTTAGGGTTTGGGGTTTTAGTTGTTAAGAGGCTAGTTCAGGCCACTGGGCTGAGACTCGAGTGAAGGGGCCAGGGCAGAGCAGAAGCCAGGAGGAGGCAGGGCTACGATCCAAATGGGGTAACCTCTCAGTGACGTTAAGACCTCAGTCTTGAGGAGTCCAACTTCAGCAAGAATTGTCAACATTTGTTTAAATAAATGTTTTAATTAGTTCAAGGTATAGATGTCATGAGCCAGGGAGCATCCCCAAAGCACCCACACGTTGTGTCTTTCCCCAATGCCAGGCTTCTGAGGAGAACCCTTCCCCAGAAGCTGACAGCCACACACAGAAAGGGGAGTGTATGCCACAGAAGTGAGCAGAGCGAGCGACCAGTGTGGAGTCTTGGAGCCGAGTTCTTACAGCCACCAAGGCTGGAGTCCCACTCATGGTGTAACCAGACAACCAAGCAGTCCAGGCTGCCTGTCACTCCTGAGCCAATTCCACAGAGACAGGGTTGAATCCTATGGGAGTGCTTATTCCAATATTGTCAGCAGCATGGGAGAGCAGCAGGTCACCCACAGACATCTGCTCTGCCCCCCACCATAAGCTGGCTATTAGATGGGATAGGATAAAGATGACTTGGGGAAATAGGCCAAAGGGTACGCTAAAGTGGCAGCTCACAGGTAATTGGGGCTGGGGGTCTTCAAAGGGCTGATGGCTCTGGTTTCTGCAACAAGGTTGTTGGTCTTCCAGTGATAAAGGCAACTCCTGGCCAGGTTAGAATGTGCCTTCTTTAACCAGAACAACACAGTCATGGCTAACAGAGCATAATTAATATTTCTTACAATTATCGCTGGTCCACACACATCCCTTTTCTGCCCCTATCTTTATCCGTGTCCAGAGGGATTCCCTATCCACACATTCAGACTTGTGGTTTGGGCATTCCTGGCCCCTCCTAAGGGCGCCCCCTTCACACCCCGTTGCCTCAGTCTTGACATAGCACTTGGCATAAGCAATCATGGCTGGCAGTGACTCCACACTGATTGATTTGTCAACAATGGTTCTGAAAGTCCCCTCCACTCTTGCTCTATGTGCACTAAAACAGAGTTGATACAGCAGATCAAGGACCAGGGCAAACACAGACTGAGCAAACAGGGCTTGTTTTAAAAAAGTACATATTTGTTGTCTACTAATACATCACTATTAAAACTCAGTTATGTTTCCTTTGTTGTCATAACCATTTACAATTACCAGTAATTTAAGGAACTGAGATAAATACTGTAATTATGTAGACCTCATTATGTGAGTATTTAAAAAACAATTTTCTTCCCCAGAGTTGTAAAATGTTATAAGTTGATTTATTGTTTTAATTTTACTTTATGTTTCATTTTTAGATTCAGAGAATATGAAATCATTGCATTGTAACTTGGAACCATTTTGTTAAATATTTATGCCATACATTAAACATCTTCAACCTAGACCAAATTGGTAGGGGTTTCTCCCAATTATAGCCCCACTATTAATGCTTAGACACCATGTCTAAGCATTACATAGTTTTCGGTATCATCCTCTTTGGCACCAGTGTAATACTTACTTTTTAAAAATATATATATATTATTGATTTTTTAACAGAGAGGAAGAGAGAGGGATAGAGTTAGAAACATGGATGAGAGAGAATCATAGATAAGCTGCCTCCTGCACACCCCCTACTGGGGATGTGCCTGCAACCAAGGTACATGCCCTTGACCAGAATCGAACCTGGGACCTTTCAGTCCGCAGGCCAACGATCTATCCACTGAGCCACACTGGTTTTGGCGTAATATTTACTTTTTAAGACTGGCAATCAAAGTACGCATAAAGTTCAATTTTGTTACAGTAAGCGTTAAAAAATGTGAACATTTTGAGACCTCAAGTTACTGGCAGTCTAACATGTCCAAGATGGGGGCATAAGGGAACTAGGGGTGACATGGACAATAACAACTCCTGGGTGCAAGCCACACTGCCTTTCAATCCCAGATTCTCCCTCTCAGCTACCTTTCCTCTCCCAGCAGTGAAATTCTGAGTCCATGATGCAATGCTAAGGGTGAACAAATGGGCAATGGAGTCACAAGGTTTCCCCGTGGGTGCTGCAAAGCAAAAGGCAGTAAAAGGAGAGGAGACCACCGTTCACTATGCTGCAGCTTTTGCTGGATGTCTAGCCAGCCTTTCAATGTCATAGCTTAATAAGGGCACAGGGCACAGGAGAAGGCCAAGGGCACTGTCGCAGTCCTAACTTATCCACTGTTTTCCACGTAGCGCCCCATTATTTTTCTCGCCTTTTACTGTAAACAGTGACACGCACGCTAAGGATAGCCAGCAGCTCACGATCAGCATTCACGCAGGACACGCGTGTGCAACCCGCAGAGTGCAGAGCATGCCGGGGAGGCCCGCCACCTCACCTCCCTTCTTAGCAGGGCGGGCAGGCGAGGCTTGCTCACGAGTGTGGATGACATCAGCCTACTGGTGAGTAACCGCTCCCCCGCCCCCAGAGACCCCGCCCTCCCAGCAACGCGGAAATCTCGCGAGAACCTTCTTCCTCTCTGAACTGACGGAGGGTCCCTCAGGAGCGAAGGTGTGGCCGGGGGCGGTGTTTTGCCTTCATTCAGCTTCCGTGACGGCAGAAGGCGACCCCTCCGGGGCTGCCCGAGTGTGAGCACCCTGGCCTGGAGGAAGCGGGAAAGGTGGAGGCCGGGGCAGTCCTGGAAGGGAGGCCCGGCCCGCCGAGGTCTCACTCGCGCAGGGGCCCCGCCCCCGCGGCCACGCGCCGCCCAGTCCTGAGGCCCGTCGGCCCACCCCGCCTCTCCCCACGTGGGCGCCCCCCGACCGCACTGGGGGCAGGCTGGGGTCGCCGAGGGTCTTGGGGGCCGCGTGGTGGGAGGCAGTCGTTCAGGCGCCGGCCCACCCGCCCGGCACGTGCCCCTTCGACCTCCCCGCCCCGGCGTCAGGCCCCGCCCACCGCCGCCCCTCACCGCTGGGTCCCGCCCTCGGTCCGCCCCTCCGCGATGGAGCCCCGCCCCGGGCCGCGCGCCTCCGCCCCGCCCGCGGGCCCAGGATCATTCGCAGCTGCTGGCTGCTCGCGTCTCGCCCCGCGCTGGCGGTTTTCTATTTCCCGGCCCCGTCGTTGAACACTGCCTCTGCGGCGGGGAGGGCGGCGGGGGAGAAGGGCGGTGCGGCGGCCGGAGGGGCCGCGGGGCCGTGCGGAGGAGCAGGAGCCCGCTGCGGTCGCCCCCGCCCCGCGCGATCCGGCGGGCGGCCACTCGGACGCGGGCAGCGAGCGGGCCCCGGGCAGCCCGGCCCCAGGATGGCCTCCACCACCACCTGCACCCGGTTCACGGACGAGTACCAGCTCTTCGAGGAGCTTGGAAAGTAAGCGCGGCGCCGGGGAGGCGGGAGGGTGCTCTCCGTGGGGACGGGTCGGGCCAGGCGCCCTGCCCCCCTACGCCCCCGCCCTCCCGCCCGCCTCGGAGCCGGCGGTCCCAGCAGCCGCAGAACCCCTAGTTGTAGACGGTTCTCGGCAAGCGGAGGTGCCTCCGGAGCCGGAGGGGCGACCACGCGCAAACGGGGACGCGCTGTTCCCGCAGTGCCGTGTCCAGAGAGGGGCTCGGGCAAGGCAGACCCTGCCCCGCGCTACTGCCACCCTCGTCCCGGCTGACCCTCGCCGCCCCCTCCCACGCTCGCGCTCATCCCCGCCTTCCTCGGAGGACTTACACGCGGCCGGAGAGCCCGTTGGATGTCGTGGTGTCCCCGGGGTGGCCTAGCGGTGCGTGAACCTGCGGGGCCGCTGGAGATGTGCGGGGAGAGAACAGGGACCTGCCCAGGCCCGTGCGCGGGGACCCCGGGGCTGGAGGTGTGCTGGGAGTCGCGGGATTTGCTGAGGCGCGGGCTGTGCCCTGGGACGCAGGGGCGGCACGGATGCTGATTTATGATTTATGCAACATCTGACCCAAACCCAGGCCTGTGCTCTGCTTTCACTATTACCGATGAGAGGGTGCGGTGTATGATGATGTTCGTGTAGCTGAATTAAAAGAAATGGAAATATCTTTTAAATGGAATGAACTTTATCCTTCTATGTTTGTGCGTTGTTGTTAAAACATGGAGAATATGTCTGAAGAGCAGCTTAATTTAAATCTCTCCCCTCCCCCAACCCAAAAACAGAGAAATCACCATATCAGGGTTTTTTAAACCACACAAATGTTCCCAAGATTTATGTTTTAATGAAAACCATCGCCATCTTTGCTCACTTGAAGCCACCCACGTTAATTTTTTTCTTACCAGGATAAATAGCAGCAGGTTTTTGCTGCTCTTCCTCAGCTCTGCTCTCTCTGCAGGGTTTTTTTCTGGAGCATTTGGTGCGGTGTGAGTGTGAACTGGAAAAGGTTTTCCTATTTCATGTGCAGACAGGAGCCTAGAAATTGGCAGTCCTTGTCATTTTGTTGATTAATAATGTGTGCTCCCAGTTAAATAAGATTTACTTTGTTCTCAGCATCAGGGCTGGTCTGAGTTTCCAGGAAGAGTGGGTCATTTTCAGGATATTACAATAGTGCACTGATATTTGAAAATTCAGTACATTCAACAAAATGTCATTTTTAAGTAACTATCAGAGCTGATTATAGAGATGACCGGGTAATTTTTTTATTTTCAGGGGGGCTTTCTCAGTGGTGAGAAGATGTATGAAAATCCCTACTGGTCAAGAATATGCTGCCAAAATCATCAACACCAAGAAGCTGTCTGCCAGGGGTAGGTGCTCTCCACTGCACCTGTCTGTCACCTGTGTTTCTCAGGCCCACTGTGGTTCTCTTGCAAGTCATCACATCCTTGCAGCTGAATTATAGACTTAGGTCGTGTGTCACATACTGAGATTAGTTTTCTGAATGCCTCTTGGTCTATACAGTTTAAAAATAAATGAACAAATATAATTTAACAAGTTTTTATAAAAATTCTGTTTTCCTCTGAGCAATAACACAAATAACTATATTTCAAAGCAAATAAATGTCATGAAGTGTATTTTGCCTTTAGCTCTACTGTGAAATAACTTTCAAAAACTGCTGGAATGGAAAAAATGTAAGTCTCACAACTATCATTGTTTCCTTTTGCTTTTGAGAGGAAAAATAGGTCAGAGCTCAGTTGATTCATATAGTTCAGTTGTAGTTACACTTGAACTTAATTCATCAAGGTATGTTTAACGCTCATTGCTTTGGGAGGAAAAGTTTGAGTGCTGTATTCTAGGAAGTTCAGCCGTGTTGACATTTCCATGCGCAGTGCAGACCCCCCTCGGCCTTCGCACTGAGATTGCTCACAGGCCGGAGTGTGTTCTGCACATGCCTGGTGGCCACACAGATAACTCATGCTTGTGAATAGCTGTTGACATAGCAAGAAACTTGGAGCACCCTCCCTGCATCGTGTTACCTCTGAGCTCATGAGAAAGTACTTCCACTGGAATGTGAGGCACCCCAGTTATTGTGAGACTGTGCCTAAGGTATCACCATGGGAATTTATGGCTTAACGAAAGAAAGAGGAAGTCAAAATGAACAAAATGCCATAGTGTAAGCCCATTTCAGTGACCTGGTTTATTTTATTTTAAGTAATAAGAAAAGAAATTCCATTAAGGATTAATTTGTCTTCAAAAAAAGTGCTGCTGCCTCGGCCTCTGGTCTCACTGTGTTTGGTCTCTGCCAGGATTTCTTTATTTGTTGCGAATCTGCCTTGCCGTGGCCTGTGGGTGGAGGCTGGCATTTCAGCGTGTGGGTTCGGGTGGGGTTTGTTGTGATTCTGAGGAGCCTCGTGCTGAGCAGGCCCAGGCTACAGGGCAGATGCAGCGGAGGGTGGGAGCACGTGGCTCAGCGGTGCTCCCTTCCAGCTGCTGCTCCCACAGGAAGGCTCTACAGCTGAGGGGAGCTGCTAAACTATAAGAACATTTTAGTTGTTAAAACGTGGAGGGGACCAGCCTCCCAGTGTATGCCACCGCCCCCTGCGCGGGGCCGGGTGCCTGGGCACCAGTGAGAGCACTTCTTTCCCAGGCACCTCCACCTCCCAGAGCCCGGAGGCTGATTTCTCTCCGAGCAGACACTGTGCTTCCTCAGCGGTTTCTTGAATTGGAGCTGCCCCTCTTCATCCACCTGACCAATGCTAAGAGGCAGACGCCATTTCCACTCACACGCACTGACAGCACTCTCCTCTCCTCTGCCTCTGCCTTCCTCCTCCCCAGCTCCTGCCCCCTCCCTGCCCATCCTCTGCTTAAAGAACAGTCTGCACCCCAAGCCACCTTGCTCTCCTATCTATCATGGGGGGCACGCCCCCCCGTCATCTTCATTCCGGAGAGGTGGGGATGCTAGAGAGACGGGCAGACCAGCCTCCCGCTCTCCTCCCCTCTCCGTGGACTGCGGGCGGTTCCTCACTTGCTTGGCCTTAACCTGCTGCAGCTGTCAAGTCACTCCTCTGCCTGCTAGCTGCTCCTGGGCACGCACTCACTTCCGGTGAGCCTCAGTTTCCTCACCTTGAAAACGGGATAAGACCAGAACACCTTCTGTTGTGGGGCATGTGAGGAGTGACGAATTACCACCAACGGCTCTGTGCTGGCGTGGTGGTTAGCTACTGTTATCTCTGTGGGCTGTGGTGAGCAGCTAGTGAGGTGGCGCATCTGGCGGAAGGTCAATCAGAGAGGCAGTGGCAGCCCTGATTGACTGGGAACCCAATTGCTTCAAGGCTCTACTGCATCACAGGTAAAGCTGCATCCGTTTCTGTATTATTTTGATTGCAGGGTCTTCATCAATCAAACTGGAGGAGAGGGTGCCCAGACAGTATCATGGGTGGTTGTGAGGATTCACTGAATTGTATGAGAGTCACTTCTTAAATTGCAAAGTGCTGTGTCAGCTTTATCTATTATTATTGCTCACCTGAAAATACTACAGTACTTTTCCTTCAAGAAGTTTATTTTATATTGTCAAAACAATTGAACTGTTATAAATTACTTGTGCCTTTGAATGTATACATTTGTTTAATTTATACCCATATTAAATTATAAACGTGGGGGAGAAATACCATGCTTTTGTTTGTAGTGTAACATGCCATAGCCTGGAGGACACAGGATGGCTTGGTAGAGGGACCAGACCAGACATGGCTCTGAAGTGGAGTGGAAAGGAGGGAGGCACCTCGTTTATTCAGAACAAGCACATGGGGTGTGAAGTCGTCTGTAAAGAGTGTATCAGAGCACATGCTTTAAACATGGGTTCTCCTTAAAAACACTCCATTCCCAGAATACAATGATCCTAAAACACTACTATTACAAACATTTTATGTAAAGAGAAAGTAGGATGAAATGCAAAATAGCATGCTAATTTTTTTGTTTTTCAGGGGTGCATATGGTATTTTTTGTGAAGCATGTAATTTTTTTGGGCAAAATTTTGTGTTTCATTTGAAATGCCACATACCTTTGTAAATCCGAGTTTTAAACCCATTAGTTTTAAAGACCAACCAGACAGGTCCTTCAGCCAGAATAATGTTCTGTAAATACAACATTACGGCTGAAGAAGAAGGCCATTGTCAGTGACTGTCATCCAAGACCCTAAAGGGATCGCCAAAAATGTGGCTGCATTCCTGCACAAATTTGCACACCCAGGCCAGTCACCCTGGGCCTTCTTCCGTGGTCTTGGTGGGTTTCCAGCAGACCTTCTCAGCTACCCTTCCCCTCAAGCTGCTGGTCATACACACTATACTTGGGAGACTCAGAGTCTTGAAGAATTTCATTTCTTTTGTGTTAACACCTGCACACAGGGCTTCCTCATGCAATTCTGATCAGATAGATAAGTATACTCTTATAATTTGGCTTGTTTTAAAAATAAATAATGTAGCATGCTGGTGTGCTCAGTGGTTGACCTTTGACCTATAAAACAGGAGGTCACAGTTCAATTCCTGATCAGGATACATGCCCGGGTGGTGGGCTCGATCCCCAGTATGGGAGGTAGCCCATCCATGATTCTCTTTCATCATTGATGTTTTTCTCTCCTTTTCCCTCTCCCTTCTTCTCTGAAATCAATAAAAATGTCTTTAAAAAAAATAAAAACAAATAATGTAGAAATGTCTCAAGCATCTGATAATTTATATATGTAATTTCTGTCTTCTAAGAAGTTTTGTTTTAGATAGGAATAGAAAGCATGCTTGGTAAATGCTAGGTAGTGGTCCTTGGATTTTATCTCACATTTTACCATGAGAATTAGAAATTAGATTAGTTGGTCAGTTGATCCCAAGCAGTTAGGTTAGTACTTAGGTAGTGCTAATGTGGCTTGCCATCTTGATTTTTTTGTCTGTTTTGACATGATTGTGACTTTGAGGTGTTTTTAGGCGTTGGAAGGTCCCGCAGGACAGTGCTGAGGGCAGAGCCAGTGGCTGGGGGCCCCGATGACGGGTGTCTTTAGAAATAGGACAAGGGGTGGGTTTTGCTGTAAAGCCTCCCCGGCTGAAAGGCTTTTATGGTCGCGGTGACTTGCTGCGCGTCTCCCACTGTATGTTTTGATCATTAGAAACCAGTGCTGTGCCAGAAGGTCCCTGTTTTTGTTAAATATAATGAATTCTAATGGAAGCTTAAAATAATTATGCTATGATCAGAGTAGTTACCTTTACTCTGCTATGGAAGTTAGAAAAGGGTTTCAAACTGTATTTTTCTATAAATCTTCAGACATAATGCAATTAAATCATGTTGGTAGTCTTTGATGTTGCTACTTTTGTTAATTCCTACATATTGATAGCTTTATAAAACTACTTGGCCATGTACACAAAATTAGGTCTCAGTTGTGAAACCTAAAGGTTGAATATATGTTCTGAAGTTTCTTTGTTTTCTATAATAGGTATGTCAATATAACTCCTATTACTTTTTCCTTATTTTGGCATTTAGATAGTCCAGAAATTATGTAATTTTTCAGCCTGTGGTTACTTTTCTTGAAGTATAAATAGATGAGATGATAGATGAGTCGACTTGTTCTGAATGTTATTGATTTGATTATTTAGAACCCATTAAATTAGTATTTTTTAAAGTTTCTTGGCTCCAACAGTGTTTTAAGAAAAATTAGTAAATCATTTTTATTTTTGTTCATAGAATCTCTATAACTCTTCAGTTATTGGTCCCCAAAATGGCATGTGTCATCCTTACCATGTGGTGTTTAGTTATGTTTAATTGTATTTCTATTCTCACACAGGCCCTGACATTAGACATTTATTTTCCTCTTTTGGTGAATGAGAATATTATTGATATTCAAAACCAATTAGGAAATAAAAATGAAGGTATGTATCTACATTTCTAGGAAATAATAAAAATCCTTTCTGTGTTCCAGCGTCAATAAAATAAGGTAAACGTAACAAGCTGAGGTTGTCAGGTACCTGGCTTTGACCCTGATAACCAGGGTTAGCTTCTGTCTGGCAGATTCTGTGGTAAGAGTTGAGCACCCTGGGAACCTCATTGTTATACAGTGAGTCAGTGCTTGCCCTTCCCATTGAC
This sequence comes from Vespertilio murinus, assembly GCA_963924515.1. Taxonomy (NCBI): domain Eukaryota; kingdom Metazoa; phylum Chordata; class Mammalia; order Chiroptera; family Vespertilionidae; genus Vespertilio; species Vespertilio murinus. Next base: position 104,965,252 of record OZ004708.1, read on the forward strand.
ACACAGAATTAACCCAATGTAAAGTTTAGTAATTCCTTCTTATAGTTCTTGTAATGGTAACTGTGAGTTGCTATGAAGCACATAGTAGTAGTTTCTTGGGCATTTAATTTCTTTTGTTGAATGGAATTTTAATTAATTTGTGACAGTCTTCCTTGGCTGATATTGAGGCAGCCACCCTGTAAGTGTCTCTAGGGCTGGGTTGGTATTTTTAAAAAACATCTTTCTCTCCATTTGTTAGAGTATAATGCGTACAAGGTTTTAAAAAATTATTGGCAATGAATTAGTGATTGTGTACCTAAGAGGTGTGTTAAAATTTTTAAGATAGTTTCACTTAACTGTGATACATTAAATGGAGTATCTGGCAATATTTTTAGTCTAAAATGTAATAACTTTTTAATAGTAACTTATATTTCATACTACTTTATAGATTACTAATCACATTCACATATGTGACCTTACTTTAAGTGTTTTTATTTAATAAACTGGTGGCCTGGTACATGGAATTCATGCACAGGGTGGGAGGGGTTCCTCAGCCAGGCCTGCAGTCTCCAGTCTGAGATCCCTCTCGAAATCCAGAACCGCTGGCTCCTAAGCACTCACCTGCCTACCTACCTGATGCCCCTAACTGCTCCCCTGCTGGCCTAAACCCCTAACTGCCTATGTGCTCCCCCTTCCTCTCCACACCTTCAGAGCCTGGCACAGGAGTGCTGAGAGCTTTCTGCTGAGGCCCTGCCCCCCCACCCTGTCCTGATGGCCCCCTCCTGGCCAGTGACGCCATGAGCCTGGGCGCGCTTCTGCCAGAGGGGCAGGGAGGACCACCATGACCCGTCCTGACACCACTCTTTGGGCCGGTGGCATTGTGAGCCCGCACAAGCCTCCACTAGGGTGGCCAACCCCGGCTGCAGCCTCATGTCCTGGTGGTGCAAGTTCTTGCCCCCATCCCCGCCCAGCAGCTCCTGCCTGCAGGTCCCTGTGTCCGGAACAGTCAGCGTGATGTTAGCACTGGGCAGGCCTGTGCGTGACTGGGACACCATTAGGACCAATTAGCATATTACCTCTTTATCTTATCTAATAAAAGAGTTATATGCAAATTGACTGTCACTCCAACATACAAGATGGCCACCCCCATGTAGTCAAAGTTGGTTGCCCCATGCGGACACAAGATGGCTGGCAGGGGAGGGCAGTTGTGAGGGACCAGGCCTGCAGGGGAGGGCAGTTGTGAGGGACCAGGCCTGCAAGGGAGGGCAGTTGGGGGGGACCAGGCCTGCAGGGGAGGGCAGTTAGGAGCGACCAGGCTGGCAAGGGAGGGAAGTTAGGGGTGACTGGGCCAGCAAGGGAGGACAGTTGGGACCAGACCTGCAGGGGAGCGGAGTTAGGATTGACCAGGCCTGCATGGGAAGGTAGTTAGGGGCAAACAGGCTAGCACGGGAGCAGTTAGGCAAACAGGCTCGCAGGGAAGTGGTTAGGGGTGATCAGGCTGGCAGGCAGAAGCAGTCAGGGGCAAGCAGGCAGGCAGATAGATGAGTGGTTGGGAGCCAGCAGTCCTGGATTGTGAGAGGGATATCCAACTGCCCATTTAGACCCAATCCCACCGGGATCGGCCTAAATGAAAGTGGGCAGTCAGACATTCTTCAAGGGATCCCAGGTTGGAGAGGGTGCAGGCTTGGCTGAGGGAGATCCCCTCCAGCCTTTTGCATGAATTTCATGCACCGGGCGGGGCGGGAGGAGGAGAGTGAGAGAGAGTATGTGTGTTTGTGTGTGTGTGTGTATTGAATGGTTACAAGGGAGAAGTATTAGGAAAAATAAGGCTTACCTACCAAATAGATGTCATGGAAGACTTAAGGGTGCTAGAGTCTGGCCTGAATCAGGTGCTGTGTGTGGGTTTTCAAAGGAGGTCATATTCTTTCTGCCCAGAGAGACCGAGGAAGGCTCTCATCTTATATGGACTGAAATACAAATTTAAACCACAACACAGCTGGTGTTCAAGTACCAAAATGCAAATAAACAATTTGGAGAGATTGTTCAAAATAGCTTTAATATCTGCTTGTAATGAAAATGTTACTTTATTCATATGGTAAACTTATTGCAACTATCAATATAAAGTTATTTTTAGAATTAAATAATTTTAAATGAAGTTGAACATTTTTAGGTGACAGAATTCTATGATTCCAGTTAAGGTAGATATAACAATACTTCTTAAGGTGAATTCATAGACCTTTCGTCTGCCAGAATCTGTCTCTCTCCAGGATGGGGAAACTGGGAGGTTTGAGGGGGAGAAAAGTCAGCTTTATTTGTTGTTTGTTTGCTTTTGATTCTTACTATCTTAAGTATCATTACTGTTACATACAGAGCAACAGCATTACTGATTCTTTTAGCTTATCTCTTTTCTGACACTACATTCTCCTTCTAACTTCTTGGGACTTTATTACTACCAAATAAATAATAATCATCATAATAGTAATAATAATAATAAAATATAAGTGTTATTAGTCATTATTTAAAGAGAACCTTCTAAGCACCAGGTATGCACTTAAAGACACTTTGTATATTTAATCTGCACAGCGCCCTCTGGTAGACAGTGCTTTCTCCATCTTTAAATAGAGAGACCTGAGGCTCGGTGTCATAACAAAGTTTCCCGATCCTCAGGGAAGAAAGAAATAATTTGGGAATTAGAAATTAATCACTGGACTTGGCGTTCGTTAGCCATGAAACGTCGGCTCCCTTTCCTTCCCTGTGTGATCCGCTCTCCAGGTGCTTGCTTTGACACTTAGGTTTCATAGAAGCTCGTTGTAAAAAGGGTTTGGTGAGACTTTATGGAGTTCTGATACACAGTGGATGGCACTTATTTGTATATGGAGATGATTTGATGATTTGGTAAAGGTGGTGTGGCCAGCTGTCACAGCTGCTGTGTCTGTCATCCCAGAGCCAGCAGGAGGCCTGGAACAGCTGCCTCCAAGCTGGAGGCCCTGGGCCGATGGCACGTCTGCAGCGCCTGCCCTGTGGTCCCCCCCCCCCCCCCCCCCGCAGGCTTTCCTTGTGGGGTGTGTTACCAGAAATCAGGGGTTTTGTGATTCTACAGCTTTAAGTGGACATACACACACACACACACACACACTTTTAGAAAATATGCTATTCTTTTCATATTCCAAAATGCCATTCATATTTTTAAAAGGCAACTTAAGGTTGTAGTCATGGTGGCAGAAGTGGTATGTGAAAATTAGCTCAACTGAACATTTTGGCCATTTAGAAACTTTAACCATTATGAATGTTTTATTTTAATTAAGCAAATTGTATGTGCTTTTTATATTAAAGATTGTACATAAATATTGGTTAGGTACAGAGAGAATTATACAATCTGGACACACCTCTGAAATACGTTCTTAATTATTTGTTAGTAATTTGTATAAAAACATTTAAAATTATATAAAATTATAGAATCAGGAAATACAGAAAAGTAGAAGACATATTTAGAGTTTAATATCCCCAATCACTGTTAATGTTTTGTCTTCTTTTTAAAAAAAATAATTCTCAGAATACTGGACTAAAATATACAATTTTGTGTACTCCTTAATATTGTAAAATTTCTTTTCTTTAAAATTTTAAAAATATATTTTACTGATTTTTTACTTTCACTCCGAAGGCCGACGCTTTATCCATTGAGCCAAACAAGTCTCAGCTTCTTCTTTAAATTTTCTTAAAATATATTTTTAATTGATTTTTTATAGAGAGGAAGAGAGAGGGATAGAGAGTTAGAAACATTGATGAGAGAGAGAGAGAGAGAAACATCGATCAGCTGCCTCCTGCACACCTTCTACTGGGGATGTGCCTGCAACCAAGGTACATGCCCTTGACCGGAATCGAACCTGGGACTTTTCAGTCCGCAGGCTGACGCTCTATCCACTGAGACAAACTGGTTTTGGCAGTATCCCCCATTTTTAAAAAGATCTTAGCATCTATAAAAAGCTAACTTCCTAGTTTTATTGACATGAAGGACTGGGTGCCTGTGGTTTTAAAGGGGAAATACTCAATGTGCCTGTATTTACAGCGGAGTGTTCTTGAGCTGAGGTAGGAGCTGCATCTGTGGAGCAGAAGCTGCTGCCGCTTTAGAAATGGTGACTCGGGTGGTACCGTCTGTGGGAAGCGGCTGTGGGGAACCCCACTTCCTGACATTGAGCAAACCTCAGAGTCTGGCCACTGCTGTGCTGAGTGTACCTCTCAGAGGTCAGGCAGTCCCAGTAGAACTGGGAGAAAACACTGTCCGAGAGCTGGTGTCTCCCATGTACGGGATTGAGGTCTACTTCTCTCTCAAGTTTACTTGCTTTGGGAATTATTTTTGGAAAAAAACATTCTTTTGATTGACTTTCTACCTGTGTCTTATGCATCTTCAGGATCAGGAAAAGGGCAAACACCACTGAATTGTTTACCTTAAGTCTGTTTGAAAGGAAAATACATACGTAGCATGTTTTATGTTAACAGACACATCCCTGAGTTACTGATAGCCCCGTAGCTTCCTTTTCCTGCCAATGCTGGTATTCTGCCAGTGCCTTGGCAAAGAGAAGGCCCTGAGACATGAGCAGGGATGGTAAAGGATGGCTGGGTGTTTATTCTTTAGAATAACACTACTTTATTTCACCAAATATTTATTACTTGTTTATAAACTTTAAGAAGTTATTTTAAGCAGGAGACTTTAAGGTAGAAATAGGTTTTGGAAATATCTGAAGCAAAAAGCCCAAATTAAGAGATACCAGCATTAGAAGTATGCAGTGAAGGCGCACAGGGTTACTTTAAAAATAGCCCGTGGCTTTGAGAGGGTAACCCTTTCTACCCCAGCCCGGGGCCTCTGTAGCCCTGGGGGACCGGGAGGGAGATTGAGTGTCACTGAGCGTCTGTGAAGCCACACAGGGGCTTCCTTAGCCTTTCATGCAGGATTGGAGACACCTGTCCGAGTCCCACAGTGGGTGTGGGTTAGGGTGCCCTTTGCAGTGGTGTCCTGACATTCCCCCAGGGCCTGGCAGTGGGCAAGGCAGCATGGGGGGCAGGGGCTGGAGGTTTCAGAGCACGGAAGGATTGCCTGGGTAGGATTGGGCTAGGTCTCTGGGTCAGTAACCCTATTCCTAACTGGTCTTTCAGCCGTTTTATCTGCCGCTTTATCCACAGACATGCATCCCTCTCCCTGCTCACCTGGGAGCTGGGCCTTTGCAGCCTGGCATCCACAGTGGGACTTGCACGATGGCCGCCTCGGGTAGGGCGAGGGCTGTGGGAGGAGTGCCAGGAGGGAGCGGTGGCTCTCCACCCAGCAGCCGCAGGCTCAGGTGTGGAATGGGTTCCTTACACCCAGAAGTTCCCCTTCGTTCCCAGTATGGCGCATATCTGAGTTGTGGGTTTGATCCCCAGCTCGGGTGTGTGCAAGAGGCAACTAATCAGTGTTTCTTGGCATTGATGTTTCTCTCTCTGTCTCTAAAAATCAATAAAGACATATCCTGAGGTGAGGAGTAATTAAGTAAAATAAAGTAAAACGTGGTCAGTTCCAACAACAAGACTTGGAGGACTGGAGGGTGGGAGACGCAGCATTGCCCGGTGCGGAAGGAGAGGCAGGGAGGGACGGGGCACTCAGTCCTGTGTCTGGTGTGGAGCAGCATGTGAGGACAGGCATAGTCGGGAGAACCAAGATCCCTGTTAGGACAAAAGATAGAGATTCTATGGGGAGTCAGAAGGGAAAGCTTACAGCCATGGCGAGGTCTGCCCTGGGCAGGGACAGGTAGGGAGGCACAGCCTGAGCAGGCAGCGGGGGCACAGAGGACCGCACTGAGGGGTCTGACTTTGAGGGGATGGAGGATAAGGGGCTTCCAGGGTCAGCGGGGGAGATGATACTTCTCACGTAACAGATGGAGAAGTCAGAATCAGGAGCTGCGCTGATGGGGGAGATGATGCACTGCAGTGCTCGATGGGGTGTAAGCAGTACACTCACACAGAGGATCTACAAAGCCATTGAAAACTGGGTGTGGTTCTTGAGAAAGGGACCCCGAGACAGTGCAGTGTGGGTCCTGAAACCCAGTCCTCATGGCCTCGCCGACTCCCTGACCGCTGCAAGCCTGCCCTTCCCCTGTGAGGTGGGCAGTCGGTCTAGCATATCGGTGACTAGTCCCCACCAGGGATGGGAGAGCACGAGGGGGAGAATGTAGAAAGCGGGGAGCCTGGGGTGGAGGAGTAGACTCCTTCAGGAATGGGCCAGCCCCCAGCAGGTGGGTGCTCCCTGTGGGTCGCAGAGGGGCTGGCGCTGTGCACAGGGCTTGGGAAGCAGGCCTAACAGGAGGGCCTGGCCCCCACCGTGAGATGGCAGGCGGGAGCAGGTGGAAGGTAGCCCCCTCCCAACCCCAGCAAGTAGGTGGCATGAAGTTCAGCTGCTGCTTAAAGTTTGCTGAGTGAGTGAATTAAAGAATAAATGGAGATACTATGTAAAATCTTGCTTTTTTAACAAAATAGAAAAATAGAGACACACTCAGGACTAATTTCAGGGATCTGCCAGGGGGTGATAAATAAAGCCGCAGCTTATGTGGAGGAGAAGAGTTGGTGGAGCAGGAAGGTAAGTGGGCACGGTTACCGGGCAGAGCCCTAGACGTGGTGGGAGAGAACCAGAGGTGAGTGTGGGGAAGACATGTCTCCTCCCGGGCTGCAGGGCAGTGAGGAGACAATGGCCCAGGTGCCCGGACATCTGGGCGAGAACCCAGATCCAAGTCCACTGGGAACAGAGGCCAGCCTGGGGTGAGACAGGAGAGACCAGCCTGGGAGGGGGGAGACGGCCTGGGGGTGAGGAAGGGCAGGGGCAGGAGCAGGGGTGCTCTGGTCTTAGGGCCGCAGAGAGGAGTGGGCACCGCAGGGGTCATGAGCCTGCAGGGACTTGGTGAGACTCCAGCCCCACGGGGCCTGCCTGCCAGGAGGCCAGGGACCTGGCCTGGACCCTGAGTCCTCAGGGACTCTGCCCCTTTGTAAATGTTTATGGAGAATGCCCTCGGTGTTTGGTGTGTTTAAATTAACTTCCCCAGGTTGTGCAGCCAGTCCGAGCAGAGCAGCTGGGACTGAAACGCCCCCAAGTACCAGCAGAGCCCTGCCCTGTCCTTGTAGGCGCTCTTCCTGGGGTGCGGGCACGTCCCAGTGGAGGGACCAGGGGGCTGGGAGTACAGAAGGACAGCCAGAGAGCCAGCACTTGGGAATGCCGGTGACTTTTCCGCCCGCCCGGACAGGAACCTGGGGCCCGCGCACGGCCAGGGGCCATTTCCCTGTTTCTCTGGACCCTCAGTCCATTGCTCGGCGTGCACAGGCTCTGCTGGCAGCTACGCGCTGGTTCCCGTTCGGAGCTGCAGGCACCGCCTCGGTAGGAAAGCTGGTGGGGAGCCAGGACTGCAGCTCAGAACCAGGAAGTAAATGCTGTGAAGATGCACGCCAACCCCGGGGTTCCTCCCTCAGCTTAGCAGTGTCAGCGTCGCCACCTCTGCTCCACGTGCATGGGTTCTCCTCTCCGTGCCTGGTCTGCTGGCTGATGATCAGGACTGGTTGTTAATGTTCCCGGAAGCACTGTAGTCACAATTTTCTTGAATCTGTGTCATCTTTCAGTTTTCTTTCTCAGCTGCTAAGATTACTTTGCTCCCTGAGACAAGCGTGAAGCCAAGGCTGCCGCTGAGGCCGCTGGGAGGGAGGGAGGAAGGAGGAGAGCTTTGTGTCCCTCAGTCACTGCTGCTGCTCCTTGCTCACCCCCCACCCGCTCCCTCCCTGCGCATTGTTGCCGCTGGTGTCCTGTCCCACGTCCCACACTGCTTTCCCGCCGCCAGCCCAGCTGCACAACCAGGACTGTGTCTCGAGTTCAGACGTCTCAGTTCCAGAAAAGGAGCCACCTTCTCCTGCTTCCCCAGTGAGGAGCCTTGTCTTCAGTGTGTGGGTGCACTTGATGTATTGATGCTGACGTTTTGTGACTGTGGACTTGACTTCTACAGTTGCCCAGTGATCCGTGTCTTATCTTTCCCCTATCTCACCATCTGCCCTCCTGCAACAAAGTGTTGATTGAGCAGCTGCTATGTGAGGCCCAGTCCTCGGTTCTGGGGATGCATAGGGGGAAGGCTGGTGCGGGAGCGGCCGGTGGGCCATTGACGGGTGGACGAGCCATTGATGGGTCGGTGCTACACGGTGGTGCTCGCCAGTGTGTGATGAACAGCAAACCAGGGGAAGGAAATTCCGGCCAGAGGCGCAGGGACTCAGCTTGCGCAGGAGTAGGAAGAAAGTCCTGGAAGCTGGGGTGTGACGGACAAGGAGGAGAGAAGCACGTGATCCTGGCAGGGGCAGAGGACACCGAGCCTTTGGGGCGGTGTTCAAAGTAGGGGTGCGCCCTTGTAAGCAGGGGTGCGCCCTTGCGAGGGCGTGTGGGGAGCCATGCCGTCAGGCTGCCCTGGGCATGCAGGTCTCCGGGAGAGGCGAAGGTGGCAGCGGTGGGGGCTGTGTCTCCGAAGGAAGCAGCATGGACCTTGCGGACAGGAAGGAGGCCAGGTGTGTAGGGGCGGAGGCCTGGCTCCTCGCTTATGGCCACAGCACTCTCTCGTGATGACATTACCTGGGACCTGGCATGGGTCTGGGGGGTAAGGGGGGGTCAGGAGTTCAGGTTGTGACCTGTTACCTGTCAAGGCATCATCCCGAAAGGAACTGCCTGCCTGCTTATGAACAGCCGCTCCCCACTCCTGCTCTCCTGTGCCAGGAAACCTCTGGTCTGCTTGCTCAGTTGGCTGTTTATTCTGGACATTGTGTATCATGTGGGATTGGTGTGGCTTCTCTCATTTTGCATATTTTCCAGGCTCGGCCCTGCTAAGTTATGTATTGTAGGTCAGTAAAGTTCCATTGTGTGGCTAGGTCACATTTTGTTCATCCTTTCGTTGGCTGATGGGCATTTGGGTGTGCCCACTGCTTCGTATCATAGGTAATGCTACTGTGAACATTTGTGTCCAAGATTTTTGTCTAGACCTGTGTTTTTAATTCTCT